>CM046043.1:909069-1149069 GCA_025215565.1 Flaveria ramosissima | reverse complement strand
ACTCGGTGGCGGACGAAGAGGCCTTGAGATGGGCTGCTTTGGAGAAACTACCGACGTACAACCGCATACGAACAACCATTCTCAAGAATCTTGGTGTTTCAGCTGAGCATCAAAAGCGAACACCGTCTGATAGTTTGTTGTTGGATGTTGGTGAGCTCGACGCGAAAGCTCATCAAGACTTCATTGACAAGATCTTCAAGGATGCTGAAGAGGATAATGGCAAGTTCTTGCAAAAGTTCAGAGATCGTGTTGATAAGTAAGCTTTCAACTGATAACTTAACAGTTGTTAGTTAATTGTCAGTATAGATTATTATTTAATGTTGATAAGTAAGCTTTTAACTGATAACTCAACAGTTATTAGTTATATTGTCGGTATGAATTATTATTTAATAAACAATTTCAAATATGAGGTTTAACTAACTTTGTACTTTATTATGAAACAAAATCTTTTAGGGTTGGCATCTCTTTACCAACGGTAGAAGTTCGGTTTCAAAACTTGAGCATAGAAGCAGATTGCTACGTCGGTGATAGAGCGATCCCAACGCTACTAAACTCCGCTAGAAATTCATTGGAAACACTTCTGAGTTATGTTGGAATCAATTTGTCTCAAAAAACCAAACTCAAGATTCTTAAAGATGTATCAGGGATAATCAAACCTTCAAGGTACTTATGTCACAGTGTCCTAAATCCATATATTTCAAAAAATATAGAAGTTAGTGTTTCAGTACGGAAAAACTCATGTAACAGTAAAATATCACTCATAGCATAGCAGAGTTATTAATACGTATATAGTCGTATAACAACTAGATTGAAATGTTACAGAATGACACTTCTATTGGGTCCACCATCTTCTGGGAAGACAACTCTCTTGTTGGCTTTGGCAGGAAAGCTTGATTCTAGTTTAAAGGTCAGAATAAACATAACCTTTTTCTTTAAATAAACTTATGCATATCTAAGCAGTATGTGATCATATACATATTCACACTTCACGTGAAGTTCTCTAAGTTAACTTTGCGGATAAATATTAAGTAAAATACTTGATATTTTATTGTTTGAATATTTGTCATTTGTGTTTTAGATAATAACAGTCATTTTAACATGTCAAACATCTTAACAACACCTTGTACTCGTACATCTTATTGGGTTTTAAATATTATCACTTGTATTAAAGACAATTTTACGATACCTTTTTTCTATAATGACATATTGACATCATATTAGTAAAAGAAATCTCTGTAAACATTAACATAAGATTATATTTATTAGCTAGTGAGGTCATAAGCTAAAGTTTCTAAACCAGTATAGTAAGATATAAACTGATCAGGTTGAAGGAGAGATTACTTATAATGGTTACAAGCTAAATGAATTTGAGCCACGAAAGACCTCGGCTTACATAAGCCAGTACGATGTTCATGTTGGAGAAATGACCGTTAAAGAAACCCTCGATTTCGCTGCAAGATGCCAAGGAGTTGGATCAAAAATAGGTAATATGTCTTTCAAGAAGATAACTTTGCATAAAATCTTGCCATAATCATACAAACACAACAGATAACTAACTAGACATTCATATACAGAATTGTTGGCAGAGCTCGCTAGAAGAGAGAAGCAAGCGGGGATTTTTCCGGAAGCTGATGTGGACTTTTTCATGAAGGGAACTGCTATAGAAGGAGATGGCAGTAGTCTAGTTACATACTACATTCTTAGAGTAAGCAATATTATTCAAGTTATATTACTAATATAGTATTAACTTCATTAATGTTTTCAAAACTGGAAATGCTTTCAAAAATCAACTTAATCATAGTTTTTTTAATTGTACATTAACAGATATTAGGCCTAGATATCTGTCGTGACACATATGTAGGTGATGCAATGAGAAAAGGAATCTCTGGTGGACAAAAGAAACGAGTCACTACAGGTTAATCACTCTCCCTTAATCACTCTCTAAAATTTTTACGTGTTTTCACATATGTAGGTTTTTTTAAACGACTTGCACATATGTAAGTATATTTCATATTGTTTTAAAAATTTTAAGTATCATGTATGTAGGTATACTTTTTAACCTTTTTTTGGGTTTTTTCAAACCTATATATGTAGGTATAGTGTTAGTAGTGTATTCTTAAGTTTTTACGTATTACATATATGTAGGCATATTTTTTATATTGTCTTTTAGATTTATATGCATCTGAAATTTAAATAGATTTTATAGACCTAAACATATAATTTTTCACTTGCCTCTTATTCTTCCATTGATTTTCATAGTATATCCAAAGCAATACAGACGCTTCAAATGGATCAAAATCCTAAGAGAAGAATCATAAGAACTATCAAAAATGTAAAAATAAAAGCTGAATAATAAACAACATAATCAATTGATAAAGAACTACTAATTAATATCAATAACTTTTTGACGTTTTAAATCAATCTTGATATTTATACCTGTTAATCTTGCCAAAATGATTTTTAGACATTCTAGCTCAACTTTACATGACTGTTTTAAAGATTTCCTCCATATTGGTTGTGGTGGTGATTGTAAATTGGTGACATCCTCAATTTATAGATGATTTGAGTCATTTTTCAGGGTAGCTATATATCAAACAATTGTTCTTAAGTTATAGACTTTTTTGACACCATGAAAAAAGAAACATGAATGCTACAAGGAAAACCTACCAATGATTCATGCTCCTAAATCTTGACCCGTGAAGATGACAGTCGACGAAGATGTTAGCGATCAAAACACCACTACTGCACTACATGATGCCCGGCCAGCCATCCTTCATCCGGTGTACGTCAATTATTGTTCTCATCCCCTCCCTCTATTTCTTACTATCTTTTGAAACGGAAAGATGACGTACGAAGAAGGACAACAATGGATGCAAAGGCGTACGGGAAAGGTCTCATGCAATAACCACTTGTAACAAATGCTTTAGAAGTAGTACACACACCTGATTGGACACTGACATTGCATTTTTAAGCGATAGCATAACTTAAAAAAACAATGAAAAATAAACCTGGAAATTGTTTATTAGAATACTTAAAAAACAAAGGCCTCATCATGAATCTTCATAGCCAAATTTTAAATCTTCGATTAATCAAAAAACATGCCTTTATAAAACAATTATGTGTTGATTTATTGTCTTGTGAAACAAGTTTAATTTCTTTTTCTAGAAGCATAAAAAACATATCCTCCACAACTTGTTTTTTGTATTTGTTTACTTGTGAGTAATCGACAAATTATTTACTAGGGTCGGTGGCTATCAAGAAGAAGTCTTCACATGAATATATTAATCTTTTTAAGCACTCCATTATTCCACCGTATCGAAGATAAAGCTTCCTGAAGTATGGATTTTTTTTAATACTTTTTCTCACCCATTTTACACAAAGCTCATTTTGATCGTAAGTCTCACCTTTACACATCTATAGAATTAGACCATGGTATTTGATCCAAAAGAAAGTGAAAGGAATACAAGACAGTTAGGTCTCTGTAAAACACACCCCCAATTACTATTTTATGACATTTTTCCTAAACAAAAATATAAAACATCATGTTATAATACTTAAAGCATCATGTTGAAATGAACTTATATAATAATATTATACTTTGAATTAATATAAATAAACTCAATTTTATGGTATAGATTTAACATAAAAATGACGTATCAAATAGTTATTTGTTTTTTTTAAATATGGTGTTAGTTGATAAAGTTAACGATGGTTGACTTTTCCATTATCACCATCTAGTAAGGTTGATTCAAAATGTTTGCTGACATGAAATCCTTAAATGAAAACACTTATTTCCTTTAATACATGCTTTATATGTATTTCTACATCTTCTTAGGCAAAACATCTTTTTTGTTGTTGTACAAAAACACATACATATATATATGCTATATTGTATTTGTATATAATATATATGTTATATATACAGACGACATATGTACTAACTATAATGCACACATTTCATAGAGAATGGTGTAATTAAAAAAGACTAAATTTGAGAAGAAATAAATCTAATTAACGTAACAAAAAATGAGAAAACCTTTTATGGTGTTATCGTCTGGTATTGTTGAATACACATGTTCACAATAAGTTATTACTTTAATCATATACATGTAGATTATTTATGTTACACATAATTTTATTGTCAAAATAAAAACAGGAGAGATGCTTGTTGGACCAGCAAAAACTTTGTTTATGGATGAGATCTCCACAGGTCTAGACAGTTCCACTACATTTCAGATAGTAAAGTGCTTGCAACAAATTGTACACTTCACTGAATCAACAATCTTGATGTCCTTACTACAACCTGCTCCAGAGACTTTTGAACTTTTTGATGACATAATATTATTATCAGAGGGACAAATTGTATATCAAGGATCACGTGAAAATGTG
Organism: Flaveria ramosissima; assembly: GCA_025215565.1. NCBI lineage: Eukaryota > Viridiplantae > Streptophyta > Magnoliopsida > Asterales > Asteraceae > Flaveria > Flaveria ramosissima. The sequence continues at coordinate 1,144,680 of CM046043.1, read as the reverse complement.
CTAGAGTTCTTTGAGAGTTGTGGATTTAGATTGCCTGAGAAAAAAGGCACTTCTGACTTCTTGCAAGAGGTACTAAATATCATTTAGTTGATAAATTCTAATCATTCTTAATATTTCTTATAACATTTAGTATATCTTTCATGACAACAGGTTACCTCTCGAAAAGATCAAGAACAATATTGGGCCGATAGAAGTAAACCATATAGATATATCCCAGTTAGTGAATTTGTTAAGCGATTTAAGAGTTTTCATATAGGCGAAAGGCTAAAGAATGAGCTTTCAATCCCTTATGATAAGAACCAAAGTCATAAAGCAGCTTTAGTGTTCAAGAAATATCTAGTCCCTAAATACGAGTTGTTTAAGGCCTCATGGAATAAGGAATGGCTACTCATGAAAAGAAACAGTCCAATTTACATTTTTAAAATTGTACAGTTCATCATATTATCTTCTACCGAGATGACTGTGTTTTTTAGGACTAGAATGCACACCAGGAATGAGCAAGATGGTTTAATGTATATAGGAGTACTTTCATTTGGCATGCTTTTAAACATGTTTAATGGACTTGCTGAAATTGCCCTCACCGTAATAAGGCTTCCCGTAATTTTCAAGCAAAGAGATCTTTTGTTCCATCCACCATGGGCATACACACTTCCAACATTCTTACTTCGTTTACCAATATCATTGTTGGAGAGTTTTTTTTGGATGGCTATAGTATATTACGGTGTTGGCCTTGCCCCTGATGCTAGCAGGTACAAATATTGTTATTATTACAAATTATTTATTTTTTAGACTGACAGTTGCTAACCAAAGGATGCATCCTGTCATGGTTGATTAATGTACAGGTTCTTTAAGCACTTCATAGTAGCTTTTATGATCCAATGTGTGGGAGGGGGATATTTTCGTTTTATTGCTGGAGTATGCAGAACAATGAACATTGCCAACACAGGTGGAACCCTTGCACTTCTCACCGTATTTCTTTTAGGAGGTTTCATCCTTCCTAGAAGTCAACTTCTTGATTGGTGGGAGTGGGCGTATTGGCTATCACCATTGTCATATGGTTTTAAAGCCTTCACAATAAATGAGTTTTTTGCATCTAGGTGGATGAACAAGATGGTAAGTTATCCATTCTTAATTCAAATCATAAACTATGAAAAAGATAACAACTATATATGTCATAATGTTCACAGGGTACAGATAATGTAACAAGATTGGGCATAGCGGTACTTAAAAATATGGACATCCCCACCCAAGAAAGTTGGTTCTGGATTAGTATTGCCTCTCTTCTAGGTTTTGCAGTTCTCTTCAACGTCCTTTTCACGTTTTCTCTCATGTATTTAGATCGTAAGTCTAATTGCCCCACCTTCAAAGATTAATTTTTAATGTATCCAATTATCCTAATTCTTCAACTAAATAATCAGCCCTTGGAAAACCACAAGCAGTCATATCTAAAGAAGCAACCATGGGGATGGAAGCTCAAAAAGGTATCAACCAGTGTACGAAACAATCACGTTTATATGAAATACAATTCATCAATCCTTATATACAACTAATCAAAGTAATTGGAGTAAGATAAGAAAAAACTAAAAAATTAAAAACCTAAACATATGTTTTTCCTTTTAACATGATATATATGACTTTTGTAGAAGGATCTATGGAAAAAGAGCTTGAAAGAAGACAATCGGACTCTAATAATGAAAAGGCTCGTAAAAAGGGAATGGTTCTTCCATTTACTCCATTTTCCATGTCATTTGATAACATGAACTACTATGTTGATATGCCCCAAGTAAACTTCTTTCTTCTTAACTTTGTTATAACTTAAAGATATATTTAAAAATCTAAAATCATTATAAAAATAAGTTTATTTAGTATCTAATGATAATCTTTAAACAGGAAATGCGTGAACAAGGAGTGACGGAAAATAGGTTGAGATTACTTTGTGATGTTACCGGTGCGTTTAGGCCGGGAGTATTAACTTCATTGATGGGGGTTAGTGGAGCTGGTAAAACAACACTGATGGATGTTTTAGCAGGAAGAAAGACAAGTGGTTACATTGAAGGAGATATACGAATATCAGGATTTCCAAAGAAACAAGAAACTTTTGCAAGAGTTTCTGGATACTGTGAGCAAACAGACATACACTCTCCTAATATCACTATCTATGAATCTTTAATTTACTCAGCTTTCCTTCGCCTCCCAAAAGAAGTCACTGATGAAGAAAAGATGGTAGGAAAATGATATGTTTTTATTTTATTAAATAAGATACTATGAAATATGATGCATTTATTTCTTACTTATTATTACCTTTTAGACTTTTGTACGTGAAGTTATGGAGCTTGTTGAACTAGACAACCTCAAAGATGCAATTGTGGGACTTCCGGGAGTTACTGGTTTATCAACTGAACAGAGAAAAAGGTTAACTATTGCAGTTGAGCTTGTGGCTAATCCTTCAATTATTTTTATGGATGAACCAACTTCTGGTCTTGATGCAAGAGCAGCCGCCATTGTCATGAGAGCTGTGCGAAATACTGTGGACACTGGAAGAACAGTTGTTTGCACCATTCATCAACCTAGCATTGATATCTTTGAATCATTTGATGAGTTACTACTACTAAAAAGAGGTGGACAGGTGATTTATGCAGGACCTCTAGGAATGAATTCTAGAAACATTATAGATTACTTTGAGGTATTTTACAATCATATCTTTCAAAATAAACGTTGTATTTAAGTAGCATAAAAAAAATTTTAAACTTCATATGATACGATTAGGAAATTCCTGGTGTACCACTGATGCCAGAAAAATATAATCCAGCAACATGGATGTTAGAAGTCACCTCAAGTGTTGTAGAGAGCCGACTTGGGATAGATTTTGCTGAGCATTTCAAATCATCAGCATTATATCAGTAAGTATTAATCTTATATCAACTATAAAGTAAAACAAAATGGTAACGAAGCTTATTTGTATGATCCATAGAAAGAACAAGGACTTAGTGATGGAATTAAGCACGCCGCCTCTAGGAGCAATAGATCTTCATTTTGGAACACAATATTCTCAATCTTTTTGGGGACAATTCAAGTCTTGTATATGGAAGATGTGGTGGAGTTACTGGAGAAATCCTGACTATAACCTTGTTCGTAACATCTTCACTTTAGTTGCATCATTGTTGGTTGGGATAACATTTTGGAAGATTGGTGAAAAAAGGTTACTTTAAAACACTTAGACATAACATTATTTATGATGCTTTTATAAAACCATGTTCACTAATTCTTGATTGTATATATATCTTCAGGGAGAGCAGCAACGATTTGAGGGCAATAATTGGGGCTTTATATGCTGGAGTATTCTTTGTTGGTATGAACAATTGTCAAACAGTGCAACCTGTAGTAGCCTCAGAGAGAACAGTCTTTTATCGAGAAAGAGCGGCTGGAATGTACTCAACATTACCATATGCTATGGCACAGGTGAGAGTTTTGGTGCATATTTACATGATTAATTAAAATTAGATTTTATATTTGATCTATGCTTCTAACAAATAAGGATTCATTCAGGTTTTGGTAGAGATACCATATGTATTAGTTCAAACACTATGGTACACTTTGATAGTGTATCCAATGGTGTCGTTCGATTGGACTGCACCCAAGTTTTTTTGGTTCTTTTTCATCAACTTCTTTTCATTCCTCAATTTTACATACTACGGACTGATGACTGTGTCTATCACACCAAATGAGCAAGCAGCAGCCGTATTAGCAGTTTTATTTTATGGGCTCTTTAACTTCTTTTCAGGGTTTTTCATCCCTAGACCAGTAAGTCATCATTAATACCAACTTTTTATCACCTTTTGTAGCATAAAATTGACATATTTATGATTTTTTAGAGAATTCCAAAGTGGTGGGTGTGGTACTACTGGATTTGTCCCATAGCATGGACTGTGTATGGGCTCATCGTTTCACAATACCATGATGCGGAGAACACGATCAACGTACCTGGGATGGCATATGACCCAGCCATGAATTTGTATATTAAAGATTACTATGGGTTTAGATTAGATTTTATGGGTCCTGTTGCTTCGGTTCTAGTTAGCTTTTGCATCTTATTTGCTTTCATCTATGCCTTGTGTTTAAGGACCCTCAATTTCCAAGTAAGATAAACATGCATAAGACGTTCCAAGTATGGTAAACATGCATAAGACGTTCCAAGTATGTTTAGATGTTTTTTCAAAGTTCATCCAGAAACTTCTTGATATCATTTTATAGTGTCTAAAAATCATGTTTAGGGTTTTATTAGTGTGCATGTATTTTCATCCATTGGAACAATTATGTATTAATATCGTTACCTTCAGTTTGTTTCTTTTTCGGAACACCTATGTAATGTTTATGGAATTCCTTTGTTACACATACTAGATGTATTAGTTAATCAACACAATAAGAAATTAACATTAATTGAACTCAAATGAACTCTTTATGGATTGAGAGAACAAGAACAAGAATAAATAAGTATAATGAACACACTCACCATGTCCTCATCGTGTTAGGGGTTGTTTGGAAGCCTCTTAATCAACCTCTTAATGGTTCAGATGTCTGAATGGTTCAGCACTTAATGGTTCAAACTGTTTGTTTCGCGAGCAAATTTCTGAATGATTCAGACATTTGTCTTTGAATGGTTAAGCATTATACTAATGCTGAATGGTTAAGAGGTATAATGCTGAATGGTCAAGACATCTTTTCTTAATTGGTCAGACATTTGCATTTGAATAAATAAACGATATACAAGCTCTTAATGGTTCAGACCTCTTAATGATTCAGCACTTAATAGTTCAGACCTCTTATTTTGATTGAGCACTTAATCATTCAGAAGTTGCCAAATAGCCCCTTAATCTATTTACTAATAAAAGGGAGCAAAGTTTTTTAAAGAGTTAAACCATGTTACAACTAATATCCTTGACGTATTTAAGACTTTACACATACAAAGATTATAGATTTTGAAATTTTATATCGTAGGTTATAGATTTATAAATGAATGGATTAAAGACTATCAGATATTAAACTAACACATTTCATATTACAACAAAATAGATGAACATGTAGAGTTAAAACATTTGCTTATATTAATATAACAACTAATGGATTATTAGTTAAAGGATGTTAGGGTTGTCAAATTTCATATAACATATTACCTTATTACATTGCGCATGAACATATATTTATAGTTCATATTAGTATATCAAACATGAATATATTTTAGATTAACATACTTCAAATTAATAGATTGGATTTGTAGAAGTGCCCAATGAGTTGGATAACAGAAAACTAATAGTAATCATTGGTGTATAAAAGCCTGCGGACCCTAATACCATATGTGTGCAATGAGGTGTTGGTATATGCTCACCATCTAGTAGATACAGATATATCATATAGTCGATCTATATGCCTCTTAACAAATAATGGATGTGGCCAAGTGCACCTCTGAGCACATAAATAACACATATAATGGAGATGTCAGGGTTTAATGACATTATCATGGATGGTAGGGGTGTTCATCGGATTATTCGGATCGGATTATTTGAATTTGAAAATTTCATAACTCTATCCGAAATCTGATCAAATCCAAATAAGAATATCTCTATCCAACCCGAATCTATCCGAATTTCAATTCGGATCTAATTTGGATATATCCAAATTAATCCGAATAAACCAAATAACATTTTTTTCCTATTTTTGGCTAAATTTTTATTTTTGATGTTTTATAAGTTTAAATCACAATAAAAGATATAAAACCTAGAAAATACAAATTAGATTTGAACACAAATTCAAATAAGTAATTGTATAGAATCCGAAGATTAGAATATCTAATTTAAAACAACAATCGATTATTGTATAATTGTTTAGAATTAGAAGACTAGAATTCGATTATTATATAATTGTTTAGGATTAGAAGACTAGAACGTGTCAAGATTCTTGAACATTGAGTTGAAAACTTATTAGGTAGTAGGGTAATGAGTATTGGGCTAAAAACGTATTTGAATTCTTATTTGGATTAATCGAATATCTGAATAACCCAATTATCCCAATATAAAATTATGATTTTCGAAATCCGATGTGAAATCCAAATAAGAAATTCAGATTCAGATGAGATCCAATCCGAAAAATGATTCGGATTGGTTTATTCGGATTCAGATACAAATCGGATTTCGGATATCGGTTTATTTAATCACCCCTAATAGATGGTACCAATCCATCAATGTCACAATTGCAAGTCTATGAAATCCCCATAGAAAATTGCTCATGTATCAGAGTTTATTAACATATTACATAATTAAGTAAAGAATAATTTATATCTAAACTAAACTATATCCCAATAGAGCAGGAAATCTAATTAAAGTTTATACTAATATAATAAAAGCAAAGTAACCAGATTCTTATTAAGCACCTAGTTAATAAAGTCTAACTAAAGTTCATACATAATCATGCAAAAATAGCAACGATCAACAAACTAACTCTTAATATATGCTGAGTAACAAACTTAACCAAACAAAATAGTCAATAGAGGTATTCTAGAAGTCTCGTGTTTAATGGATATTCAAACGAGCAAACGTTTTAATGGTATTAAGATAAAGTGTTAAATACAAATGTAAGTCAAATAAAGTGTTAAGTAACATACAAAACTTTAAAGACCTAACCTAACTTTGATTTATAAAGTGCTTCATTTTATAATTATAAAATTCACATTTGCATATAAACAACTACTAATTATAGACTATTACATAATTATAATCGGTGTACCACTATGTAGCAACTTTCCAGGTCAAATTTGGAATTAATTTGCTCATCTTCAAAAAAGAAAGGATACAACACTAGTAGTTCATGTCATTTTCTACTTCCTAACACACCTTTTGGATTTTGGCTCTTAGCTAAATGGTTACAACCTTTAATTTAGTTACCTTTATTTTTATTAATTGTGACTACACTTCAGTTTATATCCATCCTTAATGGCTGGTGATTTTAACTTTTAATAGAAATCTTATAAGCATACAGGAGCTACAATTTTTACTTCAATTGAAGGACATAAACGGGCCTACAAAATAGATCTTGCATGTATAGTCGTTGTAACACATGAATTTACATAAAAGTTTTGGTTTTCTTATATAATTTGATAATACTTTCGGTTTTGATTTATCTACTTAAACAGAAATTTTAATTTGATTATACTTTTCAATTAAACTGTGTTTAACTATGGAAATATCAAAAAATCACATGCCTATCATATAAAGTAATATCTATGTTGATAGACTTACTTAGATCTACTTATTCAATATAATGGGAAGTGTTATGACAAAAGTACCCCATGTTAGAACACGTGAGGTGAGTTAACGTAAAATTTGAAGGCCGTCCAATTTTGGATAAAAAATGTCATAAAACTGTAAAGTTTTGGTCTAATCTTGTGATTTCCTAAAGGTAGGTATCAAAAGTAAAATATGGGCTAACAAAAGGGGACCATCCATGTAATTAACTCTTATTAATATTATTGTTTTCGTGGTGAAATCTTGTTTTTGTTATATGCATTTGTGTTATCATACATGGTTATCAAGTTATATCGAGCACGCACTACGTACCACCACTTGTCATAATTTTAACATATCATGGGGCTCAATAGGTGTATCACACATGTGTGGGTACGTTAATCATTATTAAACAAGTTAAGGTGTGCTACTATACCGTCGCATGTGTTCGAATCACTCATCGACACATACTAGTCTTCTTACTCATCATTGACCACCTATTGATTGCAGTTGACCATCTTTGACCATAGATGACCGAAGCTTGGCCGAAACCCTAGGCGCCAACGTCTGATTCGTTGGATTTGTGGCTGGGATCCTTGAACCCTCAACAAAACCTACGGACTACATTTCCAAAAACATCATGGTTTTAGGAACATGGGAATTTGATCAATGTTGTGTATGTGACATTCTTAATATGGTGAAATTATTATGTTTAGCTAATTATATTGTTATTCTTTCACTTGTGTGATAAAAGATGGAATGTGAAGATGAATTATGTTGAACAAGATCGTGTTGAAAAATTTCTTGAGTTAACAAGGATCTTTATATGATATTATGTGTTGTTCAACTCATGTGTTTGAATAAATCATAACGGATTATGAAATCTGGCACTTTTTGTGAAGCTTAAATACGCTTTCAAATACAAAATGACGTCTTAAATACGTTTTTCAAATATAAAGAGGTCTTGTGTTTAAGTCTCACTTTGAGCAAAAATGCTCATGGTTAAACCAGAGGGTTTTAGTTGTGGGTTTCCTCCTGAGGGGGCTGGGGGTGCGGTCCTGACTGGAAAACGGATAAGCGGGTTTGATTAAAATAACACATATCATCCGAAATAGGGCCGTATAATTATCGTTTACTAAAAACGATAATTCACACATTAATCACATAAACTGAACAAATGTTTGGGAGGAATGAATGACAAATAGATAAATACAATTTGTTGGCACTATATCTATATGTATGCATTGTAGGAATCTGGTAAGAGCAGATAAAAGCTTCATCTTAAAAAACTGTGAATGATCATTATAAAAGGAGCCCAAATGTTTGGTTCACAACTGGGCTAGAGAAAAGATATTGGGCCTGCATTGAAGCCCACAAAATAATCTGAATAGTATATGCATTTTGCAGTTATTAATTTTGTTAAGCAATTGGAAATTTGGAATGTCCGCTTGTATCTAATTTTTTAGAAGTCCCGTCTAACAAATATTATTTTACAGTCCATATTTGCATTTTGTGACAAGCACCCAACGCCGCGGTAGCTGCAGTCACTGTGAGATACTGACATGGGCTCGAAAACTTCACTTTTCATTTCACCTATGTATAGAGAATAACTTCAAAAAGCTGAACAGTTATAAGACGATATCGTTAGATACCTTTATTGATAGAAATTAACTTTTCGTTTTATGGGTGTGTCAATTGGCACCTGTGATATATAGTTCCAGAATTTTAGGCATTTTGATAACAATCATCCACACATATTCAAACTAATTCATTTCACACGACTATATGTTACATAAAGTCCACATTTAACTTTACTATACTAGATTGTTTGTTCATTTAGAAGAGAAGATAAAACATAAAGTAAAAATGTTATAGAAATAACTGATTTGTAATTTGTTTAACTTTTAGTATAACCAAATCGAACCGACTTATGCTCACTTCTATTTCGAATGTGTAACATGTACGACTTTGCTATATAGTTTATATGAGTAACCTCTTTAGAATATCTTTGACTTTTTAACATACTAATAAATTAAGTAGTATACATTAGACAATTAACACCATAAAAATAGGAGGTATTTGCATATCTTTCCATCTAAACTTGTAAAATTACATATTTCCCAAAGTATACTTAAATAGCATTGTACTTATGCAATAAACACTTATGTTTTGAGAAAATATGTAACTTTTTAGGTGGAGAGAGGGATATATGCAATTCCCTCTAAAAATAGATTAAATGCAATTACCAGCTAGCCATTGTTGGAAATCAGGCCACCTTCAATTTTAATCAAAGAGTTTTTTCATGTTAAATCTATTGTTTGATTAAGTTGAAGAATGTCCGATAGTTGGATTGATATGTTAATAAATTTCATTCCGTGTTGTTTTCAAGTTTGTGTTGCTTTGAGATCGGACATGTGCCAACAGCTATCGCATACAATAAATATATAGGGTGGGCTAAATTAATCTGTCACCTATATCTTTACTCAATACACTTCATATTAAATATTCAAAAGGATGTTTAAGTTGCGTTTAAAATCCCTAAACGTGTGTTTCAAGATGTATAAGGGGGCGCATACAAAGTCTTATATGGATGCATATGTTATAATACAGAATCTGAAATCAATCAAACGAATGCATGGATGCTTTTAGCTAAAGAAGCTTGTATTTAGCCGACGTTATACGACATAAGAGTATCCAAAGCAAAACTAAAAAGCCATCAGAACATTGCAAGTTGGTGAGTGGTGACAAACATTAAACACAAGTTGCTATCAAAGGAGGTGGCGAATGAAGCATAATTGCAAGGTGACGACACAAACGAAAGGATACATTATAATATTTAATTAAACGTTCAATGTTTTGTGTTTATCAAATGGGATATGATAGACAATGCATAATTAATTAAATGGTTACAAAATGTATGAAATATTCAGTTAATCTTGTGATATGATTCATGATATAGCTAGTACCGAAGGTCTATAAAAAAATCGTTTGGGAAAAATATACATATATTATCAGTTATCAGAGAAAAGATTATTCTTTCACTTTTGGATGCATTTTTTAATTTTTAGTGGCATTTAAAACGTTGCTAAATCTGTCAAAAAGAATTGAATATCTTATTTTTCCACCGAATCTTGTTGAAAATATTGACAGTGCGGCTAATACAAAATCACAGATATGTATTAAATATTATTGCTTTTAAAAAGAATGGGTTTATTAATTGTTACAACTATTGGGATTTTATGGCTAATTATAATATTTTCAACCTTATTTTTAACTCTAAACTTTCACGTGATTTCTTTACTACACGTCGTTTTGTAAGTGAATAACGATTATCAACACTCGTGAAGTATATCATGAACCGAACATCATATCATAAGTGAATGACTATTATCAACATTCAACAGTCGTAAAATATATCGTGAAACAAACATCATGTTGTAATTAAGTGCATTTATATGGATTTTTTAAAATTATGTGAGTGTGTTTCCTATAATATAGGAAATGGTTTTAAGTGGTCGCAAGTGAAGTAAATAGAAACTGTTACTATTTGTGACCTTTTCTCGTATGTGGGACTCTCTATCTTCTTGGGTAGATAATCGATCGTCTTTCATTTGGATAGTGAGTTGTTTTTATAATAAGTCAGGTCAAGAATCATAATCGAACTGGAAAAGCTTAAAATTTTTAAAAATGGTTGTGAGTGGAGTATAAAAGTATTGTTTAATTGAAAAAAAGAGTGAAAAAAAGATGAATTTTAGTATAATTATATGGATAGGGATATGCACTGTGAATGCTCTAAGTGAGTAACCCTATTTATCAACACTTGTGAAGGACACCATGAACGGTTATATAATGAGAAACTTAACACGAAGCTTATTCTAAAGATACGTAAAAAAGTAAGAGAACTTTGTGGCGGCAAACAATGGCGATGGATCTAAGGTGGGAGTGGGGGCAAGAGGCACAACGATAGATCTATGATGACAGGAGTTACGAATGTCATGGTAGAGTTATGGTGACATGAGTTAAGAGTACAAGCTACAACTGTGATTAATTATTATAAAAAAAAGTAATATCGTATATAAAAGTTATGAACATTTAAAAAAAGATGAAACTTGAAAACAATTTTATAAAAGTGATTATGATTAAAATACCACCATAACAAACTTCTTTTATATAATTTGATCTCAACAATCAGATCTCAACCATTAATTAAGAATATTAATAGTTGAGATTACTCGTTATACTTTTTAATTTTATGAGCTTTTTATTGAACCTTTCCTTTTTTTAACCAGCAAGACAAAATTTTATTTAAGAAACTAGCAATAAGTTAAGATATATATACAATTACATTAGAAGAGGAGCAATATTAAAAGTAAACCCAATTTTCCTATTCTAATAAAACCAACTTCCCTTTATATTTTACACTCGTAAAGAATGACACCAAGATATCTTTAAAGACCAATTTTATGTTTCGTTTACCATTGTTGAAAACACATTCATTTATCCATTCCATACGTGCCATAATGGCACTATTGAAAATTTATAGCCGGTCAAATTGAGCATAGTTTGTATCAAATTGTTGACATCCTTTTTGTCTAGAAATTTCCCGTCACACCATGAGTGTAACGTACAAGATCCGAATGTTTTTCACGATAGGGCATTGAATAAGAAGATGATATGATGTTCCTAAGTGCAAACCGTAGTCACCACAAATTTATATGTTTCTCTTTGCAAGTTCAACTAATTCTAAGATTTTTTCCATGAAAGCACGCAAAAAAAATTATCTTCATGGGATCTAGTTCAGCCACTGAAGAAAGTTTTCATCCTTTCTCCGAACCCACCTCCATGTGTTGGGGCCATGATGTGGTGTAATGGAGTGATGAAAAGCCTTTAGAAAGGTGAGTTCTTGAATCTTAACAACTTGTTGGATCTCTTTTCGAATTCGTAATAAATCCCACATTTTGACTCGGGAGACATCTCTCCTTCATCGTTATAGTTTTTGCCTTTTCTAGTAGAAGAAGTGAGGGTAGACATGTGGTAGAGGACAAACATCCCTTTATCAATATGACTAATGAGTTAGTTGATTACGACTGTAAATCGTATGAGTTATGATAAATAAAAACGATTTATTTGAATTAGTCTTGTAAAACTTAATAATTTTAACTGATCTATGTGAAAAGTTGTTTATTGTCTTTTAAATATGTATATTGGACTTTGACGCGACGTCCCAAAATATAAGGTAATTTAAAAAATATTTCTTATTATTATCAAAATTTGTGTGAGAAAATAGTCAAAATAGTATTATCATCATGTTATAAAACAAAACAAAACAATCTAAACAGAAGCACAAATATCGCATAAAAAAATTAACTAGGAAGAAAAAAGAATCGGGTCTAGTCACATCAAAACAATAATTTACGAATATGTGATAGGTATCCATTAAGTGATTTTACTTTAATTAATTTAAAATAAAGCTTTTTCTTGATTGATTTGGATATTAATAATAAACAATAGATGATAAACTTTTCTTTCGCTATCTTTATAATATTTATGTTAAGTGTCTTCATTATTTTTTACTTTTTGTATTCTCTTCTTCAATTTGTTAGGCTAGGTATATTGAACCGCAATAATGCTTAAAGGTTATATAGAGTCCATTTTTTTATTTTTAACGAGAAATATAAAAATAATAATAAGAAGAAGAACTATGTTTAGCATAACCCTTTTTTAAATTGTTAACCTCCTACAAATAATCACATCGAGTATTAATCGAATGATGTTACTTTCGAATATTTTAAGATAAAAGTTATTTCTTGCTTGACTTGGACATTTATTTTTATAATAAACAACTAATTACAAAGTTTTTTGTTTCTCTCTTTATATATCCACTCATAGATCAATAACGATGCGTATCAAATAAAAATACATATGCTTATTAATTTGGTTACAACTTTTATTTATATAAAAATCTTGAACCAAACTTATAAACATTTATTTATACTTTATAGCCATATAGGGATGTGCACACACGTACTATCGCTCAGGTCCATTCAGTGAACTCAAACATTTATAATCGATGTAATCATGAATAGTAAATTAAAAAAGGTATGCTTTTGTTAAGGTTACTCTATAAATTTATAAGCTTTCATTGTCAAATTTTTTATAACTATTAAGTCAGTACTTTTATAAATTAGAAATTAGAAATTTTATTTACTATATATAGTATAGCTTTAGTAGTTTGTTAGAAACAATTTAGATGTTTGGGAATATTTATGTAAACAGAATAAAGTGGACAGAATACATCTACAGAAAGAAATGGAAACATGAAAACATCGTACGTGTAACATAGTGTGACCAAAATTATTTTTTAACTTTTTTTATATATTATATATATGTATATGTATATATGTTTATAAAACATACTCTATATAATTAACTCATTACACACTTTAAATTAGCTTACAAATTATGATTTGGGCTAAACCATTAAACTCATATTTTTGAACGGCTAATTGAATCATTAACGGGTCATTTGTCCACCTGATCATCTTCAATACTCAAATACGAAATCTTAGGGAACTAGGCTGGTACGTTCCCGAAGAGAAGCTTGCATATCAGTCCTTCTCCATCAATCCCGAACCTGAGATAATACTTATGTGAGACTTGAACCTAAAACTTCTATCTATTTTATTGAAGTTTTGAGGTACCCAACCGACCCATCTCAACCAATTAGGCTAAGGATCATTGATAACCATTTAACTCACTTAATTAGCAAATCACACATAAACTATTTTAAAACCCATTGTATTTTTTTATTTTGGGACCCATTTTTCTAGCTCGCCCGTCCAGAGCCTCCAAATTCTCACCACCGGCCCTGCTCACATACTTTTATGTTTTCACAAGGTATGTTAAAATTTTCATATGCTGTATTTATGAGTTAAAAATCCAATGATACTTAGCTCAAGTGCTTAAGGAGAGGTAATGAGTTCAAGTCTCATATGTTTAAAAAAATAGGTTCCAGGTTCCAAATGGTTTTCTTATCTAAGGTGGTTTTTCTCGTGAAAGTGTTCTCAAGTCGATACGGATGGTAATGTACGAGCTTTTCTCCAATAGCATGTTTAGCCTAGTGCTTAATGTTCCGTACTCTAATAATAAATATGATCAGAGGAATTAATGACCCCTTTGTGATCTAATTATATGTTAAAAATATATTATTAAAACCGTTGAAATAATCAAGGAATATACATCGAGGTTCAACAATGTCACGTCGTATTGACTATTGACCTCCTCATTCATGTTTTTTCGGAGGTTTACCACTCACGTCAAACATTATGACCTCACCGCCCTATTTTATACGTTTCTATTTTTTTATTTTTTTATTTTTGTTAACCATATGAATTCACTTTTACATGCTAGTTTAAAAGGTTGTTAACAAGTTCAACGATAGTAATTGAAACCGACCGATAAAAAGGTTAGAAGTTATTACTCATTAACTTTTAAAGGGTCTTTACATCCGATTATAAATACTGTATTTCACAACTAAAAGGTTATGAGTTTAAATTTTATAAGATAGAAATATGTAGTAATATTTGTTAAAATAATTAACTATAAAGAAATGCGACCGGGTATGAGATTAGTTTTAAATTTTTTCCTGTATGTATGGACTCTATGTTAAAATATTTATAAACTTGAATTTATTAAAAGTGTACTTAAATATTTATTATTTCATGTTGTCTTTGGTGTGAATATAAGATTAAATTTTGGATTTTAAACGTTGTAACGAGTAACTTTTAACCACGTAATATCATAAACGAGAATACATAATTCGTTATACTCAATATGCCTTGCAAACTCCTGTTCCAAAAGTTTGCTTCTTGGAAGAATCCCTATTTACACTTTTCACCCCACTAACTTTCCCACTATTATTGTTCTCGAACTGGTTTATTTTACACTTCACACCCTTCATATTTTTCTTCTTAATACTATGCACCCTTGTGTACAATTCAAATTTTAAAGTTCCAGAACTAATCTAATTTACACTTATCACCCTCTCAATATCCCAACTACTTTTGCTAATTTCCACCAATCTTAAACCTTCCCTATTTGAAATCTACGTTTCCTCAAATCTTATGCTATAATAAAATATCTTAGATGACTAATTATGTACAACATCATTTTGTTACAAGTCCATCATTTTCTACACGTTATAGAATATTATGAGATTATGAGAAATGATAATTTTAGTTAAAATATTATCTATTTCTAACATCAATGTCTTATTTTGAGGTATTCTAAATGTTTCTAGTTATGTTAAGGGATTCTCAATCCAAAATAGTGGATTATTCTAAGAGTCACAATGCACTTTCAGATTAGAACAATTTGGTCGTTCAATTCAAATTGGAATTCATCAATTTGATAAAAGTTAGAATTTTGATCAAGAACGAATATACATGTATGCGATGAATTTCGTGAACCATATAGTCCGAGACCAAAAGATGATGATTTCGTATATTAGGAAATTTTAACCAAGAATGCTGCTAGAAACTATCTTCGATGGTTCTTTTTTTATAATTCAAAATTAATACAAATTGCGCCAGTTTGACATCCGATTTTCAAATGTGAATCTTCAGGAAAACTATATCTATTGAAATTAAATGAAGTAAGTTTTATCAAAATTAAAAAATAAAACTAACTTGTCAGCTCGATCGTACGCAGGGGCTCTGCTCCTTAAACCTGTCAGGGGATGCAATACCCCCTCCCCTCCTCTTCCCCAACCGACTTTGCTCCCTGAGTGTTGCCTACGGACCCGAACAAGAAGGCTTTCCCTTATAACACATTTGTTGTTTTGGCGTAGAGCCTCATGATCTTTATTCTAAAAGAGAATGTATTTATGAAGTGAGATAGTCATACGTTGATATTAAATAGTTACTAATATTTGGATTTAACACATGACAACAAACAAAAAAGTGTTTTCAAGGGTGAACATAAAGTACGAATGCAAAATATTACGAAGAAAAAGTGATCAAATTTTGAGAGTTATATATATTATTAACATCATATAGTATAAATTTGTATAATTATTAGTACCATGTTGATCACATGATCCAATGAGCTCCTTAGTTATTCCGATTAGTACCAACATATCCCTCTGTCTTGAAGTGTCCTAACTAAACTATAATCACTTCAATATATTGTAATAATTTAATAGCATGTATAATGATTATCAAATAGTATCCGAATTCAAATGAATCTTCTCCGTTGGTTTTTATGCCAACGTACTTCATAAATAATATTACGAAAAGGACAAATTGGGATTTGGATATATCTTTAAAGAAAGTGCATTCTCGTCATTATATTATATGTTTAATGGTTCTTATATATCTTGTGTAGCTTAATACTAATAATAAATTTTTAACTATTACACGTGCAGTGGTATTTAATCAGCATTATACCAAAATATGTGCGTAATCCGTTACATTTCAACTAAAAAGAGTAAAAGGGGTGGTTCTGAATCAAATTGGACGACTAGTTAGACAAGGAATGACTTATGGCTTATACGATCGTTCGGGTTAACTATTATTGAAGCACTTTTATTTGGGTCGACCTGTTATAGTGATAACCGTTTAAAACCAATCGAATCAAAATTGCTCATGTTTTCTTATTCAAAAACTATTTTAGGTTTTAATTTTCTTTCCAAACTCAATATATTATTAGCACTGTAAAATACATATAAAATGATAATAGAATTCATACTTTGTTTTAATCTATTTACGTATTTTAATTTTAAATAATCAATGAAAAAAATCTTGAAAACAAGTCTAATCAGTAGACCATACGATTTCTTCGATATTGTTTGATCCGGTTATATATGAAGGATCAATAAAACTTATAAAAGTAAAGTGCATTCACGTGAATTACCTATAAAATCCGTCCCCTACAAGGCCAACTAGCAGTTAAATGATATGGTCTACAATTAAAAGGTTAAGAGTTTAACTATAATAATCTAAGAAATTTTGTTAAAAAAACCCAAAAAAAAAAATTGAAATCATCTATGAAGCAACTAACTAGCAATTTTATATAAATATTTACACATTATGTTGGTCAAATGTTGTGGGAGACGAAGTCTAATAGCATAGGCTAAGTGTATAAGTTATTAAGAAAAAAAAATAATTTTATAAAATCATTAAATGCAATATATAACATATTTTTGGCGGTATCATCAAGCCGCCATGGCGCGTGAATGCCACTTTTTAAGGCTCTTCAGTCTTCACCATCTTTAAAGCATTTTCAAATTAATATTTTTTAATTTTTTAATATTTTTAAATGTTTTAATTTTATTTTCCAATTTTCTCTCTCTACGTATAAGGTGACGAAATATTCTAGAACTTCAAGTGACAACTCATTACATATTCGACTATTTTGTTGGAAGTTTTATAAGACGGAAAGCTGAGTTAATGCACCAAAGCAAATATCAAACTTTTGTATCTAATTTAAGGAACTAGAACAACATGTTTAAAAGTTCACCGTACACATCATGTGCGTTTATATGGAAATAAATAGTCTTATTATACAACCGGTTAATATCATAAAAGCATGATATGCTTCCTTTTTTAAGGGATTATCCTACGTGATTTTAAGTCTGTTAATCAGTACAAATACACGAAAAAGTCACTAAACTAAAATTTTATAAAAAATCGTTAAACGCGTGTAAAATGCAAGGAATTTTAAAAGTAATGGCTTTTTTTATTAAGTACATTCAACATTTTCATAGAAGAAAACTTATAACTTAACATGCCATAATTCAAAAGAAAAACTTGAAATTACGAGGGCAATTGCATATCTTACTTTGTAAAATTATATATTTTCTCAAATAATGTTTAAAAAACATTGCTTACGCATTGAAAACTTGTGTTTTTGAGAAAATATATAATTTTTTAGATGGCGGGGAGAATTTACACAATTTCTCTAAAATTATTTTCATTCTGAGACACCTTATTATTAAAAAAAACAGTTTAGTAATATTACCGATGTTGATAGACTTTTTCAAGAAAAATAAGAAAGAGTATCAATAAAAACCAATTAGGTTGAGCTACTTCAATATATAATTCAAGAGATATTAACATAGCAAAATAGATAATATAATTTTCATTATCAAAAATATTAAGTTTGAATAACCATAATATTTAATGATCAAATTGAGAACAACCATCGACAGTGATCCGATGACAGATATACATGTCATACACCCA
Organism: Flaveria ramosissima; assembly: GCA_025215565.1. NCBI lineage: Eukaryota > Viridiplantae > Streptophyta > Magnoliopsida > Asterales > Asteraceae > Flaveria > Flaveria ramosissima. The sequence continues at coordinate 1,126,163 of CM046043.1, read as the reverse complement.
TGTAGTGTTGGGTTTGAGCTTCAGTTTAACCTCATTAAATTTAGATTAAAATACAATAGAACCAAATTACACCTATTAAAAATATTTACAAATTCAGAATTACAATATAGAAAAGCATGTTAAAACAAAATGGTGTTTAACTTTAATTACAATGAATATACAATTCTTTCAAAACCCCAATCATTCAAACACAAAAAAATAATAATAATAAACCCATGAAAGAAACCAAACAACTCGTGAATAATCGAATTGACCGGTCCAACTCGCCGGTCCGTTAAAATTAAACGGTCGTATTCGCCGGAAGCGAGATTAAAACTTAAAAGCCAAGGTCAACGGTCCTGTTCACGCACATCAACTTTGACCGTGAACAAATTGATGTCGTAAGAATAAAATGAATAATAATAACAAGTCACACGCAATAGACGATTGTACCCTCCGCTTCTCCACTTGTACGTCAAAAGTCTATCCGAAAAATCAACAGCAACGTATCTTCGTTGAAATGGTGTTATAAATGCCTCAATATGTTCATAAGTTCACATCTCCCATTCAGTATATAACCAACACGAAACCCTAAGGGGGGAATTAACAATTTACAGTTGAACTCACTGAGTTACAACGATGGAGGAAGAACAACGGAAGATGAGCATCAGTCAGAGTTTAGGGAGGAGCATAAGCAGAGGCATCAGCAGAGCCTCCGGCAGCTGGCGGATGGAGGACGTCTTCTCCGCCGGCGGTGGCGCCAGCCGCGACGGCCGGACGAGTCGCCACTCGATGGAGGACGAAGAGGCGCTGCGGTGGGCGGCGTTGGAGAAGCTTCCGACGTACAATCGGTTGCGAACGACGATCTTCAAGTCGTATATTCCGGCCGATCAACAGCAAATGCCGACGGAGCAGATGCTGTTGGATGTGAGAGATCTCGATCCGCAGGCCAGACAGAGTTTTATCGATAAGATTTTCAAAGTCGCTGAAGAAGATAACGAGATTTTTTTGAGGAAGTTCAGAGATCGTGTTGATAAGTAAGTTTTCCTGTGATCACAAATCATCGATCGTTGTTTAAGTCAAACACGGTTGCGATTATTATTATTATTATCGGTTATCGGGACAAAATTACGGGCGAAAAGCTCCGGTTTGTGTGTGAAACAGTGATCGATCAGACGATCACTGTTTAGGGTGCAATTATTGGTGTAGTGGACTTGATTTTGAGATTATTTAAGTCAACACCCAAATAGTAACAAGCATACTGATATTTTATTATATCTTTAGCTTCTTTTAACCTCATAAGCATATGTTATTGATTTTTGTAAAATCTTTTAAACAGTGTGAAATTTGGCTTTTTGTTGAATTTTCGGATGTTTTGGTTATTATGACTTATAACCAATTAAGCATGTTTTTAGAACTAAATCGGTTAATCAGAGCGATTGGACTAAAAACCAAACTATTTTTAGTGAAATTTTTGAAATTTCTTAAAATATCATTCAATATTATATTTATTACTAAAAACTTAATTTTTATTTATTTAAAGCTTCAACTTATCAATATTTTAAATAAAAAAAACAACGTATTCTTATATTTTATTTCAAATTTGTTATACTTTTATATATTTTGAGATGTATACTTCTTAAATATCTCTAACATTTTCTAACAATAATATAGGGATCTTAAATGTTAAGGTGGCTAGTAAAATACTCAAAATCGACTTGATAAAAATTTAAATCGAGTTAGCTATCCAATCTTGAATTTTTATAGGGGTTCATTTAATAAACGATATCAAATTGAATGAATAACTTGAAAACTATTCCTGTAACGCGAGCTCAATTTTTAGAAATACAATTGTAAACGAGTGTAGCTCGAGCTCCATTAAGCTAACCAAATATCCTTTCATTTTTGTGAAACTCGGTTACTTGTTTTCCAACTACTGTCCGGAGTCCATGTTTTGGTTACTATGACTTATGACTAGAAAATTCAACATCTCTGGTGCATAATTAACTACTGTTTAGGTTGCAATTATAATCAAACTTGAAATCAATTTTGAGATTGTTTAAGTCAACACGTGATTACTAATAATCATACTATTTCATCAACTATTTTCAGGGTTGGAATCTCCCTTCCAACGGTAGAAGTTCGGTTTCAAAATCTGTCAGTAGAAGCTGATTGTCACGTTGGAGACAGAGCACTTCCAACGCTGGTAAACACCGCTAGAAACATTGCTGAATCTCTTCTAGCGTCCATTGGCATCAGTTTCACTGAAAAAGCGAAACTTCGTATTCTAAAAAATACTTCAGGAATCATCAAACCTGGAAGGTATGCTTCAATCTTAAAGATAAAAGATCATATCTTTTGTTGTAAATGTTATCATCAACAGTTGTTTTGATCTGTAATGGTGTATATGTTACAGGATGGCACTTCTTTTGGGGCCACCTTCTTCGGGTAAGACAACGCTGTTGTTGGCTTTGGCGGGAAGGTTGGATGCTAGTTTAAGAGTCGAAGGAGAGATCACTTATAATGGTCATAAGCTTAATGAGTTTGAGCCTCGAAGGACAGCGGCTTATATTAGTCAGATGGATATTCATGTTGGAGAAATGACCGTTAAGGAGACACTAGATTTCTCAGCTAGATGCCAGGGAGTTGGATCTCGTTTAGGTATAATCGTATAACTAACTTAACTGAATTTGTGTAAACAATGAAATGCTTGAAATGAAAATGAATGGTGTTTATAACTGTAAACAATGAAATGCAGAGATGTTAACTGAGCTTGCAAGAAGAGAGAAGGAAGCAGGGATCTTCCCTGAAGCTGAGGTTGACCTTTTCATGAAGGCGACCGCCATTGAAGGAGATCAAAGCAGTTTGATTACTTACTACACTCTCAGAGTAAGAAAAAATCTTAAAAGTAGTATAATATATCAAGCCTTTGAATATCAAAATATTAACATGTTTATTACACCTAAAATGAAACCAGATTTTGGGGCTTGATATCTGTCGTGACACCTTTGTTGGAGACCAAATGAGAAGAGGTATCTCTGGAGGACAAAAGAAGCGTGTGACCACAGGAGAAATGCTTGTTGGACCGGCTAAAACACTGTTTATGGATGAAATATCAACAGGTCTAGATAGTTCAACTACATTTCAAATAGTAAAGTGCATGCAACAAGTGGCACACCTCACGGAATCCACAATCTTCATGTCCCTGCTACAACCTGCCCCCGAGACCTTTGATCTTTTTGATGACATCATCCTACTATCCGAGGGCCAGATTGTGTATCAGGGTCCACGAGAACACATTGTTGAGTTCTTTGAGAGTTGTGGATTCAAATGTCCAGAGAGAAAGGGTACTGCTGATTTCTTGCAAGAGGTAAAGAATTAAAACTGCTTTATTTGATTATGTACATGTTATATTAGCATAATTTACTTAACACCTTTGATGTTTATTATAGGTGACATCTAAAAAGGACCAAGAGCAATACTGGGCAGATAGAAACAGAGCATACAGATACATCCCAGTGAGTGAATTTTGTGAACGGTTCAAGAGTTTCCATGTAGGGCAGAAGCTGCAACGCGAGTTATCAGTCCCATACGACAAAAACCAAAGCCACAAGGCTGCTTTAGTGTATAAGAAGTACCTGGTACCCAAAATGGAGCTTTTTAAGGCATCTTGGGATAAAGAAGTGTTGTTGCTGAAAAGAAACGCTCCTATTTATGTTTTCAGAACTATACAGATTGTGTTTATATCATTTATTTGCACAACTTTGTACCTGAGGACTGAAATGCACCACAGGAACGAAATAGACGGATCCCTTTACATTGGTGCACTTCTAAACAGTATGCTTATTAACATGTTTAATGGGCTTGCCGATCTGTCATTCACTGTCATGAGACTTCCTGTTATTTACAAACAACGAGACCTCATGTTCCACCCTCCATGGGCTTTCACCGTACCAGCTTTCTTGCTTCGAATTCCCATATCAGTTATTGAAAGCATTATGTGGACTGTTATTCTATACTGGGGCGTTGATCTCGCCCCTGATGCTAGCAGGTAACTAATAATTATTTTGTTTTACTATATTTTGTTAAATATTCAACATTATATGCTAATGTATTATGTTTTGTATACAGGTTCTTCAAGCATCTCCTGCTGGTTTTTCTGATCCAGAATGTGGCAGCAGGACTGTTTAGGTTGATTGCAGGTGTTTGTAAGACAATGAACATTGCTAACACCGGTGGATCTGTTGTACTTCTGCTTATATTCCTGTTGGGTGGGTTCATTCTACCTAAAACCAGAATTCCAAACTGGTGGGAATGGGCTTATTGGCTATCACCCTTGTCATATATCTTTAAATCCATCACCATCAATGAATTCCTCGACTCTAGATGGACCAGCCAAAGAGTATGTTCAGAGTTTTTAACTAAAATCTTTTATAATTATTATTTCATAATAGGAATATCATTGATGTTTCAATTTCTTCACAGAGTTCCGACAATACCACCAACTTAGGATTTGCTGTGTTGAAAAATATGAACGTCCCAACTTCAGAAAGCTCATACTGGATTGGCGCCGGGGCTCTTCTTGGTTTTGTATTTCTCTTCAATATCATGTTCACTGTGTCACTTATGTACTTAAAAGGTAAGTTAGTTGACTGTATTAAAATGGTTCTTAAGACTCTTGTATATTTCCAATAACTAACCTTGGTGATCCTTTAATTTACTTAACTAGCCCCTGGAAAACCACAAGCAATAATCTCCAAGGAGGAAGCTGCAGCCATGGATGGTCATCCTATTGAAGGATCTAGTTCAAGTATGAAAACCGTTTACAAGAAACTTACTATATATACTTTACAATTTACATACATGAAAATGATAACTAGATGTTCTAACTACAATTAAATTTTGTAGAGGGGCAGCGTAGGGAAATGCGCCAGATTAGTTCTTCCCTTTCTGATCCTAATGGTGCATCTAAGAAAGGAATGGTTCTTCCATTTACTCCCCTCGCCATGTCATTCGACAACATGAATTATTATGTTGATATGCCTAGTGTAAGATCCTTTCTCTAAAATGTTATTCTTTTAATCTATATGTCATACAATGAATCTTATGATTCTTGTTGAAACAGGAAATGAGAGAACAAGGTGTGACTGAAAACAGGTTGCAATTACTTCGTGATGTAACTGGTGCATTTAGACCTGGAGTGCTTACTGCATTGATGGGAGTCAGTGGTGCTGGTAAAACTACTCTAATGGATGTCTTAGCAGGAAGAAAAACAGGGGGTTATATTGAAGGAGATATTAGAATATCAGGATTCCCAAAGAAACAAGAAACGTTCGCTAGAATTTCTGGATATTGTGAACAAACTGATATCCATTCTCCCACAATCACTGTTCATGAATCTTTGATCTACTCAGCTTTCCTACGTCTCTCAAAAGACGTTAGCAAGGACGACAAAATGGTAACTACCATTGATATTGGTAATTAATAAAGAAGCATACCAAGTATCAATAATAATAATAATAATAATAATAATTCTTTGCTTTTATATTTTCAGATATTTGTGAGTGAAGTGATGGAGCTTGTTGAACTAGACAATATCAAGGATGCCATTGTGGGACTTCCAGGAGTTAGTGGTCTATCAACAGAACAAAGAAAAAGGCTAACAATTGCAGTTGAACTTGTTGCTAATCCTTCGATTATTTTCATGGATGAACCAACTTCTGGGCTTGATGCAAGAGCGGCAGCCATTGTTATGAGAGCCGTAAGGAACACCGTCGATACTGGAAGAACCGTTGTTTGCACCATTCATCAGCCTAGCATTGATATCTTCGAATCCTTTGATGAGTTGTTACTATTGAAAAGAGGAGGTCAAGTTATCTATTCAGGTCCCCTTGGCAGACATTCTCAGCAAATCATTGATTACTTTGAGGTGCATATTTTACTTCCACAATAACTAAATGAGACTAAATATAATGATGTTAATAATAGTTTTTTAATTTTTCTCTCATATTATCAGGCTGTTAATGGGGTTCCAAAGATTACTGAAAAATACAATCCAGCAACATGGATGTTGGAAGTGAGTTCGAGTGCTGCAGAGATGCGGCTTGGTATTGATTTTGCTGAACATTTTGCTTCATCGTCTATGCAACAGTAAGTCATATACATATAATCAATTAACACAAAAGTGCCATATTCTTATAAAAAAATAATTATTAATTAATATGATAATCACAGGAGGAACAAGGCTTTGGTGAAGGAATTGAGTGTACCTCCCCCAGGAGCCACTGATCTTCACTTCGAAACACAATACGCACAATCTACATGGGGACAATTCAAGTCTTGTATATGGAAAATGTGGTGGAGTTACTGGCGCAATCCTGATTATAATCTTGTTCGTTTCGCCTTCACCTTGCTTTGTGCAGTTATGGTTGGGACCGTCTTTTGGAAAATTGGCAACAAAAAGTAAAGTCTCGTCACATAGTGTTATACTTTACTTATTACATATAACAATGCAAGTTCATTTTATAAACTTTGGTTTCCTTTCCTGATTGTTTATTAAATAATTTCAGGTCTAGCAGTAATGATCTAAGCACAGTCATTGGAGCCATGTACTCTGCTATATTTTTCGTTGGTATTAACAACTCCCAGACCGTACAGCCCGTTGTCGCCACAGAAAGAACAGTCTTTTATAGAGAAAGAGCAGCAGGAATGTACTCTTCGTTACCATACGCCATGGCACAGGTTGGTTTATACTTCCCAAAAAAATATATGTTTACATATTCACAAATTTTAATGAAACTTACTGTTATTGAATTTGGGATATGCTGCAGGTGATTGTGGAGATACCATACGTATTACTTCAAACAATATATTACTCTGTGATCGTGTATTCCATGGTGTCATTCGAATGGACCGCAGAGAAATTCTTTTGGTCCTTCTTCCTCAACTTCTTCTCGTTTCTCTACTTCACGTACTTTGGAATGATGACTGTTTCCGTCACACCAAACGATCAAATTGCAGCTATATTCGCCGCAGGGTTTTACCTGCTTTTCAACATCTTCTCAGGGTTCTATATCCCACGACCCGTAAGAACTGAACTTCATCTTCCTAACTGTTTTATTACATACATTAAAGTTTTGTTCTAGATTGAATTTAGAGTTGACTAACGTTGACTTTTTTCATTTTCAGCAAATTCCCGGATGGTGGATTTGGTACTACTGGATCTGCCCAATGGCGTGGACCGTGTATGGATGCATTGTTTCCCAATATCATGACGCCAATCACCCGATCGACGTGCCTGGGCAGTTAACCGACCCAACCATGGCAAACTTTATCAAAGACTACTACGGTTTTGAATTGGATTTCATGGGTCCTGTTGCTGCAGTTCTTGTTGGTTTTTGCGTGTTCTTCGCCTTGCTTTACGCCTTCTTCCTCCGGACTTTGAACTTCCAAATGAGATAGAAAGAATGCATGTAACTCCACTCCAAGTTTGTAATGTTTATAGATTTTTTGATGTTGAAGTAAAACTTTGTTTAATTTTGTAATGTAATTCTACTATCAGTTTGTATTATAGTTCATACGTGTGAATCATATCACACTTGAATACATTGCTACTGTTGTTTTTTCCTAGAAATTAATGAATATGTTTGTTTTTTTGTTATATTGGGAAAGCCTTTATCATTGAAGATAGCATTACATTACATTACATTTGGTTAATTTTCACCACTATTAGCTTCGACATAATCATGTGAGTGGACCACCCCCATTAAGAAAATAATTAATTATTCATCACGTGGCTGGACCCCTTGATGTGCACAAGAATTATAATTTACAGAATCACCTAAAACAACTTTGTATTTTTGGAAGCATTAATAAGAATGTCATCATTTTGGTGCTGAGTCGTTAGAGAGTGAGTGAGTTGTCTAATTTTTGTACTCTATACTTAAAACCTATAATAAATTATACAAAAGGCACATCTAAAATCTTGCCTATTTACATGTTCTTGTTATACATTTCTTTCATTAGGTATATTTAAGAATAACTTGTTCCGTGATTGTACTTGAAGTGTACTTGGAAGTGTTAGAACGAGTCGCGATTAGATAACTTAAATTGGTTCTAGTTAAAAGCGGATGTATTCAAAAACACACGAACACATTTAATTTTTTAAAGAATAACAATTTTTTCGTTTAAGTAATTTTGTTTGTTTTTGAGTTAAAGTTAAATGAATGGATACAAACAAACTCTGTTCATCTTCGTTGGGTTCATTACATGTAACATATATTACAGTTATTCTACCGATGAGATTTTTAAACGTTGATCGCTTAACCTTTTATAAACTTGCTTGGAAAAGATTATTATATATATTACTAATTACTAACACTTTTATGCATCAAGAGTTGTACTTTATGTATAGTGAGTTGTACCCTTGGTCTTTTTTATCTTTAATTTTTAATTTTAACCCTAATACTTTTATATTTTTTTACAATTTAACCTCTACAATTTTTCACTTTCAACTTTGTATCCTATACTTTTCATCCTTTATATTTTTTCGATTTACGAGTTAGCACACCGCAACGTGCGTGTGTGGTTCAACGTTTACGCTTATTTTTCCCCTTTAACTGTCCCGTCACAACGCGCAGGTGTTAGATCAACTTAGCTTTTAATGTTTTACGTTTCACGTGCGTTATTCAATGTTTTTACGTCTACTTTTAATTCGGTTTATATTTTTCATTTTTATATTTTTAATAAGAGCTTTTCCGGTGTTAGTGGTTGCTGACGATGATATGACGTTGGTATCACTTGACACAGTTTTTTGCCCCCCGTCGCAATGCGGAGGCTTAATACTAGTTTTATACATGTTCCATTTGAATTGCAAAACAAATAGTAAAAAATGTTCAATTGTTTGATCCGGTACCTGAACACTCTATTACGTTTATTGATTATGATTACATCAGACTTCTTATTGTCAATAGTCAAGCTCTCAAGTGTCCGTAAGCCACGTATGTTGACCTAAAGAGATATGCGAGAACCCGACGTTGAATGTAGTTTAACGAGCCGATCCGAACCGAACCGAAAATTCAAATGCTGACCTAAAGAGATATACTAGAACCGAAACCGACCCGGTGAAATAAATTATGTTTGTGCTAATGACATCAACTGTAACGCCAATAAATACTCATAAATCCATCCACGTGGTAAACATGGGGGTCTTTCAAATACACAAACACATTACACATCAACAATCAATTCGTTGTACGGAAGACGGACCCATACGAACAACCAAACCAACGGTGTGTAGCTTCTGCAACGGTGTTACAAACGTCACCATTCATCTATATCTGCATATATACGAGTGAGCCCTAGGGTTCATTCTCATTGGCACATTAGGGCTCCGATCCGAAAATGGAGGAACATCGGAAGATGAGCGTTAGTCGGAGTTTAGGTAGAAGCATAAGCAGAGGCATTAGCAGAGCCTCCGGCAGCTGGCGGATGGAGGATGTGTTCGCCACCGGCGGTGGTGCGAGTCACGACGGACGGAGTAGTCGACACTCGATGGAGGACGAAGAGGCGCTGCGGTGGGCGGCGTTGGAGAAACTGCCGACGTATAATCGGCTGCGGACGACGATCTTCAAGTCGTATATTCCGCCCGATCAACAGCAGTTTCCGACGGAGCAGATGCTGTTGGATGTGCGAGATCTCGATCCGCAGGCCAGACAGACCTTTATCGATAAGGTTTTCAAAGTTGCTGAAGAAGATAACGAGATTTTTCTCAGGAAGTTCAGAGATCGTGTTGATAAGTAAGCTTATAAGTTCATAATAATAATAATAATAATCGATCGTCAAATTCTTCATGTTTGTGTCTTCAATTCCTGTAATTCAAAGTATAAGTTGATTTCGATGAACAGAATTGGGGAAGAAGAAGTTGAATCAGATCTTATTAATCCTAATTCTCATTCAATCAGAGGTTAACGACTAATCTAAAAGGTTGTTAAGTTGTTTAACCTCTTATTTACACAATACACCCTGAACTTCTGTGAAATGACTATTAGGTACTGAAGTTTCAACTATTAGAGGTAACTTTGCAAGATATATGTAACAAGTCTGTGTGAAATAGGAGAAGGTTCATCAGGAGTTGGTAGTGAACTAGTTATATACCCGTCCGGTGGCCGGGTACGTATTTTAAGGTCATAATGACATACTTTAATTTATCATATATTCACATTAACATAATTCTTATAGTAAGTAAATTTGGGAAGACAAGTGGTGTAGCAAATATGAAGCGATAGAATAATTTAAGGAAGGGTTTGCTTGAAGGTTTGAAATGAAATAATAGGACTGAGTATATATGGCTGGTAATCAGGTCCGATAGATGTCTAAGATAGGAAAGGTTTGCAGGACTTGCCTCAAACACACAACAGTTCTTAGTTACTGTTTAGGTTGCAGTTATTGATAGATGGTCATTTTTGGGTTTGTGAAATATAGAATAGAAGTCAAGTATGTTTGTTGTATTCAATTAGTTAAATAGCAAAGCATAAGGGGCTAATTGTCAGTTAGCTAAAGTTGAGGGTTAGTTGTGATTAACTGTCAATTAGTTTGTTAGATTCAGTTAGTATGCAACGTGTATAAAAGGGTTTGAGAAAGGGGTTTAAAGGAGCCTTTCTTTCGTTTTGTAATATCTTCCGAGTGTAATCAAAATCTTCTGAGAGTTAATAATAGTTCTGAAGTTCTTGAGTTCTTGTTTCAATTTTGAGTTGTTGATCCTTTTGATCTTGATTCTTGAGTTGTAATTCCGTGATTTACTTTCAACAGGGTTTGTTGAAATCCATAAATAATTGTTAATGAACATACTGTTGTATAAAATGATTTCAGGGTTGGAATCTCCCTGCCAACAGTAGAAGTTCGTTTTCAAAATTTGTCAGTAGAAGTTGATTGCCTCGTCGGAGCAAGAGCACTTCCCACGCTGGTAAATACCGCCAGAAATATTGTTGAATCTCTTCTAGCTTCCGTCGGCATCACTTTCAGTGAGAAAGCAAAGCTTCGCATTCTTAAAGATACATCCGGGATAATCAAACCGGGAAGGTATGTTTTGAACTTTAAGGTCATATATTGCATACCTCAGAATAGTCTCTCATGTCAACAACACAGACCATTGAAAGTTTCAGTAAAAAGTACAAAATAGACAAGTATTTCACATGCGATCTATAATGTAACAGGATGACACTTCTTTTGGGGCCACCATCTTCTGGTAAGACGACACTTCTGTTGGCTTTGGCGGGAAGGCTGGATTCAAGTTTAAGGGTTGACGGAGAGATAACTTACAATGGTCATAAGCTCAATGAATTTGAACCTCGAAGGACAGCAGCTTACATTAGCCAGATGGATATACATGTTGGAGAAATGACCGTCAAGGAAACCCTAGATTTCTCAGCAAGATGTCTAGGAGTTGGATCTCGTGCAGGTATAACTTAACTGAACTTGTCAAGATGGAACCTTTGTGTTAGTTCTTGAAACAAAAACATATGATTTATTATAAACAATGAAATACAGAAATGTTAACTGAGCTTGTAAGAAGAGAAAAGGAGGCAGGGATCTTCCCGGAAGCTGAGGTTGACCTTTTCATGAAGGCAACTGCCATTGAAGGAGATCAAAGCAGTTTGATTACTTACTACACCCTCAGAGTAAGCAGTATTCTCTGTAAGTTATTAATACCAATCTTCTGAAATCAAAACGCTAATATGTTTGTTAAACCCTAAAATCAGATTTTAGGGCTTGATAACTGTCGTGACACCTTTGTTGGAGACCAAATGAGACGAGGTATATCTGGAGGACAAAAGAAGCGTGTAACCACAGGAGAGATACTTGTTGGACCAGCAAAAACTCTATTTATGGATGAAATATCAACAGGTCTGGACAGCTCAACAACATTTCAGATAGTAAAGTGCATGCAACAAATAGCACACCTCACAGATTCCACAATCTTCATGTCCCTGCTACAGCCTGCCCCTGAGACCTTTGATCTTTTTGATGACATCGTTCTACTATCGGAGGGTCAGATCGTGTATCTGGGCCCACGAGAACACATCGTTGAGTTCTTCGAGAGTTGTGGATTTAAATGTCCTGAGAGAAAGGGTACTGCTGACTTTTTACAAGAGGTAAAAACTAAAAGTTGCTTTATGTGAATATAACTATGCTTTACATGTTATATGATAGCACAATTTACTCGACTTTGTGAATGTTTATTATAATAGGTGACATCTAGAAAGGACCAAGAACAATATTGGGTGGATAGAAACCAAGCATACAAATACATCCCAGTGAGTGAATTTAGTGAACGGTTCAAGAATTTTCATGTAGGGGAGAAGCTGCATCGTGAGTTATCAGTCCCATATGATAAAAACCAAAGCCACAAGGCTGCCTTAGTGTATAAGAAGTACTTAGTATCTAAAATGAAGCTCCTTAAGGCCTCATGGGATAAAGAAGTGCTGCTGATAAAAAGAAATGCTCCTGTTTATGTTTTCAGAACAATACAAATCCTGTTTATATCATTTATTTGCACAACTTTGTATCTAAGGACCACAATGCACCATAGGAACGAAATAGACGGATCCATTTATATAGGTGCACTTTTAAACAGTATGCTTGTTAACATGTTTAATGGGTTTGCCGATTTGTCATTCGCTGTCATGAGACTTCCTGTTATTTACAAACAACGGGACCTCTTGTTCCACCCTCCATGGGCTTTCACACTACCAGCTTTCTTGCTTCGAATTCCCATATCAATGATCGAAAGTATTATGTGGACAGTTGTTCTGTACTGGGGTGTTGATCTTGCCCCTGATGCTGGGAGGTAACTAATTTTTACTTTACTTTACTTCACTCTAGTAAATATTCAACATTATATGCTAATGCAATACGTATCATGTTCAGGTTCTTCAAGCATCTCCTGTTAGTCTTCTTGGTTCAGAATGTGGCAGCCGGACTGTTTAGACTCATTGCAGGAGTTTGCAAGACAATGAACATTGCTAACACCGGTGGATCTGTTGTACTTATGCTTGTGTTTCTGTTGGGTGGTTTCCTTCTACCTAAAAACCAAATTCCAAACTGGTGGGAATGGGCTTATTGGCTATCACCATTGTCTTATATCTTCAAAGCCATCACCATCAATGAGTTCCTTGACTCTAGGTGGACCAGCCAAAGTGTATGTTCCAAGTTCTTAACTAAAATCTTAAAGATTATTATAAATTAGAATTATCATTATATTTCATGATTTTTGCAGAGTACCGACAGGACAACCAACTTAGGGTTTGCTGTGTTAAAGAATATGGACATCCCGACTTCAGAAAGCTCATACTGGATTGGTGCTGGTGCTCTTCTTGGTTTTGTATTTCTTTTCAATATCATGTTCACTCTGTCTCTTATGTATTCACGAGGTAAGTTAGTTGATTGTATTAAAATGATTCTCAAGATACTAATATATTTTCAATTACTAACTTTGGTGATCCCTTTGTTTACTAACCAGCCCCTGGAAAACCACAAGCAATAATCTCTAAGGAAGAAGCTGCAGCCATGGATGGCCGAGCTACTGAAGGAGCTGGTTCAAGTATGTATCCTTGGTTCATAAAAGATTGTAGATACTTTACAGCTTACAGACATGAAAATGATAACCAAATGTTCTAGCTAAAATTAATTTTTGCAGAGGGAAATGAAGAAATGAGTCAGATTCGTTCTTCTACTTCTGATTCTAATGGTGCATCTAAGAAAGGGATGGTTCTTCCATTTACACCACTTGCCATGTCATTCGACAACATGAATTATTATGTTGATATGCCTAGCGTAAGTTACTTTCTCGAAACTCTTATCAATTTGAATGTATCAGATACTAAATTTTATGATTATTTTTTGAAACAGGAGATGAGAGAACAAGGTGTCACTGAAAATAGGTTACAACTACTTTGTGACGTAACAGGTGCTTTTAGACCTGGTGTCCTTACTGCATTGATGGGAGTCAGTGGTGCTGGAAAAACTACTCTAATGGACGTCTTAGCAGGAAGAAAAACAGGGGGATATATTGAAGGAGATATTAGAATTTTAGGATTTCCAAAGAAACAAGAAACATTCTCTAGAATATCAGGATATTGCGAACAAACTGATATCCACTCTCCCACAATCACTGTTCATGAATCTTTGATCTACTCAGCTTTCCTTCGTCTCTCAAAAGAAGTTAACAAGGAAGACAAAATGGTAAAATGTTGTTGATATTTTCTATATCAACCAAAATTGCATCAAGAATAATATAATAATAGTAATACTTTGCTTTTATGTTTTCAGATGTTTGTGAGTGAAGTGATGGAGCTAGTTGAACTAGAAAATATCAAGGATGCAATAGTGGGACTTCCAGGAGTTAGTGGTTTGTCAACCGAACAAAGAAAAAGGCTAACGATTGCGGTCGAGCTTGTTGCTAATCCTTCGATTATTTTCATGGATGAACCAACTTCTGGGCTAGATGCAAGAGCGGCAGCCATTGTTATGAGAGCTGTAAGGAACACTGTTGATACCGGAAGAACCGTTGTTTGCACCATTCATCAACCTAGCATCGATATTTTTGAATCCTTTGATGAGTTGTTATTATTGAAAAGAGGAGGTCGAGTTATCTATTCTGGTCCCCTTGGCAGACATTCTCAACAAATCATCGAGTATTTTGAGGTATTCATTTTACTTCCACAATAGATAATGTAAATAAAAAATAATGAAGTTAATTATTGTTTTGTGTTTTCATATTATTAGGCGGTTAATGGGGTTCCTAAGATACCTGAAAAGTATAATCCAGCAACATGGATGTTAGAAGTGAGCTCGGGTGCTGCAGAGATGCGGCTTGGCATCGATTTTGCTGAACATTTCACTGCATCATCTTTGCATCAGTAAGTCATTTACATATGATTAATAATAACTAAAATTGTCATCTATTTATATAAAATTTATATGATGATACAGGAGGAACAAGGCTTTGGTGAAGGAATTAAGTGTACCTCCCCCAGGAGCCTCAGATCTTCACTTTGACACGCAATATGCGCAATCTTCATGGGGACAATTTACGTCTTGTATATGGAAAATGTGGTTGAGTTACTGGCGGAATCCTGATTATAACCTTGTTCGTTTCTGCTTCACTTTGCTTTGTGCAGTCATGGTCGGGAGCATATTTTGGAAAATTGGCAACAAGAAGTAAATTCTCGCTTGAATCTCGATTTATCAATTATTAAAAAAAATAGCTTGGCTTCTTATCCCTATTTTTGATTAAATAATTTCAGGTCTAGTAGTAATGATTTAAGTGCGGTCATTGGCGCCATGTACTCTGCTATATTTTTTGTTGGTATTAATAACTGCCAAACCGTACAGCCAGTTGTGGCTACAGAAAGAACGGTCTTTTATCGAGAAAGAGCTGCAGGGATGTACTCTTCGTTACCATACGCCATGGCACAGGTCGGTTTTTTATTCCAAAACAGATATATATCTACTCACAAACTTTAATGAATTTAGTAATATTGAGTTTGGGATATGATTCAGGTGATTGTGGAGATACCATATGTATTACTTCAAACGACCTATTATTCTGTAATCGTGTATTCCATGGTATCATTCGAATGGACAGCAGATAAATTCTTCTGGTTCTTCTTCCTCAACTTCTTTTCATTTCTCTACTTCACATACTTCGGAATGATGACCGTTTCTGTCACACCAAACGAACAAGTAGCGGCTATATTAGCTGCTGGGTGTTACCTACTTTTCAATATCTTCTCAGGGTTCTATATCCCACGACCTGTAAGTATTGAACTTCAATATCTTCTCAGCGTTTATGTGTTTAGAAAGAATCTGACTCGAGTTTTTGAATTTTCAGAAAATTCCAGGATGGTGGGTTTGGTACTACTGGATCTGCCCGATGGCATGGACCGTTTACGGGTGCATTGTATCACAGTATCATGACGCGAATCAGGAGATCGTTGTGCCTGGGCAGACACCTAACCCTACCATGGCGGCTTTTATCAATGACTACTATGGTTTTGAGTTGGATTTCATGGGTCCTGTTGCTGCGGTTCTTGTTGGTTTTTGTGTTTTCTTCGCCTTGCTTTATGCCTTCTTCCTTAGGACTTTGAACTTCCAAATGAGATAGAAAGCATGCATGTATGTAGCTCCAGTCTAAGTTTGTAATGTTTATATTGATACAGTTGTATAGAGTTTGTAATGAAACGCTATGGATAATGCTAGAGAAGTTAACGCCTCGTCTAATCCCAATTTATCAAAACCTCATGTATGCGTACTTACATTATTAGACCCCTAGAACCAACCTACGGTTTGGTTCCCCTCAAAACAAGTAACTTGTTTGAAACAATGACGGTTTGAAAAAAAATGAAAACGAACAATGTTAACTTGTTCATCTTCTTCATTTGAATGCTGCTTCTTCGGCTAATTCCTGTACATCTTTTCTATACGATCTCTCAGACTTGCCCTTGAAGTATACAAAAAGATTACAAATTCCATTGCTTTTAAGAGTCACAAGCATAGCTAATATTCCAAAGAAAGAACAGAAAACAAGAAGATGATGAAAAGCTAGAGAAAGAAAAAAGTTAGCAGTAGCATCATCAAGGAACTCAATGATTAATCATGGCTTTTATAGAGAAGATCTTTAGATACATGAAGACCATCATCAATCAATGTTCAATTTCATGGTTATTACCAGCAAAAACAAAGAAAGAAAAAGGTGATTATGCTGTTTTAAGGCGACATCACTAATAGATTTTTTAGTCTGCTTGATCTCCTCACCGGAGACGGTGTAACCACTTCTGCATTTTTGCGTCTGCACGAAATTTAAACATGTAAACATCTATGAATAGAACTCAACGCCAAATAAAATGAAAAACAATCAAGTGAAAATTGAGTGATACACAATCACTACTCACACACACGGGAACAGATGGATCTAAGAGAACTCAAAGGAACTTCAAATTGATTGATGATAAAACAGAATACAAAAATGAAAAACTACATAATGTTTTGCAGCTACCCTAACATTCTGCATAACTCCAAACTCTTGATTCTTGAAAGACTTTTAGGGAACACGTCTGCAACTTGATCTTTGGTATCGACCCAGTCTATTTCAATCTCTCCGTTTAACACTTTCTCTTGTATGAAATGATAATGAACTTTAATGTGCTTCGTCCAGGCATGGAAGACTGGATTTTCAACTAGTTTAATCGCTGAACGATTGTCACATAGCAGGCTGATCTTGTACTTTACCACCTGATTTAGATCACCCATCAGCTAAACTAGCTACACACACTCTTGTGCAGCCATAGCACCTGCTCTATATTCAGCCTCCATGATCGAAAAAGTCACGGTAGGCTGTCGTTTGCTGCACCATGAAACTGGACTTGACCCGTACATAAAAATATACTCGGTCGTCGATCTTCTTTCATTCAAGTCCCCAGCATAGTCAGCGTCACAGTAACCCATCAACTTGGGATCAACCTCCCTCTTGAACACTACTCCTTGACTAACAGTTCCTTTCACATATCTAAGCACCCTTCGAATAGCAATGAGATGAGGCCTTCGAGGATCTTGCAAAAACGACTTAGAACTCCTACGACATATGAAATATCTGGTCGCGTGAAAGTGAGGGATATTAAGCTTCCAACTATTTGCCTATATTCAGTTGGATCTTCATTTTTTTTTCCAACAGTAGCATATATTTTTGTTGGCGTAATGTTACCCCAGCTTCATTATACTTCAGTTCCAATCCCAAAAAATGCACCAACCTGCCTAAGTCTTTTGTTTTAAATCGTACACACAAATTTGCTTTTAATTGAGTGATTTCTTCTTGTGCATCACCGGTAATGATTAAATCATCCACATAGACCAACACCACCACAACTTGATCATCTATTTTCTTGACAAAGAGACTTGAATCTGCATGTGCTAATTTAAAGCCATTTAATTCCAAAAACTCAACAATCTTACCGAACCAAGCAGGGCCGGCTTAACGTTTTTAGAGGCCCAAAGCGAACAAAAAATACGAGGTACTCAAAAAAATATTGATATAAACCTCCTCCTTTATCCGGGCTTTGGACCGGCAATAAAAAACTAATAAGTTTACAAGGCCGAGTTAAAAATTATTATTACTATTATTATTATAAGTAGATCTCTAAAATTATTATTAATATTATTCCATTGACTAGGATCAACATAATTTAGTGGTTTTTTTAGTTTGATTATCATTTGTATGTTCATCACTATTTGTAGGTTCATCAAGGTTTTTATCAAGATTTTCAAAATTCTCATCATTATGTAAAGGTTTATTAAGGTTTTCATTAAGGTTTTCATCAAGATTTTCAAAGTTTTTATCATTATTCATAGGTTCATTAAGGTTTTCATCAACGTGTCCAAGATTTTCATCTAGTTTTTCATTATTATTAGACGTTGTGGTGGCTACGAATTTTAACATTGATCCTTTTAGTGATTCATTTAAAGCTTCTCGTTTAACCTTTTTATCCCTTTTTAATGCACCACATTCAAACTTACGAGATTAGTTTGACATTATTCTAAGCAAGTAAGTTCTGACTTCTAATTCCTAGAAAACAATTCAGATCCTAACCAAATTGAAAACAATTCAGAAACAATTCCTAGAAACCAAATCAGAATTTAATACAAAAAAAAATTAGAAACAATCAAATAAATCAGTAAATCACTTAAAGCAGAATTCAAAAACACAAACACTAACCTATTAGGTTGTTCGTTGATCGTCATCACTTAGTACTTAGTGATATATCGATCACCCTCGCCGACTAGGCCCTTACGCACACTAGTCGTGATCGTTCGCAAGTCCGTAACCCTTACGGCCTGGTCACCCTCGCCGGTCACTCAAATCACCTAATGTCACAATCACAAATATATCACAACCCCTTTTACACCTCACAGAGACAACATAATCGTAACAATTTTGTAGTTTCGTGACTTGTGAGGATTATACTTTGAATCAAAAATAAAGCAAGCTGTAAGTTGTAAATTGTAAATGCAGATTCGTAGTGACAGTGATGATTGAGGACTAAGGATTTAAAGAACCAAAACCAAATAGTACCGTTGCAAAACTTGTAATCATCCATTCATCCGACTGTTTGAGTTCCGACCCTCCCAACTCGCAATCGTAGATTCGCGGACATGCTTGAATTAATGCTTGATGATTAATGAGAAATTTGAAACTCGAGCGTTGCCTTGAATAGTTGAATCTTGATCGACTTCTTGTCTTCCACCTTTGGTTTGGTTTTTCTGATGAAAGAAAGAAAGAGGCGGCATTGATTTAAGACTTTTTGGTGGTTGAGACTCTCAGAGTTTAAAGTTGAAAAAAATTGAATGTTGCTGGTGAGCGGTGATCAAGGCTAAACCCATGAAGGGTTTTCATTGAATTGGACTTTCCTTGTTTTCTTTTTAATTTTAAGGCTCAAGTGTATTTTCTTTTTAATTTTGAGGCCCAAGTGTAGTGCACACAATGCCAATTACATATACATATAATTTTTTAAAAAATTTTTGAGGCCCTATTATTTTAGGAGGCCCAAAGCCCTAGCATGAGCCATAGATGCTGTTGGGCCGGCCCTGGAACCAAGCTCTCGGTGACCGCTTCAACCCATATATAGCTTTCTTAACTTGCAAACGTACTCCGACTGCTCTTTATTTTTTAAATCCATTTGGTTGATCCATATATACCACATGATCAAGCTCTCCATAGAGAAAAGCGTTGTTGACATCCATTTGTGCCAACTCCCACTGTTTGCTCGTTGCAAGTGCCAACAACATTCGAACCGTCATCAAGTTAGGCCATTGGTTTCTGTTTAAGCTTGTACACCCATTTGGAACTCATCGGCTTCACATCGTCAGGCTTCAGTACCAACTCCCATGTTTCATTTCGGTACATAGCAGCCATTTCTTCTTCCATTGCTTGCTATCATTCTTGTTAAAAATAGGCTTCTTCGAATGAATTAGGTTTACTTGACTACTAGTATTAGGTTTAGTATTTAGTTGGTGAGTTATAGTTTAGCATGTTAGAGAAAACATGTATTCTCTGTCTTTCGAAGAAATCAGTCTCTTGGCTTCGAAAGACTTTGTCTTGAAGCTTCAAAAGACTTCATCTTTGCCTTCGGAAGAAATGTTCTTGTGGCTTCGGTATGCATGTTGATAGCTCTTTGATTTTCATCTGTTGACTCAGAATCAATGCCATTCCCTTTTTTATTAGTTGGTGAGACTCAGACTCTCAAAGTATCTTCTCATGTCAAAGAGATCATGCAGAGAAAGGTCAAGCATGTTTTGCTTGGGTTAGTATCTTGACCTCATTGATCTCTAGTGACAGGTAATCTGTCTAGGTTAGTAGCAAAAGCCCAAGACAAGATGGGTCTCTCAGCAGCAAGAGGTCTTGACCTCATTGATCTCTAGTGACATACTATGTGTCTGGGTTAGTAGCAAAAGCTCAAGACAAGATGGGTCTCTCAGTAGCAAGATGCTCTACTTGAAGTGAATATGGTTGAGCAGCTTCTTCTTGATCACCATCAGGATGTCCTGACCCATCATGAGATGAGAGGTGGATATCTTGAACTTATTATTCTTCTTCCTATCCCTTCTTATGGCCATCATCTTCCTCCTTCTATACTTTAACTGAGAAGGTTGGTCTTGAGTAACCGATATTCCTTCTTCTCAGTTGGGTCCCTTTCATTTAAAGGTTCAGAAGGAGAAGGTGCAGCCTGATATGCATCACTAGGTGTAGGTTGTGTTGTCTCTTAGGGTTCAACGTTGACCTCAGCTTCAGGTGCAGCCTTGGTGGAGAATACAAGTCTTTTGATTGATCACTCTTATGTACTAATCTATAGTGGATAGAGACATTGGACCAAGTCTCCGGAACCCATACAACTTCAAGAAGCTTATCATCTTCAATCTGTCAGCAGACTTGTTTTGATTGGCTCGGATGATGGCTCTTGACTTAGCAGCCTCTTCCTCATCTTTCTCTTATACCACAGGAGAAACAATCAAGTGATAATTAAGTGATACACAATCACTACTCACACACACAAGAACAGATGGATCTGAGAGAACTCAAAGGAACTTCAAATTGTTGATAATTGAGTAAATTACGATTTTAGTTTCTGTGATTTGGTGGTTATAACGCTTTTCATCCAATAGTTCAAAAACACCCGATTTAACCACTATGGTTTGAAATTTGTCATAATTATTAAGTCCAAACCGTTAACTCCATCCAATCTCTCTGTTAACTTTTCAAAAAAGACAAGAATACCCTTGGACTAAAAGTGTTATTATCTTACAAATATATAAAAGAGTAAATTACAATTTTAACCCCATCTCTTTTGTCTTATTTAACACATCAGAACCACCTCCACCGCCACCACCCACCACTCGCCGACAACGACACCGCCGCTCGCCCACAACACCACCGCCACTCGCCCGCAACCACACCACCACTCGCTAACACTTTCAGCAACCACCATCAACACTTGTTCAAATCTGAACCAAACCCTAGTCCCCACCCATTTCCTCTTTGACCAGACCACATCGTCACCTCCCCCGCCCAACATTGACGGCCAAACCTCGATCAGAGCCATTGTCGACGGCCACCTGAAACCTTCACCCTCCTCTTTTTGTAGAATGGTGGTGGTGCTGTGGTTTAATGAGTGGTGTGGGGTTGTCGGCAAATTTGTTGAGCCCAAGCTTGTACGTACGGTCGCCGGAGTTATATTGAAGATTATCTTTGAAGATCTGAAACCTCTTATCGGTGGTTGACTCCGTCGTCCATACGCCGGTTGAGGGAGGGTCATATGGGCGGAGTCGTAGTTGATGATGGACATATCGGCAGCGGATGCGACGACGATGAGAGTGAAGAAGATGAGTGTAGCCATGGGAATGAGCTTCATGATGAGGATTGTGGGGTGGGAGGTAGTCTGATGGAGATGGCGATAGTATGGTGGTTTTGGTTGTAAGGAAGAGATGGGGAAGGGGTGAGGGTGGGGGTAGGGGTTATTAATATATTATTAGGGGTGTTTTTTATCTATTCACAAAAAATTAACAGAATGGTGGTGGTGCGGTGGTTTAATGAGTGGTGTGGGGTTGTCGGCATATTTGTTGAGCCCAAGCTTGTACGTCGATCATCGGAGTTGTGATCATCGATATATTGAAGATTATCCTTGAACGAGGATGCTCTGGCAGAGGTCATATGGGCGGAAGCCGATGCGACGACGATGAGAGTGAAGAAGAAGAGTGTAGCCATGGGAATGAGCTGAAACAAACCCTAAACCCCACCCATTTCCTATTTGACCAGACCACATCGCCACCTCCCCCGCCCAACATCGACGGCCAAACCTCGATCAGAGCCATTGTCGACGGCCACTTGAAACCTCCACCCTCCTCTTTTTGTAGAATGGTGGTGGTGCGGTGGTTTAATGAGTGGTGTGGGGTTGTCGGCGAATTTGTTGAGCTCAAGCTTGTACGTACGGTTGTCGAAGTTATGATCGCTTTGAATGTGGGGGTTGTTCTTATTTTACTAGAGGGTTTTGAATCAGCCCCTCTCGATCGATATATTGAAGATTATCTTTGAAGATCTGAAACCTCTTATCGGCGGTTGACTCCGTCGTCTGTACGCCGGTTGAAGGAGGATGCTCCGGCAATGGTCATATGGGCGGCGGCGTAGTTGATGATGGACATATCTGCGGCGGATGCGACGGCGGATGCGGTGGCAATGAGAGTGAAGAAGAAGAGTGTAGCCATGGGAATGAGCTTCATGATGTTGTAGGTGGATGAGATGATGATTGTGGGGTGGGAGGTGGTCTGATGGAGATGGTGATGGTATGGTGGTTTTGGTTTTAAGGGAAGAGATGAGGAAGGGGTGAGGATGGGGGTAGGAATTATTAATATATACTATATTAGGGGTATTTTTGTCTTTCCACAAAAAATTAACAGAAAATTTAGACGTCGTTAGTGAAAAGTAACTAAATTGTGACGAAATTCAAACCACAGTGGTTAAATCGGACGTTTTTAAACTAGTGGATGAAAAGCGTTATAACCACCAAATCACAGGAATTAAAATCAAAATTTACTCTAAAATAAAATATGAAAATGAAAAACTACATAATGAAAAGCTACAAAACCACTAAACAATAGGAATAAAACCTACCCACTAATTAACTAAGCAAACCACAGTGGTTAAATCAGACGTTTTTGAACTAGTGGATGAAAAGCGTTATAACCACCAAATCACAGGAGTTAAAATCAAAATTTACTCTAAAATAAAATATGAAAATGAAAAACTACATAATGAAAAGCTACCAAACCGCTAAACAATAGGAATAAAACCTACCCACTAATTAACTAAGCAAACATACTACTACCATAAAATATAAAATAACAAATCTAAACTAATAAATGATTACATTGGGTGGACACATGTCAATATCACATTAACTCTACCAATTATTTTTCCGTCCAAATCATTTATCAATTTTTAAAAGTTATAATAAACTACTTGTTAAATTCTCCCTCTCTCTATTTATCTCTCTCTTTTTTTTCTCTCTCTCTCTTTTATCTATCTCTTATTTTAAACATTTTAAATTTTTCTTAAATCAATATTTTTTATAATACAATATTTGATTAATTTTTTTTTAAAAAAAGATTTTTAGAAACTATGAATTTTTTTAAACAACGTATCTTTCTGCACATATAAAATATTCTAAAACCGATCTTCTTTAAAAAAGTTTCTAGAAAAATAAAAAAACTGAAACCAAAGTTTTTAAACAATGAGATTTTTATTAAAAGTTACATTATTCAAAAACAATATTCTTAGAACAAAATGTCTATTAACATATTTCTAAAACGAGAGTTATAAATACACTTTTTTAAAATGAAAGTAATTACTCACATATAATTTAGTTATATCTTGTATGTTTTATATTATATAGATTTTCATTAATTTTCAATATCTTTTTATTTAATTCGTGTGATACACGAAGTATAATCTCCTACTAAAATAATAAGCAAAATAGAACACACACTAACCCAACTTCATGCACGTGCATCAGACCAAATACCCAAACAGTAAACAGGTTGCTACTTTAACATAACCATCAAATTCTATTTAAAAACATGAAAAAAAGTGCATAAACTGTTAAATATTTACCTGTTTCTTGGCTGTATATGAATCTCCGTTTGACAATTCCATGCGAGAATTTATTGTTTGGATAAAAGAGTTGCTTCTTCACCATGATGAAGATGTAGTTTCTCGAACCAATTCATTCTCATCGTTTGATCTGTTTCTTCCGTCATCTACATTTCAAGTTTGCAGGTGTTAAATCAAGAAATCAAATTGAAATCAAACTGTATCACAAACATAATAAGTTAATCAAGAAACCAACGAACAGATACCACACGCATTCAACTGTGATTACATTCTACAAATCATGAATCGGGTGTCGTGTGAAAACAGAGTACGCACCTTTGATTAAGGGTTTAGCGACTGAATAGGGTTTAATGGAGGACACCTTTGATGAAATTATCCAAAAGTTTCATAAATCTAACAGTTTGCTTGTGGGATTGTGGTGATAAGTGATGAAATTGATTGAAGATGAACTGAAATTGAGAGAAATACAGGGGTAAAATGTGACCGTTACATTTGAGATCTTTAAAGATTTGATTCTTTTTTGACCGTTGGAGCAGTGCTGACGTAACGTAACGGATCATCAACATCGACTAATGTTTTTATATTTACGTCAGCCCAAGCCCAGGAAGTACTCATCATTTAAGTGGGCCGTTTAGCATTTCCTCTAGGCCCAATATCATCAGAATTTCTGAATTTTGTTGAGGTTCTCTTAAAAGGTAAACTATATGTCAAGTTGTCAAACTAGTTGTAGAACAAGTTTATGACGTAACAAAGTTTGTTACGACTTAGAAATTATGTTTTGATGGTTGATTATACAAACTAAAAATTAAGATCACACTAAGCGGTGACATGAACGTGTGTGAGACGGTGACATGTACGAGGATAAACAAATTTTAATGAGTATAAACGAAAGTTAATGAACACAAACGAATGTAAACGATCATACATTTATTTTAGAGTCTACTATTTTCATAAAAAAAATTACGCACAATTCACCATAAATAAATAAGTAGTTAGTATAGTTATCCAAACATAATTGTTATAATTATCACAGGAAAACAAATAAACACAACAATTAATAAGGTTGTTAAACTTTAACACAAACTGAAATTAGAGCGGTCAAACTAAGTGTTTTGAAGCAAAATTATATAATGGGTAGAGGTGGGCATAAAAACCGGGTTCGGACCCGACCTGGTGGACCCAACCCGGACCCGGGTACGGGTAGTACCCGGGTTGGACCTGTTTAAAGCCGTGGGGTTGGAATCGGTTTTAGATTTTGAGTTTTTTAGCGAACCTGACCTGGTTGAACCTGGTATTGGACCTGGTTTCGGACCCTACCCTACCCATGTATAGCGGGTAGGGTTTTTAAGTAGGTTAACCCGACCTGGGTTCATACCCAGTTTCGCCTCAACCCAGGTAAAAAAAAAACGCTCGGTTGGGCCGAACCCGGTTTCGGGTATGGCCCAAAACCCGAAATGTCCGCCTCTAATAACAGATACATATTTACTTATATTTACTTTGAAATCTAAAACAGGTTGGGCCGTTGAGGTAACGTATTAGTTGCCATTGTAGAAATATAGCCCATGAGGCGTATCAATAGTGGGTTACCATATTTCAATAACAAATTGTAGCCCGTGTGGCCCATGAGGCCCAGTCCGTATATCATAGGTTTTATTTCAAACTTACACTACGAGGTTAAGCCTGTGTTTGTGACGGGTCGGTTTCAATTTTTTTTAATGAAAACATAGATAAAATAATCATATCAAAAAGTTATGTTTGGAAAGAAACACTAAAGTTATTTTAAAATAAATACGCTAATAAGAATTAAGTAAAAATATGTTATATTTGACATGTA
Source organism: Flaveria ramosissima (assembly GCA_025215565.1). Taxonomy (NCBI): domain Eukaryota; kingdom Viridiplantae; phylum Streptophyta; class Magnoliopsida; order Asterales; family Asteraceae; genus Flaveria; species Flaveria ramosissima. The sequence goes on along the minus strand of CM046043.1, from coordinate 1,100,136 downwards.
TTGGTTTTTGAACGAAATTTATATCGAAACGTAAATAAAAATAATCACTAACTGTGGATATTGATAATATACGTCCACCTCTTATTCAATGTGCCGATATTGAATTAGCAGTGGAAATATGCTCACCCTTTGAACAAGAGTTAAAACATAAAAATTGGGATAATCTTCTCTGCATCTTTTATTCATCGTAGTGTTTACATAGATAAACAAGTGATAACCACCACGTGGCTAACAATTTAGGGGAAAATGGGGAAACTACTTCTAATAAAATCAATGAAAATAACAATTGAAAATACTAAAAAAACAAACAAAACAAATATGCATGACGTGGGAAAGTGGGGTGGTGCATGTAGCCATGTAATCCTCATGTGGGTGAATCCCACTTAATGGAATTCAACCCGGTTTGACCCGGCTTCACTGGCTCACAAGATCCCGATTCAAACCCGGTTTTTTTAACGTTAGCGAATTTAAAGTGTCGTAAAACTAACCATTATTATCTCTTTATTTTACACAAACTAGACCAAACGGTTTAATTTAACAAGTTTGAAATCCTTGAGGTGTCAAGTTGGAACCGCACGGTTCATTTAGGTCTAGGAATATAAAAAAACCACTAAAATATATTGCAATGTTGTATTTTATAAAACTACTTCATGTTAACTAACCCTTCTATTCTAATTAAAAAAACTACGGAGGACACGTGCAAACGTCACATTCATTATCACACAAATTTTCTTGTTTCTCTCTCCTATTAAATAATTATCTTAATTATAAATAATATTATTTAAGTTTTTTTAGATTAAGAGTGGTTTTCTAATAAATTAAGAGAGATATCTTTTTATTAATGTTATTTCTAAATAAACAGATTTTTATAAATACATTTTTAAAACAAAAAAAATATTTAAATATGAAATAATTTAAATTTAGAGTTTTTAAAAAGTAAATTTTATATGAATCAAAAATAATTAAAAATGAGAGTTATAATAACAATATTTCTAAAAATGACATTTAAACAAAATGTATGATTTTTTTTTGAAAAGTAAATTTAAAAAGTTAATATAGTTGTTTTATTAATTATAGTTTTTACTACTATATAATTTAAATCATATCATATCTTAAAATATCATTTTATAATTAAATAAAATTATATTATATTTAATATTTTATTTATTTAACTCGTGTAATACACACATTTACTAAAAATAATATATGACGACTTTACTTAAAGTTTGAGTAAAACCATCAAAGCTGAACAGTATACCGCATGAGCGTACCTCTTGTGCTGTATGATATAAAAATGTTATTTAAAAAGAAAAGGAGTAACCGACTAAAGTACTAATAAACACATAGATTGAAACGGTGGAAAACAAATATCTCCAAAACGTGGAAAAGAATATCATCATACTTTAACACAATAATATCATCATACTTCAAGTGTGAAACCCCAATTCTCAATTTCAATTCACACCCCTATAAATCAATCTCGCGTTTCGATTTCTAACCGCTATACTGTTCTTCAGATCCAATTTCCTTTTTAAGTTTTAGAATCCCCTTAACCCTAAACTCCTAGGGTTTCCACAGATTCTTGAACACACTTTTCTCAATCTTGATCGCACAATCTGAAAATCCAACCAAAGGGTTTTGGATTTTTGATCGATAATCCAAATCACATCGATTCTTGTTTCGATTCGTTCGATTACAACTTATTGTTGTCGTAATTCGGTGTGATAATGGTGGGTTCGGAGTCTTTAGTTTCTCCGAGGCAGCACGGGGTTACGAAACCCTTGTCTCTAGCGGGGCCATCTCAGGCTGATTTAGTAAGAACCAAGAGATTGAATCAGGTGGGGTTTCTAGTTTTGTTGTTTGATTTGGGGGTTTTGTGTTTTGATGATCTTTGTTTGATGGTTTTTCGGTTTTGTTGATTGATTTGGGTTCTTGAAGTTCTTGATTGATGCGGGACTGTATGAAAGTGAAGAAGAAGCCGATAAGAGGAAGGAGGTTCTTGGTCGAATCAAGCAGGTGTGATAAAATTCTGTTCTTGAAATTAGGGTTTAATCTTTGACATGTTGTGATAATCATCCACAATCTTGATCTAGTATTATAATGTTTAGGGTTTGTAGATGGTGAAAAACATTATGCAGTTAACTACTTGAATATATTAATTAAGGTAGATCTAAGTATTCATAATAACATCCTTGATGTGTTACTAAAGTAGTTATGATAGTTGACACTAAGTAGCAACCTTAAATGTGCATCTAAGAGAATTATCTATGTAGGCCATTATATATTCTGAACATATGCTGTGCTTTCACGAATAATGTATGTTTTCTTGTTATGTATTGAAGCATTATCTTTGTGTGATGTCTTTTTGTAGATTGTAGTTGATTGGGTGAAGCAACTTACTCGTCTACGAGGGTACACAGAGCAAATGGTAGAAGATGCGAATGCTGTAATATTTACTTTTGGTTCATATCGGCTTGGGGTAAGTGCTAGTAAAAACAATGGTAAATAACCGTTAAGGGCTGCTCTTCTTTAATACCTAATCATCTAATCTTCAAACTTTGGTGATAGGTACATGGTCCTAATGCAGACATTGACACCTTGTGTGTGGGACCTTCTTATGTGAATCGGGATGTAAGTTATTGTTTCATTTGGAAATTAGAGGATTGCTTCTATGTATAAGTAATATACCCACAACTCACTGCTTATTTTTTTTAATTTATCAGGAGGATTTTTTCTTTGTTTTGCATGATATATTAAGCGGCATGGAGGAAGTTACTGAACTTCAACCGGTTCCAGATGCTCATGTTCCATTAATGAAATTCAAATTTGATGGGATATCTATTGATCTTCTTTATGCCAGTGTTTCTCTTTTAGTCGTCCCAGATGTAAGTTTTTGTGATTAAAATTATTCATATTATATTGACTAAACTTTACTGTTGCAAATGATTTTTTGACAGAATCTCGACATCTCTGATGTTTCTGTATTGCATGACGTTGACGAGCCAACAGTTAGGAGTCTTAATGGCTGTAGGGTTGCTGATCAAATTCTAAAGCATGTTCCCAATGTTGAAGTATGATTGTCTTACCTGTCAATTTTGACTGTCTTATCTTGACCGTTTTGACTTTTATCTTCTTTTTTTTCATATTGTTTTCAGCATTTTCGTACTACACTTCGTTGCTTGAAGTATTGGGCCAAAAAACGTGGCGTTTATTCAAATGTAAGTAAATGGATCTCGTGATTCTCTTTTCTTTGGTTATTTTTATTCATTAAGTTGTTGACAATTTGATGTATGTCCTTATCATCAGGTGACTGGATTTCTTGGTGGTGTGAACTGGGCTCTTTTGGTTGCTCGGGTTTGTCAGTTTTATCCAAACGCGGTTCCAAGTATGCTAGTGTCAAGATTCTTTAGGGTTTACACACAGTGGCGGTGGCCAAATCCAGTCATGCTATGTGCAATAGAAGAAGAGGAGCTTGGTTTTGCTGTGTGGGACCCCCGAAGAAACCCGAAGGACAGAACTCACCATATGCCTATTATAACGCCTGCATACCCGTGCATGAATTCTAGCTACAATGTCTCCACTAGCACATTGCGTGTCATGACAGAACAATTCCTATTCGGGAATAGAATATGCGAGGTACGGTAATTACCTGTCTATATTGACCTTTTGAGTGTTGACTTTAACTTTTGACTATTGTGTTTCCAGGCGATTGAACTTAACAAAGCCCAGTGGCCCGCATTGTTTGAACCGTACATGTTCTTTGAAAGCTACAAAAACTATCTGCAGGTTGATATTGTGGCTGCAAATGCCGATGATTTGCGTTGTTGGAAAGGTTGGGTTGAATCTCGTTTGAGGCAGTTGACTTTAATGGTAATGTGTGCAAATTGACTGATTGACTTTCATAGTTTGACTTTGACTTCTGTTCATATATATGCTTCTTTTTGTTTATTTCTTTTTACAGATTGAACGTGACACTTCAGGGAAGTTGCAGTGTCATCCGTATCCTCATGAATATTCAGATCCAGTAAAGCAATGTTCACATGGTGCTTTCTTTATGGGATTACAGAGAAAACAAGGTGAGGTGATTCTAGAAGGTCAACAATTTGACATCCGTGGGACCGTTGATGAGTTTAGACATTCGGTGAACATGTATATGTTTTGGAGACCCGGGATGGAAATCTATGTTTCTCATGTACGTAGAAAACAAATCCCGTCATACGTGTTTCCAAACGGTCATAACCGTGTCCGATTGCCCAAACTCACAAGTCAACTCCCATCTGAGGATCTTTCTAGAAAGAGAAAAGCCAATGGAACACATGTCGAACAAAATGGGTGTCACAAAAGGCAATCATTAAGCCCAGAGAATCGGGATTCAGTTTCCCCTGTTATTGTTAATCATTCGTGTGGGGTTGAAGAAAGCAAATTGGAGGATGTCGGTGGTAACAGACAGATGTTTGAAGTTGTTGAGGTTTTGTTTTGGTTTTTTGTTTTTTTTTAAACTTATTTCTTTATGTTTAAACTTTACTTGTTATATTATGTTTGAGTTGTAATCATGGTAAGTCGTTAAAAGCAAACTGACGGCGTGTGCCATGAGTTTTGCTAAAGATTTGATTTTTGTTTGTTTTTTCAACTGTGAAGCCGAAGGTGGAAGTGGAGATGGTACTAAACTCACGAGGAGCAGGTGATTTGGAGCAACAGACAGTTATGAGGCAAGTGTTTGGAGACTTTAGCATACAGTTTTATATAAAAATTTATATACGGATTTTGTATGGTTTTACTTTTGTATATCCAGGTTAGGCATGACATCAACGGCTTAAAAGAGAAGCTGAAAGTTGCGTGTGCTGGTTAACAGAAGCTAGAAGTTACGGTAAGTGGTTATGTGGTTTAGTGGATTTAACTTGCGTGTTTCTCTAGCAATGATCGTTTTCTGCACAGCGATGCGGTTGGTTGGAAGAGTATGTGTGTGTGTGTGTGTGTCTTGGGGGGTGGGGGGTAGTTTGAGTTATCTCGAGTCGTTATGTACAGTTTTTATTGGTTTTAAGTCTTTGTGTGCTGCAATGGTGACTAGAGAGCTTGTTTAGGGTTGGCTGTGGGTAGTTATGTGTTTGGGTTAGGAATATCTTGTGGGATTCCTATGAAGAGTGATAGATGATGAAGGTGAACTTGGTATTTCTTTTGTAACTTTGATACAATCACATTAATATTAGCTTGCCTTTAAATGACATTAATATCTTCTTTCTCTTGTTTATTAACAACACTCTGGTGTTGTAAATGTGCCTTGCATAGCCTATGATAGGTTGAGCTCGTGTTTAGCTTGTTCTACTAGCACGAGCTCAGGCGTGACATGTTGTAAGCTTGGGTTTGACTTGCATATGTATAATTGTTTTCTATATATATACATATTGTTTAGTTTTCTATTGTAATTAGACATGTAATAACATTTATGTGATTATTTTGTATAAATGGTTGGTTTCTTTAGTTTGAGTTTAAGCTTGTCTCTTAAAGGCTTAAGCTTGTTTTTTAGCTTTTCACGAACTTATGGAATCTGCTCATTTTGTTCTTAAACAAACCTAATGTTTTAATGACCAAACAAATCGGTCATTGAATTGGTTGGATTGGTTTTAAAAGCCAAGTTGTCGTTATAAATAAATTAAAGCTTGACTAATCTTAACAAAAGATGGAACTAACTTAAATTTTCTTGCAAAATTTTAATTTAACAAGGGTTTGATGCCTAATGTTTATTTACATTAAAGCCGTACGGGTTTAAGTTTACAAAGTAAACAATAGATGGATTTTAAAAGTAGATTTTAAAGAGGTGTTTACATTTATGACGTCTAATATTATTAGCAAAAAATGAAGTCTTGGTATGGGCAAGTAAATGAAATATGTAAAGGAAATCCAATTAAGTTCGTCGAATTTAAGTAGTTAGTGGCATAAACTGCCAGCTCAAATGAAAACGATTCAAGAGTATTACTAGCGTCTTCTTTCTGGTTATGAGAGCTTGCCTGAATCCGTTGGGTTTCTCAAAATTTTCAAGTTATATAATCTTTACATATCGAGTACATGTTAAACACACACCGGTCGTTGTGATCAAGAAAATTTTGGCACAATAAGAAAGATTTAATAATACTAACATCTAAATTCATAACCCACAAGATTTTTAACGCTAAACCACCACAAATCTAAAGAAAATTTGCTCAGGAAAACCATTTTTACAGGTTGATTCTTCAATAGATGTCATTAAGTCTCTTCTTCAATCCAACTTCATATAAACATTTGCATCAAAGTTTCATCTTCTCTTGCCTACTTCCCACTGCAACAGATATAAAACCAATAAATCATGAACAAATCAAAAAATAGGCGCCCAAAACCTTTTAAAATCACACAACTTATAGAGTTGAGTTTAACTCACCGCAGCATATGTTAGAAATCTCAGAAGTTTTTATCACTCGCAGCCTCTTAACCGAAGAAACAAACATGCTGCAAACCACATGTCAAATAAGAAAATATAAATCAGATCGCGTATGAAACAAACAACAATACTGAGATGACCATATGCAATAATGGACACACTTGACACTTGCATCAGTATATAACATGTTTGGTAGTATAATTGAGTTGTCAAATAAATATATATAACATCATTCTCATAGCCAGCCATGAAAAAAACTGAATTTTCTAAAATAATATGTTATAACTTTGTGTAATTGATTCATAAGCCTCTAAAATGATTCAATTTTGCTATGATTTAGTGTACTGTTTTTGCCCGACCCGACCCGTTTTCAGCCCTACAGGAAAAGTTAAACTTGTGGAATATTAGAAACGTCTTAAAAACTATAAGCATTTATACTTGTTAGTGCAGAAAAAGCCATAAAAACCGAAGAGATAAGATGCTTACTGCCATGGGACATCCCCAACAAGCATCCTGTCCCCTTCATTATCTTCATATACTAAAGTATATTCTCCATTACCATGTAACAAGCCCGTAATCGCTTTCTCGTGTTCATGATTACCGTTAATTCGAGCTCCAGACGTATCGATTTGAGCTGCATAAACACATTTAACAAGCCATTTCAATTACATACACACACATATATATTATACATATGTGCATGATTAAATTGATTAACATTTAAAGACTTTTATTAACCTGCAAGAAGTCCTCTAAAGAGCTGATCAACAGCAACAGAAAGCTTTTCATAGCTATCATAAGCATTAAGATCAACTTTTCGACCAATTGGGACTCCGATCATGTTAATCTTCACAAAGAAACCTTTTTGGCTACTTTCTACCATTGTTTCCTTCTTAACAGGTGCAGGTTTTGAACTGCTGCTTGCAATATTCTTCCTAAATGATCTAATTGGAGGCCATCCCACAACAGGAGCAGGTGCACTTCTACAAGTTTGTACAAAATACCAACAATTAGCATCAAGAATCACCAAATTTACTGAAAGATTTATAATTTTACAAATAGCCCATGAATTTATAGCTAAAGTTAATGAGAAATATGAAAAAGATACCTTTTATGAGCTGCTTTTTGTGGTGATTTGTAGTTCTTGTGTGCATCTGCAACAGACCAATCTTCAACACCAGGTGGACCAAGCCTTAATTCAAGCTTATTTTCATCACCATTCCCATGGGTGACTTTTGACCCTTGAATATTATTATTATTATTATCATCTTTTTCAGCAAACCAATTTCTTCCATTAGGAATCAAATTCAACAGCTGAGGATGCTGCAAATCTTCATCTGTTCTTGAATACCCACCTTCCATTACAATCTTTTCACTCAAAACCAAGATGAAATCACTCAACCAACAACAAAAAAAATCTTCTTTTTTCAAAGTTTTTATGAAAGAAACTCAAGAAAACCAGCAAGATGTGATCAAAACTGAAAACCCATATGAAATTATATAACAGAACTACAGATGACTTGATGAGAGATGGTATCTTTTGGGGATTTGTAGTTATTTTGCGTCTAACTGTGTGTGTTCTTTATGGCTATGGCTGTATAAAGCTGTGGTGTCTCAAATCTTGAAGATGATGACACAGAATAGGGAAGAACAAAGGGTGTCTGAAAATGAAGCGAAAAGAAGGAAAGATTACAGAGATGAAAGAAAGATAGATTCTTTTTCACTCAAAAGACAGAGGGTGTAATGTGTGTAGACACGCAACCATCTGCATCTTCATCTTCCCCAATATATATATGTGGTTTGGTTGAACAAGTAAAGTGTGCTTTCTTTCTTTCCCCTTAAACAAAACACCAAAAAGCATATAAAATATTCTCGTTTCACACACTTGTGGCTTGTTATAGGTGTCTATTTATTTTGATTAGACTGTGACATACACATCATCTCAGCTCCCTCTTCTCACAGCAATTTGGTGCAAGGGTTGTGGGTAAGGGTGGGGCTACTCAAACTAAAGTATAAATAAATGATATGATTATTTCACAGAAGAAGAGAATTTCAATTCATACACTGTATATTTTTAAAAGATGGCGAACTACTAAACTACAGTTTACAAAAGGATAAATTGAAATTTACATTTTAAAGTGTAGTTTATATATAGATTTGTAAAAGTCGGTTTGTCTTTTTGTAGATTGTGATTTATAGGGGGAAGTGTATATCATTTAAAGAAAATAAATAGATGAGAGAACTCGTGTGGTAGGAGAGATGTTACGTTTATGATAACTCTTGTGTTAATTGTATCTTATTTAATTATTTTTGCTGGATGTACTCCTCAAAATCAATTATTTATCTCTTTATACTTACTCAAGAGTTACTTTTACTAAATTTATTTATTTCCTTCTAAATCGGTTATTTATCTCTCTATTTTACTAATAGGAAAGATTAACAAAAGAGATATGTTTAACCTGTCTTTTGGTCTAATTACCATTAGTGCACCTCCCCATGGATCCATGCTTATTTTTTATTCTATGTTTTAGTTACGTCTTAACAAAGTTTTAATCCTTTCATTTCAATGTAGTAAAAAATGAAAGTTATCATGCTTGTAATAAAATTAAAAGTGAAAAAGGTCAAGTGTGGGGCAAGTTCCTACATTAAAAACAAACTTATCATTCAAACGAGTTTAGATTGGTGGTGTTGTTTTAGTATTGATAGAGTTATGACTTAAATTGTATAAAGTTTTGTGTTTTTCTAGCTTCTTGCTCGAAATTTTTTGGCTTTGAATGAAACCGAGCACTCCGTTTAGAAAAATAAAAAAGATATTATCCAAGACATTTATGATTATGCATGGTACTCAATACACAATAATTCTACACATTCATTGCTATGGAGGTAAAAAGATAGTGAAATATAAAACTAAGTATAAATATACCTAAATTAGATTTTTTTTTCTTGATTTTCTTTGGAATATAGTGATGCCTTCACATCTTGGGTGGTATTCTTTGTTTTAAACAAATGAGGTTTGTTTGAGTAGTAAAGAGTTGACTAAACCGAAATAATATGATTGGTTAATAAACTCTCTCTACTATTTATATATCCACCTTCTCTCATTAGCTATGGTGAATTGGTGATAATCTAAGTCAGGTTGATGGATTAACGGACTCATGTTGAGAAATTGAATAAACTACTTATCCTAACTTATACATTACATGTATCTGTCAAACAGATTGAGAAGTTAAAATAGATTGTCAGATCCAAACAAGTTAAATAGATCATAAACAGTTTGACAATATACATATAGGTTTGTAATACGATTGTAAATAGTTTAGGGCAGTTGAGCATATAAATTGTATATTTCTTAAACTTTCATAATTCTAATTTCAACATTGTACTCATTTAGTTTAGTTTTGGTATAACCTAAACATAATATGCTCACTAAACATGTTGATATATCAACTCAAAATTAACATGCTTATTAAACGACTCACAATTACAAAACAAAATTAAAACCAAAACTAGTACATGATTATTTTTAACACACATTTTATTATTTATCTAGTTATTATCTTAGAGAATATTTAAATTTCTTTCGCTTTCTTTGATTATTATTTTAAGCTTGTATTCATTCTTAATCTTATTACAACCCAAACGTAATGTAAAGGTTCTTGACTCTTGTAACTAAAAGTAACATATGAATCTTCGTAGTCGAATAATTTTTTGACAATAAGAAAAATAGCAATACAATTTAAGATTTGTGATATTCACAACGTAATATTATTGTATCTATATTCAGGATAGTTTGGTCTTGATAATGATGATGTTTTTTTCTGTGAGTATGAGTGCTATTACACTAAAGCTAACTAGAACATCAATTAAAGAGCTTATGTTCAACTTCAAGGTATCATCTATAAGTTACATAAATGAAGTTAAATTATATTTTAGTCTCTATTATATTATTTTGAAATTTCAATAACTATAAAATAATCTTTTAAAATATATCTGAGTGATATATCCAATATGTATTGTTCCTAGAAAGAATTGAATGTACTTTACATTATTATTTTCGTCTTTACTACTATATATTATCTTATTGTATAAAAGTTAGCAAGACCCATATTCGATTCTTCCACTTGTGATTACAAAAACAGTTCTTATGGGACATACAGGCGGTAAGTCGTGCATTCTTCTAGAGTTTTAGTTATGTAGATTAGTATATAATGATTTTATTCAGTAAAATTTTAGATCATTGTTGTTAAAAAACTTATAAAAACAAGCAGATAAAATTAAGGTCAATGAGTATTTTTTCTGAAATGGCATCTCACATCCTCCTCTAACGGTTAGATTCTAACATACGGCTAATTCCAAGTCATAACTAATTACACTAACCTGTTTTAGGCGAAGTTCGAACCCTTGATCTTAAAAAGAATTTCACCATTATAACTCCAAATGTATTTATCATTGGACTCAGTCCCCACCCTCATTAATAGGGTGCTTTTTTATTGTATGGGTAAGGAACACTGACGGCCACTGACACACCCTGACCATCTCTATATCTCGAGTACGAAACCGAGACCACCTTAAGAGGAAACTTATCTTAGGTGAGAAAACCCCCTAACCTAACCTAAAACCTTTTTTTTGTCACATGTGACACTTAAACCTAAAATCTTCTTTTATTTTTAAGTCTGATCACCTGGGTAAATCCATTGGCGAAATGACACACACGCCCACTGTTGTAAAACACTTGACCCACTTGGAGCATATTGCATCTAGTGATACTTCAACTCATGACATTTTAGAAAGTTATAGGATGTCTCCTCCTAAACCAATTGATCTACGACTCATTGGCACTTACCTCAGTCACTGGATTTAAAAATCATTGGTAATAGATACTTAAATTTAGGATTAAATTGTGTGGAGAAAATTAAGGTCAATGTACCCTCTTTGATACTCAATGGGTGACTTCAAGGAGATGAAAGTTTCCTTCGACTCGTGTGCATTAGCCCTTAATTTGGGTTTGATTTGAGGATTTCAACCTCTTTTTTTCTTTAATTACGTGTCTAATTTTGTACCTTAATTTCGGGTCGTTGACTTTTCTTTGTCATTCCTTGTCCCCCAAATGTGATCTTGTTACATTGAAATCCAAATTCACACGACAATAAATGAAACTTGTTCTAAAATCATAAACGGTACCTTAATGTTTAGTTGTAGTATTGATGATTGATGAAGTCTTCATGTGAACTGGTTTTTTCTTCACACGATGCAGTGGAAAAAGGTGATTTATGTAACGAAAAGATAAAGCAGTAACATGTATAAAACGATGTCGAAATGTGTTTTACATCAACGTTACTTTTATCACCCCTAGAGTTTGGCCCGTGTAACCAAGACATAATCAACACATGTTTACATATATAGTAGCTGTATATCTACCTCTAAAACCATATAAGGGTCAATTGCATACTATTTTTAAACTTGTAAAATTACATATTTTTTTCATAATATATTTTAGAGGTATTATACATATTATATATTATAAGCTTATGTTTTAAGAAACATACAATTTACAAGTTAAAGAGGAATATGTCCAATCTCTTTTTCTAAAAGGTAAAGTTCTAAAAATAAGATACAGGATAACATAATAGTTAAACTAAATCAACATAAACCTTAACTAATTTAAGAATGAAAATAAAATAAATAAAGGTTAAAATAATAGTCACTAGAGAAATAAAGTTAGAGATTTGTTTAATTAAATTTAATAAAAAGTTTATTTCTGAAGAGTGGGAGAAAGTAATTAAAGAAAGTTATACATGACTTTTTGATTAGATTATATATTTAATTTGTTAACTTATCATCAATGAAAGGTCTGAAAAACAAGTGACATGTAACACTTATTTTTTCTCTTTAATTCTTACTCACAATCTTTATAAAGAGACTCACTATGACTTTCTCTCTCCTTTTTCTCAAAAAGTGACGTAAACTTTCTCAAATCTTCCATCCTCCACCTCATTTTTTTTATCCTTCACCTCATACTACTTTTAAAAACTTACCATTGGTGATACTCTAATTAGAAGAATAAGATAGTAAATTTATTCGTATTTTAAGACATCCATACCAAAAGTCTCATGTTAAGAGCATTTACATCCTATTTTTTATTTTTTTTCTTATAATTATACTAAAATTATTATTTTATTTCAATTCAATTAAAAAATATTTATATACATTTATCATTATATTTTCTTTCTTATTCACTCGGAACCACTTTTAAAAATATTTTTAAAAAATTATAAGGGTTGAACAGTAAATCCCCAAATTTACAAATAAACACTAACATTTTCTATCTCATCCAATCACAACTACTCAAAACCATTCTATATTATATAATGATTTCACTCACAAATTTTTAAGGAATATGATGTGATTATGTGAATGCTCTAAGTTTTCTTTTTTTTTTTTTTTACTTTTATAGCATATATACCCCTCAAACAAGCTTTAAAGCATTAGATATAAATTAATAAAATGTAGAGATGGTTCAATTTTTGAATAATATTATTTATATTGTATTATGTATAAGTAACATGTTGAGCCATGTAACCAACTTCGGTAAATATACCATGTTTCGAAAAAGACTATAATGATATTGCTTATTACAACTTGAAACATACATTTAAATATATATTTTATTTTGTTTTAAATAAAATTCAGTTTACTACTTCATATATTGACTATTTGTTTTTTTAAACCTTCAAATACAACAAGAAATAACACATGTAACAAAGCACGGATCTAATTTACTAGTAGTGGTATAATAATAAATGTTATTAATACCTCCACCAAATGATTCTATTGAATATATTAAAAATTCATTTAGTTTTTCACGTATCCATTTTTGAATATCTGTCTTTTGTATATATGCTCTGTTTTCTTAAAACAATGACTCAGGTTTAATAAATCACAAGATATTCTGATTATGCATGAATATGTTAGACGTGAAGGTAAATAATAAAACCTGAAAAGTTAACTCGGAATACTAGTTTAATGGTCAGAGAATCAATTTAGTCTACAAACCATTCATCAACTGTCGGCTAACGTCTGCGCTGGTCACGACTGACTTCCTCCAAGCCATCATTTCAAGTTTGGCTCTAATGCCATTGTTACTACCAATCATGAAAACTTAACTTAAAAGACTATTCATGTACACATTTAGTCTATAAACACCCATCAATTGGCCACACAATCTATACAAGACAAGCATATTATGTTTTTCTTAAGTTATGACATCACAAAGATAACATAATTTGGATAAATCTATAGAAATAAAGAAGAAAGGGTAAAAAGGGAAAATAGTCATGTCCGATGGTAATAGTATAGTAGTTGAGGTTAAAACTTAAAGGGTTTTATCTTACATACAACACTCATCTTTAAATTACAGTTTATAAATTAGTGTCGTTTATAGATACTTTAAACGGTTGTTTACTCTGTAAACTACACTTTACCTTTTTGTAAACGACAGATTACCTTTTGTCAGATTTATAATGATGTATGAATCTAAAACCCCAACTTAAAAGCAAGTTTAGAGGACCGGCCGTCAAACATTAACACGATGTTACTCCACTCTATGAATCGGCGTTAATATTATTATTATTACTAGACTACGTCTCTCTCTTATTGTCTCACTTCTTTATCCATAATCCCACCTAAACGCGTGATCACCACGTACAGGGGCAAGATGGTAAATTGATAGGGTTTGGTGATGAAACACTATATTCGTTAATTTCAAACGAAAATGAATGTAGCACCTTGTCTCTATGATAGGGACCATACTAGTTCCACCACTACTTTCACTCTTATTAGAAAAACTGGTTTATTTTGCTTTTCTTGATTTTCTTCGCACAACACATTAGTGTATATAATTTATTTTTTTTCATTTACCTAAGCCTTTTTTATAGTTTGAAGGGCGTCGATATATTTTTCTTTATCTTATATGTATATGTGTGCGTCGTAGGGTACAAGTCAGTTGGACAAAAATCAAAAAGTGATCAGTAGCAGTGAAAATTTCGCAAGTCGGAGATTTTTATTGGTCACCAGAACCGAGGGGTGGTGTTCCTACCTGAGGCTGGTTTTCCAAACTACATTTCGGTACTCACTCCCGGTGGCCTTACAAATTTATTAGAGACCGGTGAAATTTGACTTGATTCTTCGTATGATCAGTTATTACAAAAAATACATACTATTATAAAAATACATACTTGAATCATTGGTTATTTTGGTTCATTTACTTTGAGTATTTAGTATAATAGCTTGGTTCAGCTAATAAGTTTTTCTACTAACCGTAAGGGACTACTAAGTCATAAGTTTATTTGTTGAGAAAATAACATGAATAATATTTTTGAGCATTTATACTTTAGTGTTATCTAGAGAAAAACTTATATACCTGTTCTAGTGAATTACTTAAAATAATTCTATGTAACTCACGTTACTTTATCATCAGAAATACTTTATAATACAAAAAAAACTACCTATTTTAATTTCTTTTTTCAAATTTCTACCTTGAGACTTTTGTTGCATATCTATTCATATGCATCATTTCTTTTACCAAAATCATTTTCTAAAAACTTGTTAGGTTTATACATCTCATGATATTTACCATAATCCAATAATCCATGAAAAAAAATAAACATGAGAATAGTTTTAACTTTTACGTACCTCGTTATTATACACGTATAATCTACTATGACATGTTTATTCAATTTACAAGCGTTCTTAAAAAGTTTATTTTTATAATTCTTTCCCTCTAACAAAAACATTTTGTTTAGTTCATTGAATACAGAGTGGAATATTGCAATACGTATTCGATATTCCATGAACCGTACTATTTTGACTCGATTATAAACCATAAATTCTAACTTCACATCGCCACCCACCTTTTATGTTAGGGTGTTATAAACTTCAATAATGAATATGCTTCACTTAATTATTATATGCAATCAATATTAATAAACATAACAATATGTCATGTTTAACTAGGAATAATGAATAAATTGTTTTTTATATATGTTACTAGAACGGTAGAACCTCACATGATCTTGCTAATAACATATTAACAATTACCATGATCTGGTAAAACACAACTTCTAGCAACCTTGAACAGAAAGAGATTTTATTATTAGCGTGTTTCTGTATAAGAGTGAAAATGTCGATTAGAAATAATCTCTTTTAAAAAAACATAACATGATATGAGAGGTGTACTTTCTTTAACAAGAATACTTATGGATAACATACTCCTTTAGTCATCACCACCACCCTAACAAGAAGCAAATACAAGCTTTTATCAATGTTTTTATAATCGGACCACTCATCTAGTCGATTGGCTTTATGGTTGACTCGTTGGTTCAATTTCACAAACAATCAATGATACTAATAATTTTGAAATCAATACTCACTCATACACATAACTAAAAACAAAATATAAATCTACTTATTAATATGAATTACCATCTTAACAAAATTATATCTTCAAAATAACACATTATTTGACAATATAGTGTCTGAAATTAACAAAATATAAAGCCTAAAATAGTAAAAATATCAGTACTTAAGATATTAGAAATAAATAAATAAAATTTAAAAATCTGATTCAACCACTGGTCACTGTGCGACTAATCGGTTCAATAAATATGTGGTATAACTAACCGACTGAATAAAAATGATTCAAAAGTACTTAACCAGACCAGTTGTATTTCCGATTTTCTTACTTTCTACTAGGAGCTCCTCCTACCGACCAAAATTGAAATGATATTCGATAATTATTATTTACTTAATTAAAGAAAGTAGGTGGATTGGATTGTTGATCCAAAGAACGCACTAGTGTTGACTGGGCCCTCACTCCACTTTACAAGTGACAAACAATCATGATTCTTGTTGATCGCTTTTATGTTTTAAGTTCTAACATTATCATATGGCAATAAGCTTTTTTAACATTTAAATATATTTAAGATATTTTAGACCAACTTAATCTGTTTAAATCAGTTAACTTTTCTCAATTTTAGTTAGAGACGTTAGTTTTATTCTGTTTGATCGTTTTAAACAAATGTTATCAAATTATGTTTAATGTTAAATAAATTATTTATAAAAAAAGTTGAAATAAATTCTCTAAAGTTATATGTTTGAATTTATGAATGCTAATGGAATATATTTTGGTTGAATTTTAGCATTTCTTGTCTCATAAGTTTTCGTAGATATGCATATATGCATTTTGATTTAGATTTTATTCTTGTTATGTATTCGATTCCTCATTAAGTAGAGCTAGTCAAATATGACACGACCCTTTGACACAACATCATCTAGATACACACCACATGTAACTTATCTTGTTATAGGTTAATAGCTCTATAGCTCGTATAAACCATTACCTATACTATGATTAAATATGTTTTGATTTTTTTGTAAATTTTATTTTGTGATGATAATCATGTCTCATATTTCATAATCATTTGTAGCGAGTCATGTTTATCCTCGTTTGAACGTATTGTGTCATGTCATTAAGTTATTATGCTATTTTTATTAAATCGTGTTAAATATGTCATATCATTTCTGTTATTAAACTAGTTACATTTTATCGCGTTAAATGTATTCTATCATGTAACTTGTTTATTAAAGTACACGTATTAGTCTTATAAATAAACACATTCAATAAAGCATTCAATTCTGTGTTGTCTTCCTAGATCAATTGGTTTGGAATAAGACATTCTATGGCTTTCCAATGCGGAGGTTATAGGTTCAAGTCTTCCTTTGCAATATGTTTCAAGTAGACTAGATATTTTACCATATTGGGCTTTTGGATGCTGGGTTTTCCATGAAATGATGGGTGGGACGGGTCATCAGTGTTTTCTATGTTCGTAGAGCGTGGGTGGCCTTTCGTCAATAAGTTTACCTGAACGACCGGACTTATAATATTCGTTAACCGTTTATAAGAATCTAATAAATACGACCTGTTTAATACACAGTAGGACATGGGTTAATGTTATTATTTTGTAAGACAGGCGGCTACTATTTTCACACTTCTTTAGTTGTGTGATCTGAATTAAATCCACGTTTTCAACATCACACAACAAATGTGTGCTCATGACTCATTCCATATCCACCCATAAAGTGTTGTCACATTCTTCATGCCTACCTTTAGAAAATAAGTATCGATTATAGTTATATTTTTATCCTGTTTTATTTCATATCATTTTATTATAAATCCATAAACATTATTTATATAAATGTTTGATTCTAAAGTCTATTTTATCATATTTTGAAGGTAAGTATAATGTTAATGTCAAAGATTATAAATATAATTGTATATTAGGTAGGGGTGAGTGTTGACACATTTGTGTTGGTTTTTTGGCTAATTAAATCCAAACCATAAACTTCATTTTACCTAAAAAGGAAAACCTAACGATCGGTCATTGCATTGACCTGTTTCATTTTTTTCTACGGATTTTTGTTTTAGGTCCATTATTCAATTTTTCTACACACTAAATTTCAATAAACTTTTTTTCGATCAGATAACATAAAATTTTAAAACATTAAAGAAGTTATCTATTTAACGAATATTTATCTTTTTATCAAACGATATTAATTTGCCACGTGACTTGCGTTATTAATCGAGTGATCATAAATATCAAACTTTAGCTTGCATTCTTGTGGGTCTTTAGTTGATCATTAAGACTTCCTTTGGTCATTAAGATAAAGATCTTACTTTACTAGTCACTTTGTCAAGTATAATCATTAAGATACAATCATATGATGATAAGCATGATGTTAGAAACTTGTTATTTTAGTTACTTTATATTGGATAAATAATTGTTTTTATCGAACTTTATATGTAAAATTCCTTTACAAATTTATTTTGTAGGCGATAATGAATAGATGCAATGCACCCTCAAAAGTAGGGTTGGCTTCCAGGAAAAACAAGAAAAAACTTTTAGAAGTCAATAATAGAATACCTTTCTTGAAATGGTTATGATTAGGGTTCATGAAATTAAGCTTAATTAAGACTCTTAATTCTTGTATTACAAGACTAAAATAGGAACAATTCAATACATCTTGAAACAGGAGTATCGTGTATTCTTACCTTTTCTCATAATAATAAAAAAGTTGAAAATTCAATTTTTACTACATAAAATAACTATTTTATAAATAAGATCTATAATTTATACAGTTTATGGTTTGCGTTCTCTATTTTTACTAACAATGTTCCCTACATTTTTTTTCAAAACAATATTTATTTTTGCTACAATTATTTATAGGTGATCACAGTGTTAAATACATGATAAATAACTAGTAACTTAATATTTGAAAAACTAGTAACTTAAGATTAATGACTATAATTTGACAAACTGATGTTTGTATTAAATATACGAGAAATTGTTAAGCATTAATGACAATAAGATTATAATATAAATGTTCATCAATAATAATGTAATCTTTATCATGATAAAATATTAAAGACAGTTATCATTAGATCATCCATTCTCATCATTCAGTTGGCTGCCACTTCATTTTGCTCCATTTATAAATGAAAATTAAATCAAACTGCAATCGTTTAGGTCAAATTTTATAACCACCTTGTCTAATCTTTATTCTTAACCAAATCCCAAAAATATCAATTAAATATTACACTATATATTTTCCATATTCTATATTATATAAATTAAAACATAACCTACATTTTTAACTGTTATATTCTTGAAAAGACCCCTTCTATGCTTTCTAAATAAACCTAACTTTTTATATATTTTAATATTTTATTGTATGTTTTTTAAACATAATATATTAAAAACATATTAAGTTCTTTGAGAGCATAGTTTTTCATTATTCACCTTTAGTAATAAACTAATCATAAAACAATAAAAAGCAAAAAAAAAACAATCATATATATAATTCACGGTGGTCGGTGACGACATTGAATTACATAGGGTTTCAGTTTGACCATCATAAAATCAAGATTTGCAAAGAACCCCCTCTATGACTAGAAAGGAGAAAACCATAACTAGCATCGAAGATCAACTACCACACCACCAGATTCCTCGTCGGAATTTTTCGTCGGTAGTGATAAATTTTAGGCCGTTAGTGTAAATTTTTGGCCCGGTAGTGTATTTTATATAAATATCAGGTTCGGGCCCCCCTAAAAAAATAAATTTCGCAACCCCCTCCCCCCCGCTCTACAGGAATGTTCAAGCTCCGATACTGGTCGGAATCCATTGTTCTTGCCGGAACGAACGTGAAAACAAACAAATTTCTTTAAGATTTATGATATATATATCATTCACCATCGTCATGAGTAAACTATGTGACATATTAAAATCACATCACAATCAAGATATTATATAAATCCAAATCATTTGTAATTTTTGTTTAAACAAACACCAAACAGTAATGTTCGTGTTATTACATTGCTTTTCACCAAACTTAACAAATTAATGAGTACTTGAACTAGCCCACATTTAAAAGTTTCAGTCCATTGAGCCCATTTCTCTATTTAACGCACATGGCCCACCCTTGAGTTGACCCATTAAACTTCAAGACTCAAAATAAGCAGGTTTTATTGGTTTCCACTTTCCAATGGGTTTTTAGTAGGGTTTATGATAGATTTCTTATTGTGTGTATTATAGTAGGGTTTATGATAGTATTACACTGTTTTGTTAAATACACATGTATTAATGTTTAGAACCACAATGACTACGGAACTGAGAGCTTCGACGGTTCTTTAGTTCAACCAATCATCCTAAAAACAGACTACTAGCGAAAGGAGGATGAAAGTATTGTTGTTTACTTCACTAATTTTGCTCCGGATTTCACCAAGTTTGTATGATGCGCTCAAAATGTCATTGACTATTACTTTTCCACATGAGCTCACACCTCCGATGAGGCACCTGCAGATTAGATTATTACTTCTCCTCGTGAAATGGCTCAAGTATCATCAGTGGCGGAACCAGGAACTTTTTTCTATATGATCACTATTTTTGTGGTGATGTGATTCGTAAGGAAACAACATAAAATTTTTCGGGTTGTCTAATCAGATTGGATTGGAATATATTTAAATTGCATTGCAATGCTAGCAAAAATACAATACCATAAGAAATCAAATAAAACTTACATATTATCAAACAAATTAGAGCTTGAACACAATCTAGATTCTAGATTTACTTAATGTTCTAGTAGTCCATGTTCCTAAAGTGTATCATACACATTATGAATTGTGATGAAGTAAATAACTAATAAATACAAAATTAGGGATTCTAGATTTCAAAGATCCAAAATCATCAAACAAATTAACTAACAAATAAGTGCAATAATAACATTAAATCTTCATTCATCAAACAAACACAATCTAGATTTCTAAAACACAAAAATCAATAAAACAAAATCTAAGTCAAGAAATCAAGCATGGTGAAAATTTGAAGGTCATGTACCTTTTGATCCATACTCGAATTAATGGTGTATTTCAAGAAACATATAGCCTGCAGTGTTGATGGTCAACATATAGCCTCGCCGGAGTTGATGGTTGTCGGCCGCCGAAGGTTCAATATCAGCAGCAGTCGTGAAGTCAGTGTGCGGGCGGACGTGCATACGTGCGTGCGTGTGGGAGTGTGGGTGGGTGGGGGTGTGTGTGTGTGAACATTTGTAATTTTACAATTTAAATAGTGAAAAATTATAGACTTGCAACAGCTTGAACTCACGACCTCTTCCGCAATTTGCAAGCGTGTTAACCAGTGAACCAAGAACATTTTTAAGTTATGAGGTGAACTTAAAAATACTAATAGATTCATCAACTGAAAAACTATGAGTTCAATCACAAAAATCGGTATTATACATTACACTATCAGCATAAAAATCAATGGGGCCACTTGACCCCATTCGCTTACGCATAGTTCTGCCCCCGGAGTATCAGTGCTAGAACGACGATCCATGGTGTATGAGAAGATATACTAAGCCACTCCTCGTTTGGTGCATGATTAGAAGAGTATGGTTTGACTCGTACTCGTATCGTTGCTACAAACGATGGCCACAACGCCATTAGCAACTTCGCTGGCACTCAACCTTGTCCGGCGTGATCGGACCATTGTTGACCAAAGGTCATCAACTTGTTAGCACGTTTTCAATATTATGAATTATAGTTTAACTAAAATAATTAAAAATACGTAGGTCATTGATAATCTCAAGAACTTAAAATACTAGTTTGTCGATAACGTAAGTTTTTCTGATTAAAATTATTATTCTAATATTGATGTGTTAAGACATTAATGTTAATTTTAAATTACATATAACAAAAACGTAAGATCGTACATATAGTATCGTGCAATTATTTCTCGATCTTAATATATGATCTTCAAGATTTTAGATGATTTGATCTTGATGGTCTTGAATTAGTCAATTAAAACCAATCGGTTGAATTAAAAGTTCTTCAATATATTAACAATTCGGCTTGTTGACCAATCATTCCAGTCGTACCCAATTTTTAAAATATGATAACAAAAGTCATAAATACTATTATTACTAGGGGACCAAAATAGTGTAGTGTACAATCTTAAATCATCTAAACTTATACATGTGTTTACAATCAAACTTTTTGTTGTATACGTATTCTAGGGAAAACTTTATTGAATAGTAAGTAAGTTTTAATAGTGATCCTATTAGTTCACATATATTTTTATTTGTTTTAATTAGGTCATTAAAGTTTTAAAAATGTACCAATTAGGTCACTAATATTTTTATTTGTAACAATGAGGTCACTAAAGTTTTAAAAGTGTTACAACTAGGTTACTCATTTTTTTAAAAAATTTTCAAATAATTCACAATTTTTTCAAAATAATTTAGTTTTTTATAAATATTGTTAATTTTTTTAAACATTTCAATTTTTTTTAACTTTTCTTGTAACTTATAAATGACTTAATTAGAACAATCCTAAAACTTTAGTGATCTGAGTGGGATAAGATTTTTACGAGTGACCTGATTGGAACAAAAAAACTTTATAAGTTACCTAATTAAAACAATTCTGAAACTTGATTACTATTTTACAAAGTTACATTAAATAGACACCGAATTTGTTGCTTTAATTAAATTCAATAATAAGAGTTACCTTAAAAACAAAACATTGTATGCAAGAATCCTTTTTGCGTATGTTGGTAATTTGTTTATGGATATATTCCTATAATAAGGAATAAACGTTAAATAAGGGAGGGACAGTGACAACTTTCCATGGGCTTGGGCGGTTAGGTTATTAAATTATGATTTTACAGATGTATCCAGCCCACTTGTGGGTTCCACAAGAAAATAACAAAATAAATAACACTTTTAAGCTTGAGTATAATAAATAAAAAATTAACAGCAAATCTATCGAACTCTTACTTTTAAATTATCCAGATGCCCCGAGAGGCATCCTTTCCTTGTTTGTTGGGTTGGTTCACGCGCGTGCAAACGAGCACTATAAGTTATAACATCTTCGAATTTAAACCCAAGGCCTTCATAATAAAACGCAAAATCTCTATATAAACCTAAATGGGTTAGCCTCACATTGGTTTAAGTTTTATAACGAGTTTTTATAATAATACTCTTATGTATAAATTCAAGTTTGAGTTTTATAAAAATCAAGCCGAGCTGACCTCATGTTTTCAGCTTGATTCAAGTTCAAGCCAAACCAAGCTCGAGCTCGCCTTAACTCGACTAGTTAATTGTAACACTCGCCTCACATGCAATCAATTGTTCTCCCCTTTACTCATTAATAGCTAATGGATTATTTTGATTGCTCGGGTATCCTAAGACTGATGTCACCCCAGCACGTTTTAGTTTGAAGTTTTCCTTTTATCCATAATCAATGCGTCCAAAACATGATAATATTGTTTGATACATGACATTACTTATAAACCTAACATTTTTATAGTTTCTATTTATTCTATCTATAAATGATCACTATGTAATAATGTTTGCAAGCTTGGAACCTTTCAATTTCTAACCACTACTTTGGTTTTTTATGTCATTTTCTTGTTTGGTGCACTTGCTACTATGTGGATTATAGAGCTCTCGGAAAAGATATTAAAACAACTTGTTATTTAAATAATAAACAAGGCACATGTGATCGGTATCAACCTCAAATCTTCGTATGTTGTACGTCTTCCCTATTAAATCATCATGGACACTATTATTATTTCATATTCTTTATCTTAAATAAAAGTTCATATTTCACAGGCGGTAGTGGCAGAGCTTGAATCAAAACTTAAAGGGGACGAGGGCGAAAGTAAACTACTTTAAGGAGGGCGGACTCTATATATATTAAAAAATTTCCACTACCGGACCGAAAATTTACACTATCAAGCCGAAAATTTACACTATTGCCGAAAAAATGAGGTGGGCGCCCCCGTGAAGCTTTGCCCCTGACAGGCGGACCTATATGGTTCTTGTATGGTCACTCGCATCACATAAATTTTTTTTCTTTTATAACAGTATATATAGATGATTTGTGATAAAATACGATGAGTATAATGAAACCGATGCATGTAGTCGTCACTCTATGCGTGGTTTGTCCTTGCGTTTTGTTTCTTCTATATTAATGACGTTTCCTTCCGTCCTTTGTGTGGTATGAAAACACAAATTCATCAAAAGAAGGTAACCACATGCTGCCATTCAAATGCATCTATAATACATTAAAACGGTCATGTTCATGTTTTATTCTCGAAAAGGTAGCGAATTAAATAGCTTATTATTCATATTTTATAATTATAACAAAAATGCTCAAATAATATTCTTTTTTTTTCTTTCGGTTTTAAAAACAATATAATTTTTTTGAAAAAAATCAAGTTTCATAAAGAGAATCCATTTTTTTTTGTTTGGTTTAGAGCCAATGAATAGTCATAATCGAATATTATCACATTAATAGCTTTTGTATCTTTGTGAAAATACCGTCAAAACAATTGCATCTTCTGGTATTGTAATTTGTGACCATATAAAATATTATTTAGCTTTACAAAAATAGAAAAGCTTGTAAAATAACGGTGTCTTTATGACGTCATTTATGATCTCTAAATTAAGTTACTCTATAAACTTAAAAATAGGCTGAAAGTTGCATGTATAGACTATAGAGTATACAAGCATACAATTATTAGAAGATGGGATACCATTGTTGCCACCTTTATTTGTATTTTTTAGTCGATACACATGCAAATTTGCGTTTATGTTCCCTCTTGGTGGCCCACCACCTTCCATGTGTATAATCATTATCCATTTTTCCAAATATTTTAATATTTTATTTGTATTCATATTTACGAATAAAAACATAGATGTAATTACGGTTTGTACTCTAAATATTACATACGTAATTACGTGTTTACTGAGTATGAGATGTAAGTATAACCTCTGAAGATTACTTAGTGATAAGAGTTAAAAATATTAAAGAGACTTACTTTTGAACTCCATAATTACAATTCAAAAATCTATAAATACATATATAAAATGAAATTTACATAAAATATGTTACGTATACTCTATTAGTCTGAAAAAGACCATCATTCAGACAATAATTTTTGCTAATTCAATTTCATCTATTTTTAAAAGATTAAGTTTAATACATGTCCCAAACAAATCTACGTATGAGAACATATCTATGAGAAAACACTAACATAGAAATGTAAATAACTTGTTATAAAAGAGAAATTTATTGAATAATTCATTTTACGTATATCAATAAGTAATATTCTCAAATATAACCCGTAAGCATATATTTGCTTTTGAGGCATATTATTCACACACCAATTACGTATTATTCATATAACACTGACATATCGTACAAATCATATCATACTAACATATGAAACATATGCGATATGACGCATAATACGTGAGATGATTTGCCATTTTTTTAATTTTCTTAATATTATTTTAGATTTGTCTCAACACAAACCACAAGTACACATAACATGTACCCCGTTGCAAAAAAACAAACACATATAACATGTACAGTTATCTTTCCACTTTTTACTGCTCATACGAGCTGTCGATATCATCAGTTTTTATAGTCTTCAAGTACTCAAAAAAAGTACACTCATTCTTCTTCTTCTTCATCTTCATCTTTTGCTCACAGATTACTCCATCAAAACCCTAAATCCCTCATTCATTTCATCTCTAATGTCACAAACATCTTTCAATTTCATCAATCGTTAGCTAACAACTGCAATTTCCTTCAAATTCATCACTCACACACCCTCGCGATCGCTCAACAATGGATTTTCCAATTCAAAAATGCTTACAGATGATCCAATTTCTACTACTGTTCAGTTTCGTTTCGCAATTGCAGTGTTCTGCATACCCTACGCCATTAAACTGCACCGAAACATCTCGATTATGCACCTCCTTCTTAGCTTTCACTCCATCCCCTAACCAAACCCTAGATGTGATCATGAGCATGTTTGACGTTTTGCCTCACGATCTTACAGTTGAAGGTAACGGACGTAACTACGTGTTTGTTCGGAAGAACTGTTCGTGCTCTAATTCGCCTGTGCATAACTACTTGACGAATACTACATACACCGTGAGGAAAACAGGGGGATCTGTGTACGATATGGTGGTTGATGCTTACGGTGGGCTTGCGTACCTCTCGAATTTCTCCCGGCCGGCGAGAACAGGGGCGGTGGTGTCGTTGCAGTTGTTCTGTGGTTGTTCGAGTGGATTGTGGAATTACTTGATGAGTTATGTGATGAAGGATGGGGATAGCGTTGAGTCGTTAGCTAGTAGATTTGGTGTTAGTATGGATAGCATTGAGGGTGTTAATGGGATTGTTGATCCCGATAATGTTACTGTTGGAGCACTTTATTACATACCTTTGAATTCAGGTTAGTTGTTGATTAGTTATTTAACATAATTTAATCAAGGATGCCTTTATGTTGCTTTCATTAACTTCTTTATAGTTGAATTGATTTCATTGGTTTATGACTTTATGATCTCTAGCGTAGTATAGTTCGTTATAATCTTGTTTTGATCTTGTAGTTCCTGGTGAGCCATATCCTGTACAGAATAACTCACCCCCTGCACCTGCTCCATCACCGTCTTCTGATGCAATTGTTGTAGGTAAGCTGTGTGTTTCTTTCCTGCTTATGAGCCTTTCGAGCACCGAGAGACGGATTGATTAAGTCTGTGATGTTTTGTTTTGTAGAGGGGGAAAGCAATCATAAGAGTGATTCAAAACATTGGTGGATCATAGGGAGTTTAGGTGTTGGTTTTGCTCTGATCGTAGCAGTTGTAGCAGCTTTTGTGTGTGTAAGATCATCAATTTGCTTCCGGGATGACCAAAGGAATAATTTGAAGGATCCTGAAAATGAACATGTTTCTCATAAGTTTCATATATTGAGAACATCAAGCTTCTGGTGTGGTTCAGGGAGACACTGCTGCAAAACTGATGATTGGGAGCAAACTATTGAGGAATCTAGCGACCGTCATACCAACATCCCAAGAGGTTTTGACTTGGGTTATGTTATACTAAGCTTTTATGTGGTAGCTGTAAGCATAATTTTTGAAGTCATTTGGTGTTTTCTTTTTGTTATTGCAGTTATTGGGACAGATGTGTTTGATGTAGAGAAACCTGTTGTGTTTGTATTTGAAGAAATCTTTTCATGTACGGATGGTTTCTCTGAGGCCAATCTTTTAGGACATGGGACATATGGTTCTGTATATTATGGTTTACTTCGGGAGCAGGTTTGCTGATTGATCTTTTCCCTTTTTTATTATTGGTGGCAAAATGGCTGGTTTGGGTGATGGGTCATAACATTTTGGAGTCTAAATAGGTAACTTTTCAGTGCGGGCCTATTCAAACGCTTTATGTCCACTTTTACAAATAATTACGCATTAATTATGATTTAAAGGCTGGATTTTGCCAACAAGAATCCAACTTCTTCTAATTAAAGCGACTGGGAGGTTGTAGACATCTGAATAACTGTCAACCTGTTTGACCAATTTGACTCGTTAAATCTAAAACGTTACCCAAGTTGACCCATTTGTAGTTATATGTGACAACAATGCCACCTCAACCTTTTTCCATGTAACTGAAGCAATAATCTCCAGCTCAATCTTACTGCCACATTGTTGATATCTTTTCAGGAAGTTGCTGTAAAAAGGATGACTGCAACAAAAACTAAAGAGTTCATAGCAGAAATGAAACTTTTATGCAAGGTTCATCATACAAATCTGGTAAGAATTTTGAATCTCACTGTTTATATCACTATCCAAATGACATAACTCACTACCATTTTTTTAAGTTCTATTTCTTTCAAGTATTGACTCTGTCTGGTTTTCTTGTTGTCAAGGTAGAACTTATTGGTTATGCAGCTAGTGATGATGAGCTTTTCCTCGTTTATGAATATGCTCAAAAAGGTTCACTTGGAAGTCACTTGCATGATCCTCAAAACAAGGGTAATATTGCAATTTTGACATACTATTATCCTAGAAAACATTAAGATATGAAAGGAATGAATAAAAATGCACTGATATCATGCAGGTCATCCTACATTGTCTTGGATTATGAGGGTTCAAATTGCATTAGATACTGCGAGGGGCCTGGAATACATACACGAGCATACTAAGCCTCATTATGTTCATAGAGATATTAAAACAAGCAATATTTTACTTGATGGTGCCTTCAAAGCCAAGGTATCTATCTATCTTACTTAATTCACAATAATAAATATTATTATCTGTCATTCAGCACATATGAACAACCTTTCATCAAACAGATTTCAGATTTTGGGTTGGCAAAACTCGTTGGAATAACTAATGACGGAGAAGCTTCAACTACAAGAGTGGTTGGAACTTTTGGTTATTTAGCTCCAGAGTACGTTTGTAACTATAAGCTTCTTTCGGCATAGCAATATATTATGCACTAGTTTATTCTAATTCTAGCAAACAACTACCAAAATTACCAAAAATAGCAGTTAACTTAGTTTTTTAGCAAAAAGTAACAAACTTTTACCTACTTAACAGTTTAGCAGATTTTTTTTTTGTCTTTTCCTGCTTATTTTTCTTAGTTTTAATTTTTTTGGTAATGATAAGCAGTAATTTATTATGTAAGCATAAAAAGTTACTGAAAAATAGAAAAAGAAATCTACATAAAACGCAAAAATGAGCTGCTAAACTGGTCTGCATGCAGGCAAAATGTTCTTTCTTAAAAAAAATTGTATTATGGTTTGCCAATTGTGATAATTTTGGTAGTTTGGTTGTTAGAATCAGGAATTGATGCTTATATATTGATGTACTATGTTTATTATAGCTGACATCATATAATTTGCCCTATTATCACAGATACTTGAGGGATGGGCTAGCTACAACAAAAAGTGATGTATATGCATTTGGTGTTGTTCTTTTCGAGCTAATATCAGGAAAAGAATCTATTACCAGAACTGAAGCTGTTGTGAAGAAAAACTCCGAGAGGCGCTCATTGGCCTCCATTGTAAGTTGTTCAACAAATTCAAGATTTTGTATTTGTTAAATCTTCAAAATGTTTTTTCAAATCTTGAAAATCTGTTGTGAATAACTGCAGATGTTGGCAGCACTTAAGCACTCACCAGATTCTATGAGTATGTCAGGCTTAAAAGACCACATTGATCCTAATTTATTGGATCTATTCCCTCATGACTGTGTTTTCAAGGTACCATATCATATGATTCTAACTCTAGTACTAAACAGTTTTGAATACACCCACCCTGATTATTAATTATTATTTGCATTTGCAGATGGCCACGCTGGCAAAACAATGTGTCGAGGACGACCCGATCTTGAGACCAGACATGAAGCAAATTGTTATTTCACTTTCACATATTCTTTTATCATCGGTTGAGTGGGAAGCTACTCTTGCTGGTAACAGTCAAGTGTTTAGCGGCCTAGTTCAAGGTCGATAGTTTCATTGAGCCCCGCATTTCCATAATGTCATCCTTCTCCACAATCTTCATTCTTGAATTGATGAGTTGATCTATTCTCAGGTTTCACCGTCATCCTGCATGTGTTTTATGTAAATAGTTGCATAGATGGTTTGCTATAGTGTCATATTGATTTTATACGTACACATATTTGTTTATTTATGACGTTTGGTTTTTGATAAGTTTATTACTGTGTTTTTCTTGTAATATAAAGATGCAACATGAAGCAGAGTATCAAGCTTTCGGTTTATGGTTTATAGTACTTGTAATGTACCAACTGGTAGCCTGATATCTAAAACTTATTATTCGAGTCATATGGTACTTGTCTTGTACCAGCAGGCAGCAGGAGGAAGAATACACTCCTGTTTCCGTCACTTGCAAAGCTATGCTAGTATTTGGTGAGGCGGCTTTAGTAGCGGCTGTTGGTCATGAAGGACCATCAAGTTATTAACAAGCATAACTTCGCCTTTCTTCCAAGGTATGTCACTACGTCAACACATTCTTCTTTCATGATATTCAAACAGTCTTTGACCGCATGGTCAGACACCAGACCACCGTTTCCAAACTCGACATATGTATCAGACCAGTTTCACTTAATACCAAATTATCATACCATGTTTTACATTTACTTTCTTTGCCCAATCGGAAGGCCGGCAGTGCTGCTATGATTTTTACAGCATTCCCCTTTCATTCCATCTTTGTCCCCAGCTTTGCAGCCTTCAATCCAACATTATAGTGAGCCATGTTTGGCTTCGGTAATGGATTAATGTAAAACTGATGCAAAAAGGTCCTACTGTATATGTGCGACATCATCATACATTCATACGGGCCATGTGACCTTGTCAATGGTGTGTGTGGTCACGTCGGATGCTTCCATCACTTTATACAACTTGTATGATTGTGCAAACTTCCATCTCATACGTCCTGTACAACATTATAACCATAACCATCATACGACCCGTATAACATTTTTCAGACAACCCTAGTCTGTATAACGTTATGGGCATCTCATAAGGTCTCGTATAAGCTTCATATCGCTTGTATGATCATATTACTCGTATGACACGTCATGTGCCTGAAATAATGCGCAAGTGGTGTATGTTTGTTTTGCCAGATGCAAAATCATAAACATTTCTGCAACATTCTTGTCATCTGTCATGTATGCCGACTTCCAGCTACGGATAGTCTTCATCGCCTGTGATTTTTTATACGTCAATCCATGCTCCTCAATCTGTGCAATCAACTCTGCTGTTTATCTCTCGTCTTCTCGTATATAACATGACTCATAACTATCGGAGTTTCTCCTGTTTATGGAAAGAAAAATAACCTGGACGGCGAATCTGGATTCTGTTAAAAAATGTTGAAAAAATTTAATAGCTTGAAAACAAACAAACCACACTGTATAATCCTACAATAGTAGAGTCGAGGACATCTCAAAGGATAGAGACACTACACTTGTCTCCCACAAAGACTAGATCGATAATTAAACCGAAAGACGAAATTGAGAAAGCAGTTGAATTAACTTCGTAACTCATCGCGTGACGAAAAGGAATAATCTATCCTGAGGGCTATCATTGGCGGTGTAAATCGAGCCAACGACTTTGGTCAGAGGGGCCATGCCTCCGACGTAGACGAATTTAGGGAAGCCAAAAGCTTATACGATGTTGTTGAAATCAGAAGACGATGATTTTTGCTCCGTTACGTGGCCATTTGGCAGTTGTATCCGGTGGACTGGATTATTATCGTTACGTTACATATGTTAATAATATATTATATGCTCATTAGCTACCTTTTCAAATGTAACATATATTATTTTAATTCGGTTTTATCTTTCTTTCTTTCTTCTTTTAAATTCAAATCGTCCTGTTTTAGAAACTAAAATGTTGTTAAACACGAACGATTGTTGCCGTCGTACTTTAATATATTTGATGTTCTACTTGTTACGACAAGTTGCGACCAATTTTTTTTTTTTCATAATTAACGTTTGACTTATTTTGTTTTATTTTTGTTCAACCGCTAAACAACAGCAAATCTAGAATATCTAATTCTAAATTCGCTTTATTTGTTTTTATTTTTATTCAACCATCGTTATAATCGTTATCTATCTACATATGAAGATTATTTCCTGTGTTGTATGTTATAAGGTTTAAGTAACTAACGGAGAGAAATCAACATGTTAAAACCCTATGCAAACTTCCAAACAAACATCCATTTGATTATATATTACACAGAAAACATATCCGAAAATCACCGTCTTGAAATACCCTTTTCATATCACTTGCATAGGGAAGCCAGTATACGACGAGGAGGCTTTACTAGTGGTCGTCGACCATGAAGAACTGTCAAATTATTAACCAGCAAAACGTCCCCTTTCTTCCAAGGTATCGCAACACATTCTTCTTCCATGATTGCAAAGAAGTCTTTCATAGCATCGTCATCCACAGGTTCACCGTTACCCAACTCCACTGAAGTATTCCGAGTGCCGGTTTTCTCCGCAGGCCCACTGTAAGTAACCGCAAGACTATTGAACCATGTTTTCCGGCCACTCTCCTCGTCAAACCTGATCGCTGGCATCGGATTCGTAGTAATTTTCGCAGTGTTCCCCATCCATTCCAGCTTTGTTCCCTGCTTTGCCGCCCTGTGAATCAAACATACTTGTAACACACAATAACGTAATGGATAATAATTCATACTAACAATTTAACGGATAATAATTCATACCAACAATTTGACGGATAATTTGACCTCTGACGTTCTAACTTTCACTTTTGTTGATAAAGACAATCACAATATTATAATCATCAAATATTTACATATAATTTCCACTTAACTTTTTTGATGAATGAAATAGAAGAGCATACAAGTGGAACCAAGTGAAATTTAAATTCAAATAAAATGTCATCTATAATAATTATCCTATAGGTACTGTTCGTGAAAATTAAAGTGAAAGTTACAAATGTTTTTGTTAAAATTGTCCGTAAGATTTACTTTAAACAAATAGTTTAGATTATTAAAATCTAATTTGACTAAGATTAAAGACACACACCTTTCCTCTGCAATACTTTTGTCATCGGTCTTGTATGTAGACTTCCAGCCACTACCAGTGTACGATGACGAATCGTCATCATCACCCATTATCTTTATATACTTCAATCCATGCTCCTCTAGTTTCGCAACAAAACCCGGTTGCTTCTGTTTCATCTTTTCATATATGACATGACTCAAAACTATCGGAGTTTCTCCCCCAGCTTCTGGTTCTTCTTCGCAGAAGAAAAATAACTTTGTGGGTGGATTCGGAACCTATTATACAAATAATCAATCAAAATTATTCAAGTTAATAATATTGTATCAATTGATTGATTGCTAACATTTAACATAAACAATATTAATAGGGTCCTAATATACTGACACCCAACTCTATAAATCGACACCTCTATACATCTTGTATAGCATCATAAGCGACATATAGGATCGAAAACACTGAAAACGAGAAAAATTTAAGGAGGCTGTCAAAGGGCTATACACCTTATATAGCCCTATACGACCCCCTACACGACACATATAGGGTTGTACGACACACAATGATTTGGGGACTGTCAGAGAGGTTATACGCCCCGTATAGGGCTATACGACCTACCTATACGACACGCATAGTGCTATACGATCTGTATAGAAATTTGAGTTGTTAATTTAAAATTTTAAGCTATCTAAATATCCCAAACCCTATTAATATAATAATCAAGAAACTTACA
This sequence comes from Flaveria ramosissima, assembly GCA_025215565.1. Lineage (NCBI taxonomy): Eukaryota > Viridiplantae > Streptophyta > Magnoliopsida > Asterales > Asteraceae > Flaveria > Flaveria ramosissima. Next base: position 1,067,044 of record CM046043.1, on the reverse strand, counting down.
TAGGCCATCTCATGATGGAAAGGTATCTCCTTATCTAAAGGGCTTTCATTTGCAGTGTAAACCCTGTCAACCACCTGTGTTCGCGGGGCCCCGCCCCCGACATAGGGCATCTCCGGGAACCCGAAAGCTTCAATGACATCATTGAAGTCGGGCGGAGATATAACAGGAAATCCTCGAAAGAGTATAGCGCCACTTTTGACTAAAAGAGACTCGAGCCATGGCTTATGAGCTCTTATGGCGTCTTCGAAAGCAGAGAGTTCTACCGCAGCGGGATCGGTGGTAGAGGGTGGTGATAACACCGTCGGGAAAAGAACGCCGCCGTCCCGAGGCTTTTGCTCCGGCAGCTCTACTTGTTGGAAGGATTTTCCGGTGGCCATTTGGATAGTTGATCAACTTTTGACCGAGTTAGTAACGATTAGAAAATAATTACGTATTGTGTTATAGTAATTTGTTTTTAAGTATAGATGATGGTGGACTTTTAGTTTGTCATTTTATATATGACACATTTTAGGTGTCATGTATCTAGTGTATTGATAAGGTCAAATGTATTAAATAAAGGGAAAATTACGTAATATAATTTTGATCAAAACTTGTGATTTTTTTTGTTAAGTTTAATTTATTTTAACTAATAGTAAGGTGTCAAATGCTTTTTACTAGTTATTGTCTAGCCGACTCAGTCATTTCATTGACTTGGTCACACATGAAGTTAAATGAGAAGCTGAACTTGGCGGAAACCGATTGAACTCGACTGAGCTAATTGTAGTCTAGGATTTTTTATTTCTCCATTAAAACCTGGTTAAACCCAGCTAAATTTTAGTTTGGTCGATGTTTATTTTGGCTTTTTTTTTGGTGTGGTCAGTTGTTTATTTTAATAGTTTTTCCTACGCTAACCCTTTACCCTTTCTTATAACATGCGATGATCCCATTCACTCGTTTACTTGTCGGATTTGGGCTGTTTGGTTGGGTTCAATGACAAAAATGTCTTTAATATTTTGGAGTTGCAATTTAAAATTGCTGTTAAAAAACATAAATAAAATTAGATGAAATCATTAGCGATAATGAGATGTCAACCTCTTTACTATTTAGAGTATCTGACTTCTAAACTATGATTGTGCAACAAATGTAAGAAAGTTATAAAAAATAATGTATTAATGTAGCATTTCAATTTAATCGACCATTATCTTACATTAATTCCCTAACTGCAAAACAATAAAAACATTTGATCATATTACATTTGTGTTCCTAATAAATTGTAATAAATTGCTTTTGTTTATTATTACTTTTACACGGAAATTATACACGGAATTCACAATGGATTCACGAGTTTACTAAATAAATGAGAAACTAGATTGCATTTGATCTTATAATTGACAACTTTATTTGAATTTGATTATAATATTTGCTGAAGTCTATTTACCTAAACATGACTTCTTGATAGTTACATCTACGTTGAGTAAACATTTGTCACATTTTAATCACATTAAATTTGAAAGTTTACTATAGCAGACTTCATGCATGATGCTCAACATGTTTTATATATACTAATTGAGGGATTAAAACTCTAATTTCATATATATATATATAGTTTGTAACTATAACAAAAGTTGACAAACAATCCAAATGGCCACTGGTAAATTCTTCCTTGATCAAGTAGAACTGCCTCAGCAAAATCGTCGGGACGAAGGTGTTCTTTTTCCTGCGGTGTTATCCCCGAATGCTAGCACTGATTCGACTGCAATAGAACTCTCGACTTTCAAAGATGCGATCAGAGCTCAGAAACTATGGTTGGAGTCTCTTCTCATCAAAAGTGGCGCTATTCTCTTCCGAGGTTTCCCTGTTTTATCTCCTTCTGACTTCAACGACGTGGTTGAAGCTTTCGGCTACCCAGAATTGCTCTACATTGGTGGTGGAGCCCCTCGAACGCAAGTCGTTGATAGGGTTTACACTGCAAATGAAAGCCCTCCCGATAAAGAAATTCCTTTCCATCACGAGATGGCTTATGTAAAGTCCTTGATTCTATACATCATGTATTTAAATTCCTTGTGATGACTTTCTGATATTACTATCAGAATTGTGATTAATCCTTTGTATAATAGGCTCGAGATCCTCCAAGCAAGTTATTTTTCTTTTGCGAAGAAGAACCAGGAAAAGGGGGAGAAAGTCCGATAGTTTCGAGTCATATCATCAGTGTTGTGAAGAGCGGATGGGACCGGCCGGTCCGACCGGGAATCGGGGCCTGGTCCGGTCCGGTCAGTTATAGTTCGTTTTTCAAAGGTTGAACCGGCCGGTTCTTCCCGAGCCGGCGGTCGGGCCGGGAAAACCGGACCGGTTTCGACCGGGTTTCCAATTTTTTTTTTTTTTTTAGTTTTTTAGTATTAATGGGTAAAAACGTGAAGTTAAACCATAAATCAAGAGCAAAAAAGCAAAAATCCGGCTTCACGCGGACCCGGTTTATTTCGAACGGCATTCGTGTCCGCATGTCGTGCGTGGGCGACCCAAATTTTCCAGCCAGAAACCCGTTTTTGCACCCCCCCCTGCGCGCGGGTAGGTCATGGTGTAAAAGATATCATAAAGACATTCAATACCTTTCACCTTGTTAACACATATAAACCCATAATGTTTCATTTGTCACACCAATGTGGGACAAATGTGTTAAAATCTTAGAGAGACTCCCTTTACACCCTTATTTCCAACATATATTTAATTACATATATAAATATAATTAAAATATAGTTAAATCCGGTCCAACCGGTCCGACCGGTCCGACCGGTCCGACCACCAAACCAGTAAGGCGTCCGGTTCGACGTCCGATCCGGTTCTGAAAACATTGCCTAAAAGTCAAAAAGTTTCGTTTATATCAAATCCTACCAAGAAAAATATATCATAAGTTTTTTTTTTCATAATATTCAGCATTTTGCTTGTTTCACCACATTGAAACCACATATATAAGTCAACTTAAATGATATTATAAATTAAGGTGAACCACAAATTAATAACCTTGACTTAAAAATGTTAAAATAGTCAACGCTGCATTACATAATTTTGTACCCATATAGAGTATAGACCCATGCATAATTAGTCAATATCCCACCGTGTAGAATAAGCTAGAATTAAAGAAAATTGCCCCAGCCACTTGGTATAAGATGTCATCATGTGTAATCACTTGAAAGTAGTAATTAATGAAGATGTTCAAAGGAATATTGCTTCTTTTCAATTTACTTCTTACAACACTGTTCGTTGGAGCCCAATATAATCAATCAGGTACGACGAAACCATGTATTTTTCGGAAAACAAGTAACCATTTCTATCAGATCTCTTGATTAAAGGTGTCGATTTCGTCTCGTTTTACTTGTCATTAGTCAGTTTTGGTTCAAACATTCTCTAAATATTATATTAATCTCAGTATACAATATTTGAACTGTTTTTAATCAATGTTATCAGCTATTATTGAACTAATATCAGTCACAAAATAGTCTTAAATATTGGTTAGAAAACAGCAAAATCTGGTTAAGCAGTCCTAAGTATCTAGTCACACAATAGTTGCTGATTTATGAGACCAAATATTTCATCGGTAGAAGTTGTAGCCACTCTTCGCCTGTCGCAAAATGTGGTCACAATTACGCTAGCCAGAAGTGTATTTTGCAAAAGACTGAAATGACAGTCGCAAATACTCAGTTTTATGGCAATGATGTCGATAAAAAAAGTTAAAATATTTTTATTCAAAAGTTTTAGTTATTACCTATATTGTTTTTGCACTTAATTATGATTAACGTGTCGTAACTTCTTTTTCTAAAAAGGGTGCATATATATGTTTATGGGTCAACCCGACCCGACCTGGTTTGTATACAGCCCAACCGGCCTGTCTCGCCACATCCACTCTTAACCAACCTCTCTTCCTCTCTCTTTGCAGACTTCATAAGCATAGATTGTGGGATAGCTAAAGGCTCAAACCAGACTGATAGAATAACAGATATAACCTACGTATCCGATGCTGACTTCATAGACAGTGGTGAAATCCAAAGCATATTGGACGTATACGAATCCCCAGACCCACAGCTTAAAACCCTCACAAGTTTTTCTGAAAACGACAGAAACTGCTATACCCTTAGACCAAACAAGGGAAAGGGCTACAAGTATCTAATAAGGGCAAGGTTTATGTACGGGAATTATGACTTACTCAACCGACTTCCAGAATTTGATGTCTATCTTGGTCCTAACTATTGGGATACGGTGAAATTCAATTCATCAACGACACCAGTTGACATGGAGATCATACATCTGTCATCATCAGATTACATACATGTTTGTCTTTTAAATACAGGTCGTGGAACACCTTTCGTATCAGCCATAGAAGTGCGGCTTCTAGGGAACAACATGTATACACAGACTGATTTCGGATCATTATATACTTTCAAATATGCAGATTTTGGAGGCGCATTTGGAAAACTCAGGTCAACCTTTTACATTGTTTTATCACAAAGTCCTACTATATGCACATCATCACACATATCATGCAAGCCATATGAGGTGTTATACGTGTCGTATGACCTTGTCACTGGTTTAATTACCCTCTCCCATGTGTCAACTTCAGTGAGTTATACGAGCGTAAAATGTTATGATGTGCTCATATAACACCTCACACAACTCTTATAACACTATGCACACTTCATACAGTCCCGTATAACATCTCATACTGTTTGTATGACATGTAACTGGTGTGTGAAAACTACTAACTCTATGTCATCGTCGAGGGTGTGCATTAAGTCCTGCAATCTTTTGTTTTCAGTTCTTAGATATGTAGTAATTTATATCAAAAAATAAGTACTAACCTCACTTTTATTGATTAACAGACTTAGGTATAAACCTGACATGTACGATCGACTATGGAGTTCAACTAGTTTGCCTAATACTACTATGTTATACACATCAAACAAGATTTCTTCAGATCTTTCTACAATCGCCCGCCCACCAACAAAGGTCATGAGCACTGCAATCACACCAACAGACCCAACAAATACAATTAACATAGTGTGGAATGCGCGTAATACCAGCGATAAGTTTTTCATGTACTTGCACTTCGCTGAAGTTGATATCCTAAAAAGAAACCAGACAAGAGAATTCAACATTTACCTAAACGGAAAACTCTATTATGGACCTCTCTCTCCACTCAATCACACAACCACCACCATTTATAGCATAGAACCTGAGATCATAGCGCCCACGTATACGCTCACCATAAATAAAACTAAAAATTCCACTCTTCCTCCGATCGTGAATGCTCTCGAGCTTTATACTCTAAAGCAGCTTCCACATAAGCAAACAGATGATCAAGATGGTAAGTTTTGTATACGTTCTTTGATTTTATAAGGTTTAAATATAAGTAACTTCTTGTGTCTCTATAATGTGTATTAGCTTCTGCAATGTGGAGCATTAAGTCAACTTACAGATTATCAAAAAAGTGGCATGGAGATCCATGTACTCCACAGGAATTTGTTTGGGATGGTCTCAGATGCAACTACGACGAAGATTTTCCTAGGATTACACACTTGTATGTCTACAATATCATAAATAGTTATAATTTTTTGTTCTACTTTTAACAAGTTATTCACATTTAATCTGAAATCAGGAACCTTTCTACTAGCGGATTAAACGGAGAAATAGATTCTGGAATAGCTAATCTCACAATGATAGACACCTTGTAAGTGAAAAGTCTAAGAAAGATATATAGATTCACATATGATATGTGCAGAAGTTAACTCGTGCAACGATATGTACCATTCTCAACATTCTTATATGCAGGGATTTGTCCAATAATAACTTAACAGGAACCGTGCCTAAATTTCTCTCTGAACTAAACTTCCTGAAGGTCCTGTAAGTTATCTATCAATTTAACTAATATCAGAAGTCTAGTTACGTGGGGAAAAGCTAATCTTAATGACTATTGTTATAGCAATCTAAAAGGAAACAATTTCATCGGGCCGATCCCTGAAGAGCTCCTAGCAAAGTCAAATCAGGGAACATTGTCATTAAGGTTGGGCATGTATTTTGCACACAAATATTGAATTTAATACCATTCATCGCTTAATCGCTTTAACATATATACCCCAATATCAGTTTCGATGATGAGAATGCAGAGGACGCTGCAAGTTCCTGTGACAAGAATACTTGTAAAAACAAGAAAAATAAAAAAATCATTGTTCCAGCAATAGCAATTGTTGCTTTCATCTTTATGATCATGATCGTGTTTGTCACTGTATGGAAATTTAGAAAACAAAAGGCACGCCGTATGAGAGGCGGTATGAGAAACGCTACTCTTTCATTCAACAATCTTGTAAATATAAAATTTTTTAACCAATACTCCACAGGCACAGGGCTGCACATAAGAAAACAACAGTACACATACTCAGAGATACAAAGCATCACTAACAACTTTAGTGTTGTTCTTGGGAAAGGAGCCTTTGGAACTGTTTATCGTGGGCAAATTGGTGATGCACAAGTTGCTGTTAAAATGCTTTCGGAATCATCAAACCAAGGAGAAAAGGAATTCCAGGCCGAGGTAACTTGTTTACGTGATTTCTATCAATAATTACATAATAACTTCATAGAATGCTTAAAAGTGTATTCAAATTTCATGGAAAGCTTTGAAATTTCTCTCATGTACAGGCCAATCTTCTCTTGAGTGTTCATCATAAAAACTTAACTTCATTTGTTGGATACTGCAATGAAGAGAAGCACAAGGGAATCATCTATGAATACATGGCTAACGGAAACTTAGAAAGATATTTGTTTGGTATTTCACATGACTTCAATGCATCACTTTTTAACCTTAAGATGGATTAGCTGTTTCTCTATACTTTTAAGTTTAAAGTTAATGAAAACTTTACGAACACATGACAGTAAGTTTTCGTGTAATAAACACTTATGCAGAGACGAGTTCTAACGTCTTGGATTGGGAAGAAAGGCTACAACTAGGATGTGATGTAGCACATGGTTAGTCATCAAATTATTTCATATCTACTTGCTTGTTTTATTGGCTTCTATGATCATTCAGATTCTTGACCATATGGAGATCAATTTATAGGGCTTGAGTACTTGCATCATGGCTGCAAGCCACCAATAGTCCATAGAGATATCAAGTGTACCAACATCTTACTGAATGAAACATTTCAAGCAAAATTAGCGGACTTCGGGTTGTCTAGAGCTTTTCCAACAGAAGGTGACACCCATATTTCAACAGCAGTTGCTGGTACTCCTGGTTACCTCGACCCTGAGTAAGTTTTCGTAAACTTATATATTTACTAAGAAAAGGGTGTCATTTAATTTTAGTTGCAAACCTTCTAAACAGTAGATTCTAGTTTTACATCTTGAAGTTGCTTACAATTATAGAATTCTTGTGAATTTGATAGAATATATGACATAATAGTTTGAAACATCTCTTCTAACAGTCTAACTTGAAGTTGTCCATGAATCTTTTGGTCTAAATGCATGAAGAATTGTGGTTTGCAGGTACTTCACTTCAAACAGGTTGACCGAGAAAACTGATGTTTATAGCTTTGGCGTTGTGCTTCTAGTGATAATCACAGGCCAACCAGCGGTAACCAAACATGAAAATGAAAACATACACATAAGTGAATGGGTGAGTTTAAAGCTGTCAGAAGGGAACTTGAGAAACATTGTTGATCCTAGGGTACCAGATGATTATGACACAAATTCAGCATTCAACGCGGTAGAATTGGCAATGACATGTGTTGCGGACACAAGCAGAAGGCCAACCATGAACAAAGTGGTGATGGAGTTAAATGATTGTTTGGTGACCGAGAGAGCTCGTAAGGAGACACAATCAAGTAATTTAACCGAGTTCGTGTCTCTTGATCTATAGGGGCGTATATGATCGAAACAAAAGAGACAGAGAACGCAAAAGCACGAGTTTAATTATGTGTTTTTTTTTCTAATATTGGACTGCACAAGTGTAGCATTTTTTTCATTGGAGTTGTTTTGTGCAACAAAAGTTTATATGAACTTAAACAATTAATACTTTTAACTTGTATTTTGTTATCAGACATATATAACTTGTGATTGTTTAACAAACTCGAAAGAATAAGCCTAAAGATTATGTTTTATGCCATGTGATGTGAGTGCGTTGAAATGCTATTTTAAGTGTTTAAATGTTAAATATTAAGTCTGATTACTTGTATTTATGCATTTGATCATGTTGAATAGGTTAACTAGGAGTTTGAAGTGATTTTGTAGGTAAAATAACCAAGTTGGAAGCTTCCATGGTGATACAAGGCGTTGGAGGGGTCCAGAAACGAAGATTCAAGATGCAGCAGAAAAGTTTCCACCGTAGCCTACTACAGCCACCGTAGGCTACGCCAGCATCAGCCAAAAAACAGCAGAATACCCTCCAGCGTAGGCTACGCTGGCTGGCGTAGCCTACGCCAGAGCCTCCGGGAAACAGCTATAAAATCGCGTTTTTGTTAGGTTTCATCCACCACTTGCCCCCCATTCGATCTAGGACGATTTGAGACGAATTTTGGGTGTTTCTAGACCTGTGATTCACCATTCTACATCGTTTTAACACCATTCGATCATCCGGGATGCAATTCAACAACGATTTTGAAGATCATTCAAGAACAATGAGCGGCTAAACTTCTCGTGATCTACTTTGGGTAACGGGTTTTGTGTGATTAGGTTCTCGTTTTTGTTAGACTTGCGTTGGGATTGAACTTTAGAACCCTTTAAGTTCTTTTATAAGTTTAACTTGTGTTTTGATTATTTAAACAATTATGTTGGTTGACCTTTATTTGAATGTCGTATGATCTTGCGCAAATCGTATGGTTGTAGAGTTTTGGTTACTAATTGAATTGGTATTGTGTATTAAGACCTATTAAGTCTTGATTATCATTATCACTTAATCATTACACGTATAGAATCCCCGTTAAGGATTTTCCACCAAGTTGAACTAAACGATTACTGAAAACCAAACCTTAACCCTGAAGTGGATTACTCTTTCTTATAATTGTCTTCTTAATCAAGTTTGTTCCTTTGCAATTTGTTTTCTTAGTTAATTCCTTAATTATTCCAAAATCCAATTTTTACAGCCAAGAGGCAATAGTTAAGTAATTTGATAATTTAGTTAATCGTTTCGTATAAATCAAGTTACAATACACCGACCACTAATTCCACGAGGTTCGACAACCCTACTTACCCTAACTAGTTTAGGTGAATAGGAACACACATTTTAACATCTTATTTGATTGGTACTTCGACATCGATCACCATGTCCGGGGCGTTACAAGTCATGTTTTCATGTACACTAATTTATTTCTAATGTGATATAGTCGATAGAGTATCCAAATCTTTACTTAAGTGTTTCAACACGCTCAACTTATATTTGATGTTTGAATGCATAAACTAGTAATAGGTTTGAGTCCAAAATATTAATATTTGTATTAAAGTTAGATACATATATCTTATCTCTAGAAATATATAATTATATGCACCTATATATTACTATTCTAATTAAAAACTTTGGTCGGTGGGGGTTGTGTTTTTCTCTTTTTTTTTTACTTTTTTTTGTTTGTTTTTATTTAATTTTTCTTTTGTTTTTTTGTTTGTGTTTTAATTTTTCTTTTTTTCTTTCTTTGTTTGTTTGTGTTTTAATATGGTTTGTTTTGGGTGTGGCTTCGAGATTTTTTGGGTGGGGTTTTTTGTGGGTTTTGGTATCTGGACACGTGACTTTGATTTGTAAGGTTCGTTGACGTTGTCTTTCTCCGGGTTCCTGCTTTCTTTCTTTCTTTCGTTAACGATACCCTGACGATTCTCGCTATTAAGGTTTGGGTTTTTCTTTTGTTTGCTCTTTTTGGGGCTTTGATTTTTGTCGGTTTTTATTTTGGACTGTGTCGCTTTCTTGCAGCTTTGATTTTTTTTTGTATTGTGTTGGGCTTTGATTTAGTTTTTGGGTTCTGCATGTTCTGGTGTGTTATGGATTTAGAGTTTTAGTGTGTTTTACTTTGTGTATTTTACTGATTTTGTGGTTTTGAACCTTTATTTTTTATTTTGATTTAGGGTTACATTAAAACTCGCATACGCGCGGCAACGCGCGCGCCAAAACCTAGTTTATATGAAACTAAAATGTTTAACGTTGGAGTTCAATAACTAACTAATCGAACAAGGATATTCGTATCAACCGACGAATCGACCCGAAAAGATCCATTCAAATCATTGAAGTAGTAGGTTAACCCGACATCGGACGGTGGGTAGTGTGCCACGTAAGCACATGAAAATAGTAAAAAAAATTATCGAATAATCACACGTCACGAGTTCGGTCGGTCAGCCTGATAGATACAAAGTGGTAAGCGACAGCCACCTTATTGACTTCATAACACGTCACGTGGTCTCCCACCCACCTTAAATTGCGTGACAAAGATTTTTACTAAAAAAATATGAAAACGATTTTAAACAAGTTAGTACTCTTTAATCGCTTAAGATTTTTTTTCTTTTAAATTATTAAATCTGTACTTTACAATATTTAAACTTATAAATTTTAGTTAACGAATATGTTACATAGCAAATAATCTCCGGTCACAATGGTCGAGGTTTGATACCGAAGATTTTATTAAAATAAAAAAAATGTTTGGTTCAAAGTCTCATCTATAACAAAAATAAAAGATTTTGTGAGGAGTCGTAGGTTTCTCATCTATTGTGAGTTTTCTCCTGATAGTGGTATTGAGTTTCGTACTCAAGTAATGAAGATGATCGAATGGGTTGATAGCCTATCAATGATCCTTTAGCCATTCAAAAAATAAATACGTACTTGACAAGATTAACTTATAATCTTTAATTAAGGAATATGTTACATAGCAAATGATCTTTAGTCAAAGTAGTTGAGACTAGATACTCAATATTATATTGAGATGGGAAGATCTTATGTTCAAGTCTTGTCTATAACAAAAAAAAATAGGTTTCAAGTTAGGTTAGGGGGATTTTTCTTCTAAGGTAGGATTCGTCCTGAGGGTTGTCTTAGATTTGTGACTAATATACGAGCTTTTTTTTAAGAATGTAACAGACTAGAGCTCAAGATCCTATACTCGACTAATGAAGATAACTGAGCATCAATGAAAAAAAAGTTAAAAAGATTACGTTACTTTATCAATGTTCCTTAAAGACAAACAAGTTAATCATCATATAAATATTGGGTTGGTTAAACGTATTTTTAACGTACCTCTTAACGAATAAACAAGATGGAAGATAATATCAATAATTTAGCAGGAAAAGACGTATCAAATTAGTAAAGCAGATAAGGACATGACTAATATGTTGCAAGTATATTTTATTATAATCTTCGTCTGTAAATATAAAATGATGATTACAAACTCATTTTCTCATCTCTATTTTCAGCATTGTTATCTGCATCTCGCAAATCAAGTCCATATTATAATTTCAAAATTTCGCCATTTCATTTGGATTAATAGTAATTAAAGGATTGATAATCATTTCTTTTTTTAAACCAAAAAAAAAAAAAAAGAACACTTCAATTCGTAAAAGAAAATTAAGATTAAACAAAAGTAGCTAAGAAGTTATCATTCAAGATATCGAAAAGTTATTTATTAATAAGCTAAGAATTTTTTACATTAGTTAAGAAAATACCAGCCAATGATCTTTTGACATAATGATTCAAGAGAAAGGTGAGAAGTTTTGCTTCTCTTGAAAGTCATTAGTTTTAATCATTAACTCGCCATTCATACAAAAAAAATTAAAAAGATATTGAATAAAAAGAAAGATATGATATCACTACATCAGTCATTATCTTGTGTGCTATATTAATAAATTGAAGCTAACATTATAGTCGTGTGATAGTGATACCCAAAACTTTGGGTGAATTACGATCCTTCGAATAAGAAAATACATTTCATGTTGTATGTGAATCACATTTTCTATATTATACATGAATCGGATGTCTTGTATCACCTTCACTAACGTATAATAGTTTAAATTTGTTGAAATGCATGCCATCTATAAGTTTTATATTCGTTAGGATTTGATACACTTATTTCTATCAATGCTAATAAAGTTCTCATGTATAAATGACTAAACAAAAATGACTAACTCTTTAACTCAAGAAACAATGTAGGAAAATTTATATTATTAACACGAGTGTTGATATATCATAGCTGACTTTGTACATCTATACCAAAATTACGTGTGAAATTGTTTATTTGAATTGAAGTACTTAATAATGAATAAATCTTCCTACTCTAATAAAAAGGTAAATGTGGTGCCACGTGTCAGCACCACAATCATTCTCATCAAAATTTTCCCGTCTCTTTCTCATATTAAATAATTACCTTAATTACTAATAATATTATTTTAATACTTTTTATTATTTAATAAATTAAGAAAGAAATCTATTTATGAAGGTTATTTTTAAATATTGATATTTTTAAAAAGTCAATTTGTTGAAAACAAAAAATAATCAAAATTGGGAATTGTAATAAAAAAAATTTTAAAATGACATTTTTATACGTTTTGTTTTAAAAAATATATTTTATTTTTTTTAAAAAATTTTAAAACAAAATTTTAAAAATTTGATATCACTGTTTTATTATTTGAGTCATATTATATCTTAAAATATCATTGTATAATTAATAAATTTATTATATTAATATTTTATTTAGTAAACCCGTGTAATACACGGGTTTACTAAAGCTAGTAAGTGTCATGAAATAGTTTATACGTGAAACATTAATCATACATCTATTTATAGTATGTTGATTACAACAAGCTTAACGAAGTTAAAAAAATGTAGAATCTTTATACGATTGTTATTATTGATAACATCTTTTACAATGAGATGTATTTCTTATCATTACATCTTCAAGTTAACTACTTTTCTAAAGAGATCGACATTCATTTTTAGGTTGAACATGTTATTAATAATCTTAGATCTATCTGAGATCTCCACTTTTATTAAGTTGAAAGCGTCCGTAATATCTAGTGATCGAATTTAACAAATACGACATTGTTGGCATAAAAAGGCTTTAATGTATTACGTGTCATACTAAAAGAAAAAGACTACAACGTATTACATGTCATACTAAAACAAAGAGATGTAAGGAGAAGATCTTAATCTAACACTAAGTTATATGTTATGAATAGCTATAACATGGTACCATTTTTGCTCCTGCCTTCATAGTTTACGATGTTACACACCACCACTTTAGTAATAGTTTTGACGAACTAACCACAAACAAAAACTAATCTTGTGATCGTAAGAGTAGTAAAGACCATCCCATGTGTTTGAATCACCATCTCGTGATAAATAACCATCTATTTATGTGTGTTTAAATGCATCAGTAATAAGTGATAAACAATCTCAAAATTTTATTCCTTAAATACTAAACCTAAGTAATGTTTTGTTATTCTCACCCCTCTCACGAAAAGAAAATGCCTATTACCCCAATCCATTTGACATATGCATGAATTTTGTTGGTCGAAAATACATCCGTTGACGGTACGCGAATGTTAATTCACGTACAACATAACATGTGACGTAAAATTTCACGTATCTCGCACCTATACACGTAACTATTTCCTAACGTAACTATCTTACATAGTAATAACACGTGAAAAACTGATGTTTGTCGATTTTCTCTTAAACACAAAATTTCATTTTATATAATATAATAATACTCATAAATGTTGTGTAGCGACAAAAATCTAGTGGCTGTGAGTTGATGCCAACCCATAGCTGAGTCACAGACGGCCCCACCTCAACAAAAATCTTCAACCTCAAACTCGACCAACATGACTCGCCCGGTTCACCCGGACACGCTCACCGGCTCACCCCTTGCCACCTATCATCGTACTTTCTGTCCTTTTAGAAATAAGATGAGTAAATTATTATTTTGGTTTATTTGATTTGTTTATTTTAATCCTTTGAATTTAAACTTTAACTTTTTAACAAATCTAAACCCCGTGATTTATATATAACCTTTTAAGTTCAATATACTAATATAGTTCAATTTTTTTTGTTAGTTTCAAATAAAATGATTAAAATATCTTTGGACTGAATGGTCTCATTATTAAAATAATTATTTCAGTCCAATGGTATTTGATCATTTTATTAGAAACTAACAAAAAAATTTAACTCTATTAGAGCATTCACATCAGTTTTCTTATGTTTATCCTTATAATCACACTAAAAATCACTACTTTTTCTATTTTTTCTTTTAATTAATAATACATTTTATATTTTTATCATTATTTGTCTCTCTTCCACTCATGACCATTATAAAAAAATATCTAAAACTTTATAATGAATGAATAGTGTTTCTTTAAATTTACAGATGAACAATAATGTTTTTTCTTTTCTCCACTCACAACCACTAACAATCATTCCATATAATTTAAGGACCTAATCATAAAATTTTAAGAAACGTATTTTGAATACTCTTAGAGCATTCACAATTCATCCTTCATCTTCATCCTTATCATTACACTAAATATTACTATTTTTTCTCTCTCATTTTCAATTAAATAATATTTTTTATACTTTTATCATTACGTTTTCTCTTTCATCAACCTACAACCACTTTCAAAAATATTAAAAAAATTATGGAAGTTGTATCGCGATTCTCAAAATATGGGAAAACACAGTACAATCTCCATACATTTTATATTTTTTTCACTCACAACCATCTTGCATAATATATGACACTCACTTATATATAGATTAAAAACGAGCATGCTCTTAATATATTGAATTTAAAGAGTTATAAAATACAAATTACGAGACTTGATTGTTTAAAAAGTTTTTGTTTGGATGGTTAAAATGGTATAATTGAAACCAAAATAGTAATTTACTTTACAAATAATAATATTATTATCATATGATAATATAAAAGTAAAAAACCAAAATTGATAAAATAGAAAATAAAAATTTGATTTTGCGGATGAAGGAGTGGGAAGAAATAGAGTTTTCAGTGAAGGACTCGGTGACTATGAATTCTCAGGGAAGGACTCTCCGGCGTCCTATAAATACCCTCTGTTTTTCTTCACAATTTGCACCACAAAATCACCTTCTTCTCTTCTCTTCGGTTCTGTTCATTACACATTTCTCTATCTGTTTGGATCTTAAAGATGACGATCATCGTTGATCAACCCCAATTTGGTAACGATCACTTCAATTTCTCATATCTTTATCTGCAACAATCTGTATGTTTGAAGTTACAAAACCATAGTAATTAGACTTAGGTCTCATAAGGTTTTAAAGATTTGCATTTGTCCATTGCATGTGAAATGTTTAAACTCACATAATCATGGATTTTGTAGTTTTGATCTGTGATTAGACATTAAGTGTCGTTTTTGGGTTCTGGGTGTTCTTAGAGATCTTAAGTTCTTAACTGTTATTTCGTTTTCTGATTTTTCTAAAATTGGTTTCTTGTGATCGTGCAAATGGTGTTTTGGAGTTAAAATTAACTGTAATATTAAGAAATCAAATTGGGGTTTTATTTAATTTTGTATATATTGTGTAGATTAATTCAATTTTGTATGCATTTGAGAACAGAAAATGGAAGTCAAGAGCAGGTTGTGAAGAACAGAGCAGAAACAGAACTTGTGTTAGACGGTGGATTTTGCATCCCACACGCCAATTCATTTGGTCACAATTTTAGGTATGTTAATTTCATCAATTAATCTCCAAATTCCCCTGAAAAATTACTATTTTTTTATTTTTTTTTATGTTTTGATATGAATCTTTGTTGTTCTACAGAGATTACGATGTGGAGAGTGAAAGACAACAAGGAGTTGAGAACTTTTACCGTGTGAATCACATCAATCAAACAGTTGATTTCGTGAGTCTTTTAAAAAGATTATCTTTTTTGAATAAAATTTGGGTGATGAATGATGAATCTTGATTCTTGAAATATATGGATGCATATGCAGGTCAAAAAGATGAGAGCAGAGTATGAGAAACTAGACAAGGTTGAAATGAGCATATGGGAATGTTGTGAACTCTTGAATCAAGTGATCGATGAGAGCGATCCCGATCTAGATGAACCGCAGATCGAGCACTTGTTGCAGACCGCAGAGGCGATACGAAAAGACTATCCTGACCAAGATTGGCTTCACTTGACTGCCTTGATCCATGGTACCTTTGAATACCTTAAAAAGAAAATGACATGTTTTTATGTTTTGATGTTATGTTTTGATGTTATTTTTTATTGTTATGTTTTGATGTTATGTTTTTATGGTACTTAACATGGGAAATTGTTGTGTAGATCTTGGTAAGGTTTTGCTGCATCCTAGCTTTGGGGAACTTCCTCAATGGGCTGTTGTAGGTGACACATTTCCGGTCGGGTGTGCTTTTGATCGATCGATTGTTCATAACAAGGTTTATTTGCTAGTAAAGTTATCGATTGTATTGTATTTCGATTGCGCATTTGGTAAAATCGATTTGGGTTTTTGATAACAGTACTTTGTGCAAAATCCTGACTATAACAATCCCGCTTACAATACGAAGTATGGGATTTACTCTGCGAATTGTGGACTCGACAACGTTATGATGTCGTGGGGGCATGACGATTACATGTATTTGGTATGGATCGACTCTCTACTCTTTAAAAGTTTCTTTCATATCCTTTTAGTTTGGCTTGAAGGCGAAAAAAACAGTGATAGCTGAATCAATCATGAAATCTCCGTTAAACGATTCAAAGGTTTACTAGTTAAGTGTTTTTACATGTATTCATTCACTTAGGTGGCAAAGGAGAATGGGACCACACTTCCTTCGGCCGGGCTTTTCATCATAAGATATCATTCATTTTATGGTATGAAGTCGCGTTGAACTTTTAAAGATAAAACTGTTTCGTGAAATATGTTGTTGATCGATCTGATCTTTTGTTGTTGTTGTTGTTGTTTGTTGTTGTTGTTGTGGGACAATAGCGTTGCACAGATCCGAAGCATATAAGCACTTGATGAACGAGGAAGACGTCGAGAATCTAAAGTGGCTTAAAATATTCAAGTAAGCATCTTGTAACATGATGTTTTCCTTAAGTCAAGTATATTAGTATGGTGCTAATGTAACATACACATATATGTAGCAAGTATGACTTGTACAGCAAGAGCAAGGTTCGGGTTGATGTCGAGAAAGTGAAACCGTACTACGAGTCTCTGATCGCCAAGGTGAGGCCGATATTCGAACCAAAGTTTGTGAATTAGGTGTTTAATTATGTGTTAGTCCTGATTGTTAATTGTGTTTTGTGCAGTATTTCCCTGCAAAGTTGAGGTG
The DNA here is from genome assembly GCA_025215565.1 of Flaveria ramosissima. Lineage (NCBI taxonomy): Eukaryota > Viridiplantae > Streptophyta > Magnoliopsida > Asterales > Asteraceae > Flaveria > Flaveria ramosissima. The sequence goes on along the minus strand of CM046043.1, from coordinate 1,049,757 downwards.
GTGAAGAAGTTAGTTCCAGTTAATTATAGTGTTATGTGTAGGAATAAGTATTATTGCTCATATAAGAGCAAGTTATTAAGCCAAAATATATATTAGGAAATAATAGATGTTAGTTTCCTGTTTCCGTTTAGGTAAATAGAATGTTTCTTCAGTTTGGATCATGTTCCTCTCATGTGTAATATGATTCGTAGAATCCTTTAATTCCTTATTGTTTAAAATAAAACGTTTGAGGAGTTGAATAAAAACGTCTTGAGTTTTAAACACGACTGATGTTATTGTTACATAGTTATATTTAAAAATCTTTAAAACTCGATATCTTCTATCTTTAAAATCAAGGAGTAGCCTTGCGATGAGGGTTTCCTGACGTAAGGTTGGAGGCAGGGGCGAAGCATTAAAAGGCCGGGATGGGTCCGCCCCCCTCTTTTTTTCGTCAGTAGTTTTAATTTTTGGTCGGATGCGGTAAATTATTGGTCCGGTAGTGTACTTTTTTTTATGTATAGCGAGTACTCCCAAAAAAAATTAATTTCGCTCCCGCCCCATATGAAAATACCCAAGCTCCGCCACTAGTTGGAGGAGTGAGGGAGGGAGTGAAAGAGAGAGATGGTTTATAACATTTTTTTATAAAATGAGTAAAACAATCATTACAAGGCCTAAGATCATGAAGACTTTTTAAATAAAAAATGTTGTTTTGTAATTCTAAAAGTTTAAGAATGAAATATGAAAATTTACCTATACTTAGAAGTGTAAAAACTATCATGTACTCTTGTTTCTATATGTGGGATAGTAATTGTATTTTTCTAAACGCTGATTTAGTCATACCAAATCCATTGACCAAATAACGTTGACCAATAAAGTCAATGACTTATCTCAAATCGTAAGTCGAGAAGTTGACCCATGACTTTATCAAGGTGCATAAAAGTTAATAAAAATACTTTTCTATATAAAGCAATTACCCTCGTACTCTTAGTATTCAAAAACACATGGCTAGTAGATCATTTAGCTCGGGTACACTCGTTAATCTTATCTTCATATTGGCTATCGTCTTGTTACATTTCATGCATCCACAAACACAAACGGAAGCAGCTGTGTATAATTCTCATCGTAAGATCTCTTCTTCGTCTCTTTTCATCTTAAATGGTTTAAATTTACAATGAACTATGTATGATCGTGTTTTTATGTTTTGTTTATGCAGAAATGTATCAAGATCACCGTTATCCACCGTGTTTGTGTTGTCAAACAAATGCACCACCACCACCCCATTGCTATTGTGCATGCTTTGTGACCCATTCAGGGAACAAGTCGCCTTAGCGTTTACGAAAGTCATAAAGAATTTCAAATTTCTAGAAGGTTGTATTGTGTACGTGCGCACAAACACGTTAAGCGCAAATAAGAAATCAATAAATGGGTTTATGTTACATGTGACATGCGGCATACTTGTGTTTTAATGACAATAACCATAGTAATAACTATAGATCTAGATGTTTTGGCTTTGATGGATTTCCGACAAGGCCACGGGTACTACACTGACCGTTTGAAGTTCACGTGTTTTCTAGCCCATATGTTTTTATCCGGTTGCTTCAAATACATGTATCCCATCACCTCATTAAAAATATCATTTACATCATAATGCCTCATTTATAAACCGCATTTAAGTTATTTTTACATTATTCGACATGGATTGACCCCCAAATAAGTTGTATCAAGTTAAATAAATTCACAATTAACATTAAAAAACATATGTTTTTTCTAAGTAATTATATTTCAAACTTATTTCTATTTATATATGCAACATGATTGCGTTTACACTTAACTGTATTTTAGAACAATTAACTCGCACAACCTTACTTTTTATTAAACTAATAAAAAAATAAGATTCAAATATAAAGAAAATAAAAAAGTTTTAAAAATCCGATCTGACCACCCGGTGCAGTTCAACCAGTTCACCAATCCAACTGAAAACGATCAAAATACACACAACCAGACTAGTTCTATGGCTGGTTCTCAATCCTAACGGTCTGTCCGGTCTTATGAAACTTGAGGCTCGATATACCACGAGAGTCTTTCAAAGCTTCTGCATATTTCACCAACTCAGATTTCCGACCACTCGTAAAAGACGAACACGACCAACGACCACCACCGCCGCTGTCGTCTCTTACGTCGGAATCAATCTGATCATAAAAACTCGAATCACTATGCCTATGTGCTATCTCTTCACCACCATATTCAGATCGTCTTCGTCTACATGAATTCCTACTATGGTTCCGACGATAGCCTCGCATAAGCTTTCCGAAAAGCTTACTGTTCTTATGACGTAAGTTATCTTCGATAACCGATTCGTCAAACTCACCAGAATCCATAACAACAGAAGCTTGAGAATACGACCGTTGATCGTAATCGATTTCATGTAAATTGATTAGACAGTTTTCTTCATGATCTTCTTTGTGCGCGTATTCAAGGATCAATTGTTTGGCTTTATGTTGTGATTTAGGGCTCAAAGTTTTATTTAGATCTCTGGCGGTGGATTTACCTAGTGGTGGTTGGTGGTTTCTGAGCTCGTAGCGTAAACATGCATTGATCCATCGAAGATACACAAGTTGTTCAACATCACTGCATCTGTCTGATTGAAGTCGCTCGATTGTGTTTGATAGATCTTCGTTTTGTTTCTTCAGGTTTTGAATTTCTTCTTTCACTTTCTCACACTGCGAAATCAATCCATAATCTGTTAGAGTGAAAGTTATTTAATAGGTGAACGGATATGAATTAAAAAAGTTTATCTGTTACATTTCAAGACATTCGCTTATATTCGCTGTCCATAAGCATTCGTTTATGTTTGTTTATTTAAGTCTGTAACGTTTGTTTATGTATGTTTATGCTTGTTTATTTAAGTTTATAACGTTTGTTTATGTATGTTCAGTTAGATGTTTATTTAAATTTATTTGTTAGCTATCACTAATGCTGATTGTTCTATCATGTATTTGCGCAATTTAATTCTAAAACCAAGCATTGTGTAGTCATATTTACGTTCGTTTATGTTTGTTTATATTCATTCCTGTAAGTTTATTTAGAATATTAACAACCAAGCATAAACGAACACGAACACAAATTCATTTTCTTAGCAAACGAATACAAACAAGCAAAATCATTCTTTTAAGTGTTCGTTAATTTGTTCGGTTAAAGTTAAATTAATGAACACGAATAAGTCTCGATCATGTTCATTCGGTTGCTTAGATAAGATTAGTGATTGATATATAAAAATAAAAGAATTAATCTGCTTACTTCAGCATCTTCTAACACAGATGTTGCGAGCATTTGAGCACAATCTAACTTGTGAACCAAATCATCCTTTTCTAGCTGCAAATCATGGTTCGATCTTCTTAATTCCGCAACTTCTGCCTCTAAATTCTTTACTTTACGAAGCTCTGATTCGATCTCTGGATTGATGACGACCACATGCTTGTTTTCGTCTTCCTGCATCTTTTGAACTCGTTGATAGAAGTCTAAGATTTGTTTCTTATGCTGTTCGGTTTCTGATTTAATCATCTTTTTAAGCATATTTATTTTGATTCGTGCGTCTTCAAGATCCGCTAAAACTTTCTTATAATCACTCATTTGTGCCTGTAATCTCTTGTTATCAGCCTGTAATGACTCGATCTTTAGTGTAAAGAATTTAGCTGCCATGTTATTCAATTTAAGACGGTTTTGAAGCTCCATGACTATAGTTTCTTGCTCTTTTAGACCGTAGTATTCGAGTAACTTGATCTCTAAGTTACTCTCTCTTTCTTTGAGGATTTTTACTGTGTTTCTTAGACTCTTGATCTCTTGTTCGTCGGTATCTTTATCTGCGTGTGAATGTCCTTTGGGTGATTCACTATTTGCTCTTATGAATTCGGTGTTGTTTGAATGATGCAATTGCTCCTGCACCATATCAAAATCAAGATTCTCAAGAACGCGAGATAAGATAACACAACGGATTGAATTGTCATAAAAACGAATATACGAAGTATACGCAGAAGTAGTGACAAATATAGGATTCCTGGTTGATGTAATAATCTATACTAACAAATAAAAATGAATTTCAGAAACAAAGACAAAGATTCCTTGCAGAAGAAGTAAAGAATTGCCTAATCTGCAAGCAAAAGCATGTTTTGCATGAATCAAACATCATCTGTCATGCCCAAAAAAAAAACTTTCTTCACCTCCAATCTTCAAAAACTCAATGCATTAATTGTTGGATAAGATAATAAAGATCTTTAAAATGTTGAGTTTCTTTATAAGATTGAGTTTATATCATCATTAAAGAATCTTGTATGATATAAACATGACACTGTAACAAAAACATTTTGAACCATGTTATTAAATTATATTCAAAAATCAAATTTCCTCTTAGCACCGAAGCAAACAAACATACCCAGTAAAAATCTCACTGAATTAGTGGGGTCTGGTCGATCTTGTCGGACTGAATATAATTGGCATTAAACAAATAGGGTCTTACATGTTTATCTGTTGCCAGAGGATCAAAACGAAGATGATTGTTTCTCGAATTCACATGCTTATTGCGATCTAAACACAAATTCATTACTAAAAACAACAAGAACACTTAATTTTAGTGAAATAAACGAAAAAACAACAGAAACCTGAACGATTTCCATGATCATGTGGGGATTGAGAAGCTTTCGATCTTTTGTTTACGATCAAAGAACAAAGAACACCACCAAAAGACAATGCTAAAGCCACCCCAAATTTCAACAACACCGGAGCAGTATCTCTGTTTTCAATCCCCATCTTTTAATATATTAAACACTGTGTAAATTTCACCATTAACACCAGCATGCAATTGCTGTCATGTTCTTGATCATCATCATCATCATCATCATCATCATCATCTGCTATCTTTTCATCATGAAAACAAATTATAAGCATGACCCATATGATAAAATGAATACAATAGCAAAACCCTTAATTAGTTCAAGAAGTAAATGCATACATGACGATAATTTGATAAAAAAAGGTTTGGGGATTACTTGCAGATTGAGAGTTGATTCTTGAAGACGATGGTTTTCCGGTGAAGGATTAAACGTGTTCTTCCGTCATAAGTTGAATCGATAACGGTTGATGTATGAAATGGGGTTTTAATTTGTAAATGAAACTTCAAATGAATTAATGTAGAAACGGTATTCAATTGAACATGTGGATTGTATTTGGTGTTATGTTTAGTGTAGATGCTGTGCTTTTCTTTTTCTTGTTTTTGAAGATATTATGAGTTTGTTCTTGAAAGAATCAGATGCCTAACTCATGTTTAAAACTTATGGTCACGAAACTGCCATTTAAAGGAGCGTTTGGTTGGAAGAATGGAATGGAATTGAGAAACTAGTATAATTTTAAGTAAAATTATGTTTGGGTGGGTAATGAAATGTAAATCCAAGGGAATGTTTCACCTCAAATTCCCTTGGTTGTGGGATTTCGAAATCCTTCCACCTAGAGAGGGAATTTGAAATCCCACAAACAAGGGAATTTGAGGTGAAACATTCCCTTAGGTTTACATTTTATTACCCACTCAAACATAATTTTACTTAAAAATTATACTAGTTTCTCAATTACATTCCATTCCATTCCATTCTTCCAACCAAACGCTCCCTAAAAGAGTTAAGATGCAATGGTATATTGATGCTAATGAGTAATGATAGCCTCTTACAAAGTTGTGTGAGTTTAAAAGTGTAATTTGGTTAGAAGATATTTAAAAGTAAAAAATTATTGTTAGAAAGAAAGAGTTTGGATGTGTTGTTAATTGTTATTATAATATCCTAAATCGTACTAAAAGGCTTTATGTCTCAAATTTTATCTTTAATGATTTTGTTATAAGTTCAGAAGTTAAAAAAAACACATTAATTTGTTAAATTATTAAAGAAACTTTATGAAAAAAGAAAATTCTTTATATAAGAAAAATATATGAATTGAATGAGAAATGGATTCGGGTACTGTGTTTCACACACCATTTGATTTGACAGCATCGACAAACGGTCGTTTAGCCATCCGTAAACGGTCGTTTACAGCAAAGTAAACGGTTTATGAAACAACAACTCCATGTTCTATAATATTGATCAAATAATTTGTTAATCACGGTTAAAATCAATCTACAAGTTTAACAAATTATTCATAGACAAAAAAAATGAAACATAAAATTGACTGAACAAAACACAACTATAAATCATATGTAATTTCATAAAAAAATAAAACCTTGTATCATAACTTATAGTTTATGTTACTATTATTATTTTTGTTTTGTTTTTTAATATTTAAGTCATGCCAAATGTTTTATCATGTTATGTGTTAAAACAAACCTTACGCGATATTATTATACGAACATCATCCTAAATCGTCATATAGATTGTATAGATGACGAAAAAGGGTTATACAACTCGTATGAACTTGCCACTTATGTGTGCCGTAACATCAATCGATTCTTTGTCAATCGAACACATCGCATTCTGTTTGATTGTAAGGATACCGACTCATATGCTCATATATAACATCATGAACCGTATGATTAGTTAGTATAACGCTCATACGACCATTTGATGTGTTGTGTTAGGCTAATGGGTGTACTCTAACACCCCTTAACTCTGCGTACGCGTCATATCACCCACTTTACGTCTTCTCACTTCACCTAGCCTATACGAAAATAGTTTAACCTCCTTTCACCACTTTTTCCCCTTTAAAACAATGATAAAAATGTTTTCACACCTTTAAACATGCCAACTTAACGCTAACGCGCAAAACATTAACGCGATTCACGTATAGTATGAGTTATGTGAGGTAAAGTACCAAAACCATAATCTTGATCATGAAAAAGAGATTTTATAGGTTTAACAATTTTCATAACAAAATCATCTATGCATCACTTCAAGATATTCCTGTGTTTATCGATCATCTTCTCGCAAATACCCTCAAAATGTCCCCAATTGTTCATCCTTTTTGAAATTCGCGCGTCTTATTCCCTAAAACCCTTCATCCCCTTCTCATAAACCCTAATTTCTTCGCATCATCTTCATATGCAACTCACAGATATGCGACCATTTCAAACCCTTTACTCTCGTACTCACTTTCATCACTTGTTTTCCACTAAACACCCCCAAATCCACAAACTTTACAGAACATTTCACTCCACCAATCATCGATTCAACAAAGAACCCTTTTCAGTCTCCACAGTTTACGATCCTGTAAATGGGTGTCTGGTGACTAAACCAGTAGCAAAATCGAAAGACCCACATGGGGAAAACGATAAACCCTCTGAAAGATTATCGAATTTCAGATCATCAAATTCAGATTACGCTGATGCTTTGAAAGAAGATAGATCTTATGAGAGTGTTTTGAAGGCGAATCAAGGTAATTGGTCGGGGTTTGGGGGTAGTAAGAAGAAGAGTAAGAGCAAGAGTACGTGGGTTTGCTCTGAATGTGGGTATTCTGATGGGCAGTGGTGGGGGTATTGTCGTGAGTGTAAGGGTGTTAACACGATGAAGGAGTTGATAGAAGTTGATAATGGAGGAAAGACGAATGGGTTTCAGGTGTCGGAGAAGATAGTTCAGTCGTGGTTACCGAAAGGGATGGGCGATGCTGTTCCGTTGAGGTTAACGGATGTTAACAGAGGGGTTAATCATTCGGATTGGCGGTTTCCTTTGTAAGTTGAATAAATCTGCATATGTATTGTTTGAAGTTTTAAAGATTGTAGTTTATTTAGAGCCTGTTGCTTGGTGCATTATTGACAGACATCCACACAGTTTTAGTTTTTGAAAATATTCAGTTTTGAAAGTGATCATCTGATAATTAGTTTATAGTGTTAAAGATTAGAAGTTTGTTGTTGAATTCAGAACCTGTTGTTTGGTGCATTACTGGCAAACCTCCACATAGTTCTAGGTTTTGTAATTATTCAGTTTTTAGAAGTGATAATTTGATAATCAGTTTGTAGTGTAAAAGAGCAAAAGATTATAGTCGAATTCAGAGCCTATTCTTTGGTGCACTATAGGCAGACCTTTATAAAGTTTTAACTTTTGAAAATTTTCAATTCTTGAAGGTAATCATCTGGTAATCATTATGTAGGCTTTGGGTAAACTACTTTTTCAGAGTATAAGATTATTCAAGGGCCAAATTGTCGGTTGTATACTAGGTTAGCAGGTTTTAATCGTATCTAACTATCTATATGTTATGCTTGATTTTTATGTTTAGATCTGGACTATTTGGAGATGAAGTTTCTAGGGTTCTTGGTGGTGGTCTTGTACCAGGTATATAATCCAATTTCTTGCATCACTCTCCCTTACATGATCTAAATCAAATTTCAATTGTTTTGCTGCAACCCTTTTCACAATAATCTTTTTTCAATGCTTTTTTTTTGGGTATTTTTGCAGGTTCTTTGGTTTTGGTTGGTGGTGATCCAGGTGTTGGGAAGAGTACACTAATGTTGCAGGTATTCTGGATCATGATCTTTACTTTATGTGTAAACTTGTAAATTGTAGCACTTATGGAAGTGTTTCCCATGAACATAACTATGGTTATTTTACTATTTACATATGGAAGATTGCAGCAATTATAGCAGAAGGAAAAGAAATCGGTAAATCAGCTCCCGTACTTTATGTCTCTGGTGAAGAGGTGACAATCCACTTTCACCATTTTTATTTCTTTCATTTTTTTAATAACACAGTTAAATTTATAACATTTATGTCAAACAATCTTTCCAATACAGAGTGTAGAGCAAATTGGAAACAGAGCAGACCGTATGGAAATCAGCACAGATGAATTGTTTCTATATTCAAGTACTGACTTAGAGGTGTTTGCTCCATAATTTGCATAATTTTATAAATTAAACCGTGGATTCATGAACATGCTTTATAACCATCTATAATTTCAGGATATTTTGGTAAAGGCTCAGGCTCTCACTCCACGTGCTCTAATAATTGATTCTATTCAGACTGTTCATCTAATGGGAGTTACTGGTAGCGCTGGAGGTATCTATCAGGTTAGTCTTTTGTTTTACTGTATTATATAGCACTCATGAAACATCAATCTTGTTAGATATGATAACATTTTTTGCAGATTAAAGAATGCACTGCTGCCTTGCTTCGTTTTGCTAAGAAGACAAACATACCCGTATTCTTGGTGGGTGTAAAAAACGAGACTTTTATACTTGTTTATTGATTATTATTATCTAGCTGTACGCTAATCATTTTCTAGTTTGTCAAGCTTTTGGGAGTTAATGTTTTTTGGATTATAAACCTTTTTGGATTCGTGTCAGATTGGGCACGTAACAAAATCAGGAGACATAGCCGGTCCTCGTGTCCTGGAGCATATTGTTGACGCAGTGCTATATATGGAAGTTGGTACCCTTTTGCTTCATAGTTCTACTGAGTTTGCAATTATAAATGTAAAATATTAGCTCAAGCAGTTAGCTTCTTTGTTATAATCCTGTTCCTTGATTATCCAGGGGGAACAGCATTCATCTCATCGTCTACTTCGTGCATTCAAGAACCGTTTTGGCTCCACTGATGAGGCATATTCTTCTTTTTTTATTTTTTATTTTTTGGTGTCACATCAGTTTTTTTGTGTAGTTGAAATCTAATTATGTTGTGTTGTATTTCAGCTTGGAGTGTTTGAAATGTCACCATCTGGACTAAAAGCTGTCAAGAATCCCAGTGAGATTTTCTTGAGTGAGGACCATTCAGATTCAGAATATTTGGCAGGTCTGGCGATTGCGGTAGTTATGGATGGGTCTCGCACATTTGTCATTGAAGTTCAGGTAATTTTTACTTTTTTTATATCTATACTTAAATACCTGAAGATGTGAAGGATGCAAATGGAAAAAGAAGAGTAGATATATGACCAATAACTTGCCCAAATTTGTAACATTTTTGCATTTATTTTGTGACAAGGTGTAAAATTTGATTTGCAGGCTCTATGTGCAGCAGGGTCCTCACTCTCTAGGCAAGTGAATGGGGTTCAAGCAGGCAGAGCTGATATGATCATTTCTGTGAGTGATCGTCAGTATTTTTTTTCCTAATTTAATGCAAATTAAGATAATTGCTATAATTCAAATGGCTCACGTGTACTATTCTATGTATGTCTGTTTTTCGTAGGTTCTTATGAAGCAAGCCGGTCTCAAGCTGCAATCAAATGTAAGTTGCTGTGTCTTTTGATCCACTTCGAGAAATGGTTTTGTAGCTAAATATTGGTTACATGTAAATCACAGGCGATCTTCTTGAATGTTGTTAGTGGTGCTACTCTAACTGAAACTGCTGGGGATCTAGCAGTTGCAGCAGCAATATGTAGCAGGCATGCTGTCATATAGTTTTCTATTCTTACAAATTTATTTCGAAAAAATCTTGTGTTTTTAAATTCAGTTTGTGTTTATGGTCCCCAGTTTTCTTGAGTTTCCTATCCCTAGCAATGTGGCGTTCATTGGAGAAGTTGGGCTTGGTGGCGAGCTTCGTATGGTAAGAAGTTATTAATATATATTTGGTGAAATAAAAACACGCAATAACTTATTAATCTCTAATTGGTGAAATGAAAACGCGTGTGCATACTGATGTTGGTGACTACAGGTACCAAAAATGGAGAAGAGGGTGAGTACAGTGGCAAAACTCGGGTATAAGAAGTGTATTGTGCCGGAACCAGCTGAGAAATTGTTGCGGGGTTTAAATCTCGGAGGGATTGAGGTTTTGGGATGTAAAAATCTAAAAGAGGTTATTAACACTGTGTTTGTAACAAGATGAGAGCTTCAATTGATGTTCTTTTGGATCATATTTGTACAGTGTCACTTTAATACTTGATCAAGAAAGGTGGAAGGACAAAAGTGATTGATCATCACAAGTGTATAACAATGTACTTACATTATTGTGTTTCATCTTTCTGACCCTATTTTTGTTCCATTTGTTCCATTATTGTGTATAACAATGTACTTACATTATTGGCTTGATCAAATGTTTACTTGAATTCACCAGGAAGAAGACAATGGCTTAACAGACCAAAGTAGAAAAAACCTGAACTAAAAACATATTAGTACTACCAGATTACCAGATTATTATATAATAAACTGGATCTTAATAACTTAATTATAATCTAGTAATTAATAATAATCTATACATAGCACACCTCTAATTTTGTCAAGTGTGAACTTATAGTATAATAGTTATGCAGGTTAAATGTCCAAAAAAACTTGGTACATCTATCAATTTCTACTATGGGTTATTATCAACCACTTAAATATACCATAATTATAATCAAATTCAATAAATTTCACTCAGTCAAGTTATTAATGCAAGCGAAGAGAGTAGAATATAAACAAAAAGGATAAAAACGCATCCAAAAAAACCCTAGCTCCAAAGCAAACTATAGAACCAAATCATTTAACATAACAAAAAACAGTACACGATCTGCATAAACTAGACCATTAAAAGCATATCATGCACACCAATATAAACAAGAGCATACAACGATCATAGGCAATTAGGCAGCACAAACAATCAAAAATATATAAAGAACAACAATATACACGAGATTACAAGCCATCAATATCATAACAATATACTACAAGAGGCACATAGTAGGCAACAATATACAATAACCAAGAAGAAACACATACTGCCAATAGGTCATCAAGAAATCACTAAGATACCGTTTGTGTTATTAAAAACTAATTTACCTAATTAACTTACAACTTAGAAGCATACTCATAACAAGCAAGTCAAAACATTATTAACGAATTCTAACTTGAGTAACGATGCAAGCAGGTTATAACTCTCCTGCCATCAAATCTTTATCTACCATGTTTGATTTTCCTTATGACTGAGTTCAGGTTTGATCTCATTATGATGGTACATCTTCATAAGTTAAAATCACACATGGAGTTTAGAACCTCTAGTATACATTAATCACCGGGTTATAAATCCTCAAACTTGAAAATTCTCAAAACACGTCACAACTTTTGAGTGAGCCTTAGTGTCGGAAATGCCTCACACCAGTAAACAAAAGCGAAACATTATATTTGTTGCAACAATCAATCGCGTCACCGTCTCTTATGCTTCCACCAGGCTCAGCAATCACACCAATCCCACTTTCACATGCTTCCTCAACTGCATCTTTCCATGCTGTTTAACCAAAACATTCACACATTATTTATAAAGAAAATCATCAAATTAATAGATTAAATCAGTTAGGTAATTATTTAGTTATTTACCAAATGGGAAAAATGCATCACTGGCCAAAGCAGCTCCTTTGACCTCATCTCCAGCTTTCTTCAAAGCTATTCTCAAACTATCCACACGATTTGGTTGTCCACTTCCCATTCCTAACATACAGTTATTCTGCAACAAGATGAGCATAGTTACAATTTTGTCCTAGTGTCCCACGCATTCAAAGGTCAATCAAGCACTTTTTCATTGAACACTGAAACTAGTTAATAGGTCACCTGGCAAAAATGCCTAATGACGTAAATGCCCTTAAAACTTTTTAAAAAAGATAAGAATATCTTTTTATCGATGAACGATGTTAAAGACAATAGAGATGAAGCTAACCTTCGCGATTACAATGGCATTGCTCTTAACGTGTTTCACACACAACCATGCAAACTTGGCATCATTTAGCTCGTTTTGTTCTGGTGCTTTTGTGGAAACTACATCGAATTTGATTTCTTCTGGTGTTAAATCATCTGAATCCTGGGCTAACCAACCCCCGCCTACTTGTCTAAGTGATAACTTTCCTCTACTGTTTTTCTTTGCTTCAAGAATTCTCAGTGTTTTTGACTTTCCACGAAGGATTTCAAGACCCTTTTCGGTGTAACTGGGAGCAACAACAATCTCATAAAACATTCGGGTTTCACCATCTGTTGGGCTTCTGAATTCTCTGATATCCTTAGCAAGTGCCTTCATTATAAAATCATACGTACAAGGGTTAGTTACATTAAAAAATCTAACTTAATATTCATGTTCTTGCAGCTGTAGGTACGAAAATATGTTTTTCGCTGTATGTAATTAACCTTCTAGAGCATGTAGCATGGTGACATCACATCAGTTCTGTTTTACATTGATGTCACACCACCATTTAAGATGTTACCAAAATTGCAACTTTCAAATTTTTTACCAAAATGCAAATTTCATATTTTTTCTTTGTATGTAAGAAGGAAAATTTCGTTCACATTAATGCAACACACTTCTAGTTTTTACCATTATATGCAAGTAACCTTCTATAGCAGGTAAAATGGCAGTGTACCACGTCAACATATTAGCAAGATTACTTGCAGACAATGGTAAAAACTGAAATTGTTACATACAATGGAAAAGAACAAATATTTCTTACATACAATGACAAAAAGTATGAGTTACTAAATCAGCAGATGACATAGCATGATAAAAAAACAGCATCATAGACAAAAACTTAACTAACCTCATCGACTTCTTTGTTGAATGCTACTATACCACCGAATGCACTCACGGGATCGGCTTTCACAGCTAATCTATATGCTTCAATTAGATCATCACGAGAAGCTACCCCACAAGGGTTTGTATGCTTTACAACAACACAAGTGGGGTTTTCAAATTCACAAACACAATTCCAAGCTGCATCAGCGTCTAAATAATTGTTATATGACATCTCCTGCACCAATAGATCTTTAATAAAAACATAGTTTGATCAATTCTTTTTTAATCTTTAACCAGAATGCAAGGTTTTGGTATATCACAAAACATAACAATGGAATGTTAACGATTCAATCCATTTTCTTGCCCACCCCATTACTCTCTCCATCCTACCAAACAGACCCTGACATCATCATTCCAGGAATCATAAACATTACTGTAAACCCAATATCAAGTGAAACTAAATGAAACACTATAAGCTCACCTTCCCATGGTGTTGGATAGCTGTTGCAATACCACCACCATTAACTTCTGACAAGCTGCTGTCAGTGTAAAATGCAGCCTTCTGATGAGGATTTTCTCCATATCGAAGTGAACTCTTTAATGAAAGTGGCACCGTAAAGCTAGGTGGGAATTTATCTTTCAACAACAATAAGATGACATAAGTTTTCTTGTATCCGTAAGGATAATGGACAGCTTGTTAACTCAATCTTTTTTGAACAAAATAAAAGAGATACCTCCTTCAGTCTGCTTCCACAGCCACTCGGAAACTGCAGAATCATACGCAGCGACATGTTGGAAAGCTTTCCATGCAAGTTTCCTTCTAAATTGTTGGTCATCCTTCTTTCCTTTGAGGAATTCAAGAAGCATAGGGTAGTCTTGAGAATCAACAACTACCAACACATCCTTATGATTCTGTTTAAAGGAAATTTACATAGAAGAAGTCCTTATTAGATATCATTGCATTTCTTATTATATATAGATTCATATAGCGCATAATTTGTCTTACAGTTGTAAATTAAAAACACCAACACAGACAATGACTATTTTCAGTTGGAATAATAACCTTTGCTGCAGCTCTTATCATTGTAGGGCCACCGATATCAATGTTCTCGATCCCATCATCAAATGTAACTCCATTGCTAGAAGTGACTTTTTCATAGAAGGGATATAAATTAACTACCACCAGTTCAAATGTACCTGTAATAATCAAATATAGAAGGACAAATATTATTTAACAGCTGATTTTATCTAGATACATTGCATTTGATGTCGAATATTAATTATGTAACTTACTGATACTGTGCTTTTCTAGAGCTTCCATGTGATGGCTTTGGTCTCTTCTGGCAAGAATACCTCCATGTACATTAGGATGTAAAGTTTTTACCCGACCATCAAGCTGCAAAAGATGATAAAAGTAATTAAATTCTCCAACTTACATATAAACCGATGAAATGTGTATTTCTAATGCTATAGTGAATTTACCATTTCAGGAAACTTAGTGAGTTCTTCTACTTTTGTTACAGAAATTCCAGCTTTTTCCAAAGCGGATGCTGTTCCTCCAGTTGACACAATTGTATATCTGCATATTCAAGTCACAGACTTCACGATTTTGACTTACAAAACTTGACTTCACATCTTTGAGCCAACAAATGTTGGTAAGCAAAGTTGTTAATAAGATAACACGTACGGAGACAAAGACAACTGATTATCACATTTCTAATATTTAGAAGTCAAACGCAAAACGTAATGGATATCATTAACGGAGGAAACAAATTCTATGAAAGGTATGAGAAGTGGTTCACCCCAATTCCTGAAGTCCAGCGGCAAGAAGATCCAAGTCTTTCTTGTCTGATAACGAAATCAAAGCATGCTTGCTTGCTGAAAATAAGATAACATAAGAATAAAATGAGTTGGGTGTAAAAATGACAATTATGAGAAGTCCATTTCATTGACCTAGTATTCCTTTCTTACAAACCACCTTCTTATAAAGTTACTAAGCCTAAATTCCAATCCTATTAAGACCAAAAAACATCATTTTTTTACGTTTTTTCAAATTCTATGAAGATAACGATAAAGTGATAAACTACTCCTTTTTTCCGCCTTGTAACAGAATAACGATAAAAGCTTAGTTATTTCGTTCAATTAGTTTATGTTAACATACGTACATTGAAATATTTATATCATTCACGAACGTCAGTCCTACAGTCATACCTTTCAGTAATCCTTCACTCTCCTCGGGTACCAAAAACAATGACAGTTCCATAATAAACATTCAGTTTCATAAAACGTCTATTCCATTTGATACACATTCGTTTAATAATATATTAATACTGATTATTACCAGAAGAAGATGCGTTAGCAGCAGCCATGGTTTCAGCAGCTTCCGTCGTCGCCTTACTCCGATAGCAACTCAATCTTCGTGTACAATTTATATTCTAAATCCACAAACGTTTCATCAGTTACAGACATAAGAAACTGATAGATGATTAAACTTCAAAGCTCAACGGTTACGTAAAATTGTAAAAAACCTGGTGAAAGCAGAAATTGTTGTTTTTCAGTGAATCGGAGAACTGATAATCAGTTGACGGAAGGTTGAAAGTGGTCGCCGGAGACGTACGGACGATAGCAGGGGTTGAAGAGGTGACGGTGGTGAACGGAGCTCTGAACCTCAGCATCTTCGTGAGGGTTTTGTGTTTCAGAGTTATGGATGGATGATGGGTCTACCTTCAAATAGAATTTGGGGAATAGCCCATTACGCACTTGGGCCGGGATAAACATTTTGCTGGTGTCTCTTGATGATTTCTGTCGGCCCAACAATCTCAAGGCCCATCAAAAGTCAAAATATCTATTTAGCATGTCAAAAATAAGAGCATTCATACATTAAAATAACATTAAAAATTACTATATTTTCTTTATTTTTTTATTTATATAATTACATTAAAAATTACTATATTTTCTCTATTATTTTTAATTAAATAATATTTTTATACACTTATCATTACTTTTTTCATCTACTCCATTCACAACCATTTTAAAAAATATTAAATAATTTATAGGGATTGAATAGTGAGTTTTCAAATATATCACAGTAACATTTTCTATTTCCTTCACTCACAAACCACTCAAAATCATTCCATATAATATATCAAACGCAGTCACATATTTTTAAGGATTCCACTGTGAATGCTCTAAGGTCGGTGGGCAAATAAAAGTTACCGACATAATTTTCTAACTTATCTTTTAATTGTTCAAACTTTTTAATTTAAACTCGTATATAATATAATAGATAATAATATATATGTAGCAAATTAATTTTTATACTGGTCTGATTTTCCTTTAATAACTTTTTAGGGTTAATATAAAAATAAGAAATATTATTTGTGATTGTTTTAAGGTATAATTTTGTTAAAAGCAAATTGTATTTAAAACAGATTTGACTAGCGTATGTTATATTTATTGACGGTAATGTCTTACTACTATGAATAAAAAAATTGATAATGACTGAAGAACATTGCTATCATTATAAGACTATTATACATATATTTTATTATATTTAGATTCGAGCTACCATGATTTTATATGTCTCATTTTTACACCTAATCATGTTATTATCACCGTCGCAAACAAGTTTAACGAAGTTAACAAACGCATCACATAATGCATGCTTATTATTTTATTTTATAATATTACATTGTATTAATATAGCATAAGTACATCTTTATATTTTTTAAACGCACTTTTAGTTATAAAATATTTTTAAGTACGATAAATATGAGCGTGTACGGTGTATCTAATGTAGTAGTATCTTTTGCATCACGCAAGTTAAAAAACGTATCAAATCGCTTCACGACTTGATTTTGATAATCTTATATTACACATATATGCAGTAGTATGTTTCTCTCGATTCAAACTTAAAATCTAGCCACTATAACAAAACAATAGTCCTAAAACGATAAGTATAATACACATAAAAAAGTTAAAAAATAAATAAATAAAAAACAAACAAACAAACACATATGTGAAACAAATTTACTATCGTGGAACGAAAGCAAATAAAAGAAGGCA
This sequence comes from Flaveria ramosissima, assembly GCA_025215565.1. NCBI lineage: Eukaryota > Viridiplantae > Streptophyta > Magnoliopsida > Asterales > Asteraceae > Flaveria > Flaveria ramosissima. The sequence goes on along the minus strand of CM046043.1, from coordinate 1,032,292 downwards.
CGACGTTATCTAATTGTGACACACACAAACAACACCAGCGACCGACCAATTTCGTCACTAAATCCAAAAATCCCCAATTCATTTCACACTCATTTTCATCATCTCCTTCATCTTCATCTTCATCTTCCCCACACGCATGCAATCAAACCACCACCTGTTGTCAATCAATCAATCACACACCACTGGTTAACCCCTCCGCCTCATCGGCGGTGGCCGTCGGTAGGCCGAGCCCCGACTCACCGTCACCGTCACCGATGACTCGCCGATGCTCTCATTGCAGCAACAACGGCCACAACTCACGCACGTGCCCCACACGCGCCTCCGGCGTCAAGCTTTTCGGCGTCAGGCTCACCGACGGCTCGATCATGAAGAAGAGTGCGAGCATGGGGAATCTATCATCGTCTCCATCTGCAGTTTCGCCCAATCATAACTCCCCTGCGACCTCTGACCCTATCGACGGTTACCTTTCCGATGATCCTGTTAACGCCTCTTGCTCCGATAAACGTCGTGCTGATCGGAGAAAAGGTTTGTTACAGTATCCTTTAGGTTTTAATTTGACGTTAATCGCAATTGATTGGATGATAGTGGGTGATGATTCGGTTACTTACTGTGTTAATATGGAACTTTGATTCAAAATTGATGATAATTAAGATGCTGATTGTTGATTTATTAAATTATTATATATTTTATGTTATCTGAGAAGTGGTTGGTGCTATTGAGTGGATAGTTTTTCATTGATTGCCTTTGGTTTTGTTTTCATTATGTCTGTGACCTCAGTTATCTGTCTTTTTGGGTTTTTTCAAAAGGGGAAGAACTGTTTGTAATACTACACTAGTAAGGTGTTTGGGATTAGAGACATTAAAGACAGAAGTTAGCACTTGTGCCATGATATTATAGGACATCCTTAGAATGTACTCAACTAGTAAGCCTTGTGACGATTTGTCTTGTTTGTTTTTCTGTACTTGCTAAGTGATCGTCGTGTAATGAAGTCCAAACACGTGATATATTCTGATTAGTTATTGACAAATAAGTCATTAAGTTCCTAATCCGTTGATCAAAGTGGGAGAAGTTAACTTTTTTCCTAGGTTAGGAATCGTAAATGGTGGACATCTATATGCTAATCATCATTATGTTGTGATGCAGATTCATAAATTAATATCTAGTGTTTATGTTTAACACTCTTATGAATGCTCATGGGTACGGGTTGGGTGATTGTTACATCCATTAACAGATCGGTGAGTGCTTAGAGAAAGAACACAAACTAGGTTAATCATCAGATTACAGCTCCACACATGATTGGAGATACATGAGCTGGGGATGGTAACGATTTTTATAGGAAAAAGATTTGGACTCGTATGAAAAAAGTACTTGAATCCACCAAAACATGTCAATTTATCCAATTTGCAACATGTGCTTAAAAGCTAAGAGTGTGTGGATAATTTCAAAACATTAAGGCCAAAAGACAGAAGCTTTGCACATGGCAAAGATGTGTAGGGACCTAACATGTTGAAACTTGAAGCAACTTGATTTTGCTAATACTGAAATCGTAGTATAAAAAAATTTAACACATGAATACATGATATTTAGGTGCATTAAATACTTGCATTTTGATTTATTGCAGGTACACCCTGGACAGAGGAGGAACATAGGCTGTTCCTACTTGGTCTCCAAAAATTGGGGAAAGGAGACTGGCGTGGCATAGCGCGCACGTATGTCTTATCCCGAACTCCTACTCAAGTTGCTAGCCATGCTCAGAAATACTTCATAAGACAATGCAGTGCTACTCGAAGAAAAAGGCGTTCTAGCCTTTTTGACATGGCTCCAGATATGGTTTGTCTTTCTTCTTAGGGACGTTTAGCATTAGGTTTTGAAAGTGATCATCTGATTATTGCATTTTCATCTCATAGACAATCAGTTTTAATATCATTATCTGATTACTGTTTGGAATATCTTGAATAATCAGCAATAAACCCTCTTTCAATCTAGTCTGCTTTCTCTTCCTGCTATGGTTCTGATATTGATGGATCATTTTACATGTAAATTTCTAAATAATCTGCCAAATGCTGATTATCAGATTGTTACAGCTTCAAACAAAAGAAACACATCCAAACACTATCTTCTCTAATCCTTTATGTTACTTGGTGACTAATTAATTATAACTATTTGGGCACTTGTCAAACAAACCCTATACACTTTTGCTAAATTCACGTAAAGATCTCGGCTTTATTTTTCCATGATTAAATCCCTAAACTTATAATACAAAAAAAAAAAACTTTTTAATAAGGTTTAGGGGCTTGATCATGAGAAATGATTTTTTTTTGTGTTTTGAAAAAGTTTGGAGATTTCATCATGCAAAAAGAACTATTATGTTATTATTAAAGCGTAGGGACTTTATTTTTTAAGTGAAATGTTATGAGATTTAGTTGTGGGAATAGGAAACCAAAGACCACGGACTTTTGTTCGAGTAGCTTATGAACGGCTTCCCTTGTTATTTTATATCATAAATAAATCACTTTGGAAACTAAAAATATCAAATTTTGCACTATTTTCACACAAAAAAACAAAAATGAATGGTGAAATATGGTTGTTTCGCAGGCGGTAGGAGCACCGGAAGACCATCTCATGCTCCCTCCACCGGTGGCAGGTGCAGATCATTCCGACAACTCCAACTGTTTATTAGAACTTTCTCTGAAACCTGATCCTGATCGATCCATTGAAGCTTCTCCAAGTGAAACAACAAAAGAAAACATCAAAGAAGAAACACCAAAAACTGTAAATGAACTTCCACCTATCATTCCCACCTTTTATCCGGCTTACATACCAATTCCCTTCCCGGTTTGGCCCTCACTTATGACCCAAATCGACGAACCAGCTAACAATGATACCAATACGAACCCTGATGCTTCACACCATCGGGTCCTGAGACCTATTCCAGTCCTCTCAAAAGAACCCATAAATTTAGATGAACTAGTCGGTATGTCTAAACAGTTAAGCTTAAAAGACCCAGAGCCTCATCATATCGAGCCATCACCGCTGTCATTGAAATTACTGGCGGAACCCTCGAGGCAGTCGGCGTTTCATGCCAGTGCTCCGGTGGTTGGTAGCTCTGGTGTAAACAAGGGTGACAGGGGCAGTGGTTTCCCAGCAGTTTGATTTGATGTGGTTAAAAGTTGAAATTTGAGGTGGTGTGGTTGGTGGTTAATGGCTGTGATGATGTTAGATTAGTGTGTTATGTTTTCTTAATATGTTTTATTCTTTTAATTTATAATTTTATATGTATTAAACGGTCTGATAGGAAAAATAGTATTAAAGTGTTGTTTGTCAATAATCACATTTCTGTTTTGTAATATAAAAACTAGCATTCTGATTGATTTTTATAATTATGTAGTAAATTGTCCAACTACATGTCATTTGCAATATCCAGGTGTAGAAATGTAATAAACCCTCACAAGGTTAACGTGACGGATTTGTTACTGAAGTGTGGCATAATCACACCCATTTATAATAAAAGGTTGATGGTTTAAATCATGTAAGTCGCTACTTAAAGTAGATTAGTAACCCGTTAAAAAAAATTAGATAACAAGTTAATAAAATCAAAAATAAGAAACTAAAAGACTGAACTGAAACACTTTGTAATTTGTATGAGACCACCAATCTTTAACAAGCATTCCATTTGCTTTATTAGTTCAGTAGTGTTATATGTAAGTATGGCTAAGTTAAAACACAAAGCACCAGTGGTCTAGTGGTAGAATAGTACCCTGCCACGGTACAGACCCGGGTTCGATTCCCGGCTGGTGCATATACGAGCCATGATGTCTTATGCCTTCACTGGTGGTTGGGTCCATCAGATTTGTCTGAACACAGCAGATGACAATTTAGGCCTTACTGAGCTCTTTTGTTTTTTCTCCTTAGAATATGAAATTAGTTCAATCTTATAATCACAAAGATCAGATACAACTTAATATGATTAAAGATTTCGCGGACTAATTTAGACATATGCTGAAGCAGACTTGTTGACTCGATGGTGCCCATACAACTGTTCCATTCATCGATGAATGTTTAAAGTTCATAGGGGTCTGGTGATATCGAATGAAGAGTGAACTTAGCATAGGAAAACCTCTGGGCATTACATGTAAATTTTTTGGGCATGTTAAGCACAAGACACAAAACACTAAATTGTTCGACTATAATAAATTGTTTTGGGTACTGGTCATAATATATTGCAGAATGCAACGTTACAAAACACAAAACACTGAAATCATATATTTTATTACTACTGTCGTACACCACATGCTTTTTATAGTAACCGGTCAAATTACAAATTGTATGATAACGAATCGGATTGAAATTTATGTTTCGCGTTGAAATGTACATGTATAAAATCATTGTCGCATCGTGCAGCCTACCCTTAGTTTAATACATATAAGGAAAACATTTGATGAGTTATATTTCTATCAAGAAGATAGTAATATCATTATTTTTTCTTTTCACTATGTTTTATAACATGTAATACCTAAAGCATATTGAGAAACTATCGTTTCTGAAGATTCATTTTGAATCACTTGCAAAGGGAGGCCAATATACGACGTGGAGGCTTAACTAGTGGTCGTCGGCCATGAAGAACTGTCAAATTATTAACCAGCAAAACGTCCCCTTTCTTCCAAGGTATCGCAACACATTCTTCTTCCATGATTTTCAACAAGTCTTTCACAACAACATCATCCACGCGGTCGCCATTACCCAACTCCACTGATGTATTCCGCGTGCTAGTTTTTTCAGTCAGGGGCCCACTGTAACTAGCCACAAGACTATTGAACCATGTTTTCCGACGATTCTCCTCATCAAACCTGATCGCGGGCAATGGATCTGAAATAATTTTTGCAATATTCCCTATCCATTCCACCTTTGTTCCTTGCTTTGCCGCCCTGTCAATAAAACACTCGCGTGACCAAAAAATATAAATTTGTGAAATCTATAAGGTTTATTATAAAGATACACACCATTCCTCTGCAATATTTTTGTCATTGGTCTTATAGGTCGTCTTCCAACTATTGCCAGTGTAGGAAGATGGATCATCATCATCACCCGCCATTATTATATACGTCAATCCATGCTCCTCTAGTTTTGCAACGAAATCCGGATGTCTCTCTTTCATCTTTTCGTATATGATATGCAATGTTTTCAGAACCGGATCGGACGTCGAACCGGACGCCTTACTGGTTTGGTGGTCGGACCGGTCGGACCGGTCGGACCGGTTGGACCGGATTTAACTATATTTTAATTATATTTATATATGTAATTAAATATATGTTGGAAATAAGGGTGTAAAGGGAGTCTCTCTAAGATTTTAACACATTTGTCCCACATTGGTGTGACAAATGAAACATTATGGGTTTATATGTGTTAACAAGGTGAAAGGTATTGAATGTCTTTATGATATCTTTTACACCATGACCTACCCGCGCGCAGGGGGGGGTGCAAAAACGGGTTTCTGGCTGGAAAATTTGGGTCGCCCACGCACGACATGCGGACACGAATGCCGTTCGAAATAAACCGGGTCCGCGTGAAGCCGGATTTTTGCTTTTTTGCTCTTGATTTATGGTTTAACTTCACGTTTTTACCCATTAATACTAAAAAACTAAAAAAAAAAAAAAAATTGGAAACCCGGTCGAAACCGGTCCGGTTTTCCCGGCCCGACCGCCGGCTCGGGAAGAACCGGCCGGTTCAACCTTTGAAAAACGAACTATACCTGACCGGACCGGACCAGGCCCCGATTCCCGGTCGGACCGGCCGGTCCCATCCGGTCTTCACAACACTGCTTTTAGGTTTGAAGTTAAATGAAATTCATAGGAAATTTATAGGTTGGAAAAGATGGGTGGTATAATTGAAATGATACGTTGGACTGAATTGTAGTGTGAAAACAAGAACAATTCTTTTGAAAACTGAATTGTAGTGTGACATCCGAATTCAAAAGAGAATTTTGAATATTATATATTGAATTTAATCGAGATAACTCACTTTTGAATATTTTAAATTTAATCGAGACAAATGATTTCGAATATTATACATTGTATTTAAATATTTTGTATTGTTTTGAAGATAGATGAGGGATCCTTACAAAACACTATAAGAAGCTAAAACGATCAAAATCGTTTGATTCAAACGATGCAGGCAAACTTTCATTACATAAAATGTATTGTTAGATATGTTGTGGTGTTTTAATGAAAGTTATATGTTTAGCTTATGGCTAGTATATCAATTCCTTATTGATGTAATAGTATTTACATTTGTAAAGTGTAAGTGACATAGTTTCATAGTTGAAGGATTGCTGTTGTCATTAGTCAAAGTTTAAAAGTTAGTTAGAGTTTGTTAATGCTACTTAAGTCTAGAGTGGGAGATTGAAATGTAATTCAATTTTCTCTGTATCATTTTCTTTCTTAATGCAACTATAGTGTTTCTTTGATCTCTCTTGATTGATCTTCGATTAACAATTGGTATCAGAGCCTCGGCTCGATCAACACGAAGAAGATCGGAATCTCGGATTAAAGAAGAGGGTTAAAGAATGGTGAATTCCGCAAAGTTCGACATCGAGAAATTCGACGGGAAGAATGATTTCAGCCTTTGGAGGTTGAAAATGAAGGCACTGCTAGTTCATCAAGGGGTCGTTGACGCTCTTACAGGAGAAACAGGGCTGCCGCAAACGATGTCCGATAAGGAGAAGAAGTGATGGAGAAGGCCCACAGCGCAATTATCTTAAGTGTCGGAGATCGAGTTCTTAGAGAAGTCTCAAAAGAAGTAACAGCTGCAGCGATCTGGTTGAAATTGGAAGGTCTCTACATGACCAAATCGTTAGCCAATCGCCTGTACCTGAAGAAGAGACTGTACACATTTAATATGGCCGCTGGAAAGTCTCTGGAAGACCACATCGATGAATTCAATAAGATCCTGCTGGATCTTGAAAACATTGAAGTGGAAATTAAAGATGAAGACAGAGCAATCATGTTTCTATCCTCATTGCCAGCATCGTACGAACATTTCGTTGATACCCTAATGTTTGGTAGGGAAAGTCTATCAATGGAATAAGTAGTGTCAGCCATGAACTCCAAAGAACTACACAAGAGAGGCGAAATGAAGGATGATAGTGCAGATGGTCTCATTGTAAGAGGAAGATCTGAAAGTAGATTCAACAAGAACAAGACAGCGAGACCAAGATCAAAGTCAAAACTCCGGTATAGGTGTTTTGTATGCAATTCTGATAAGCACTTGAAAAGGGAGTGCCCAGAATGGAAAAGGAGAAAGGCTGAATACTCAAAGTCCAGAAACCAACAAAAGGGTACACAAGAAGAATCAAAGATGGCTATGAGAGTGATGAGGTGTTGATGGTCTCAAAGTCTGAATCAAATCAGGTATGGATTTTAGATTCAGGATGCTCTTATCACATGTCACCCCATAAAGAGTTCTTTAATGAACTAGAACTAAAGGATCATGGTGTAGTACAACTAGGAGATGATAGACCATGTAGAATTGAGGGAATTGGATCAGTGTCATTCAAACTTAGTAATGATACCACAATTGACCTCCATGGTGTAAGGTACATCCCAGAGTTAAGATGAAATCTAATATCTCTTGGCACCTTTGAGAGTAAAGGATACCATGTAAGTCTCAAAGCCGGGAAAACCAAGGTAGTGAAGGGATCACTTATAGTGCTGACAGGTACAAGAACAGTAAACAATACCTATGCCTTAGATGGGCAAGCTTGTACACAGGCTGTGTCAGCTAATGTGACCCCAGCCAATGAAGCAGCTATTCTATGGCACAGAAGGCTTGGCCACTTAAGTCAACAAGGGTTAGTTGAGTTAAAGAAACAAGGTTACTTTGAAAAACTTACTAACTGTGACTTTGGCTCATGTGAAAATTGTATCATGAGGAAAACTAAAAGGGTAAAGTTTTCAAAAGGGTTACACAAAACCAAGGGTATTCTAGATTATATTCATGCAGATCTCTGGGGTCCACAAAGAGTGTATCTCTTGGTGGTGCATCATACTTTTTGTCTTTAATAGATGACTATTCAAGAAGAGTTTGGGTATACATATTAAAGCACAAGTATGAAGCATTTAATAAGTTTAAAGAGTGGAAGGTGCTTGTGGAAACCAAACAGAAAGGAAGGTTAAAAAGCTAAGAACAGATAATGGTTTAGAGTTTTGTAATAAAGAATTTGATGACCTGTGTAGAAGAAGTGGAATTGACAGGCACCTCACCATACCCGGTACACCACAACAAAATGGGTTAGTTGAAAGAATGAATAGAACCCTTTTGGAAAGGGTAAGGTGTCTATTGAATGAAGCTGGCATGCCAAAGAGTTTCTGGGCAGAGGCATTGAAAACAGCAGTCTATACAGTCAATAGAACTCCCTCATCAGCCATTGACATGATGGTGCCCATGGAGAAGTGGTCAGGGGATGTCACTGATTACAATAATCTCAAAGTTTTCGGATGTCTGGCATATTCTTATGTAAATCAGGGGAAACTAGATCCTAGAGCAGAGAAGTGTGTTATGTTGGGTTATCCTGATGGTGTCAAAGGCTACCGGTTGTGGAGATTAGATAATGTGAGTCCCAGGGTAGTTGTGAGTAGAAATGTAACATTTGATGAAAATGTTATGTATCAGGATCTTATGAGAAGGCCTAGTGAAAGAAACATTGGTAGAGATGACTGCCAAATTGAGGTGGAGTTCTTTGATAACACTACTTTAGATCCTGCTAGTAGTGTTGATTGTCTTGAGAGTTCTCAGGGGCCGACAATTAACAAGTCAAGTGTGGCTGCCAATAGGCCTAGAAGACATATTGTTCAGCCTATCAGATATAGAGATGATATCTCTGCTTATGTGTTTCATGTGGCTGAAGAAGAGTGTTCTCATGAACCTTTGTCATATGAAGAGGCTATTGCATCTCCTGATTGTAAAAGGTGGGAGGAAGCAATCATTGATGATATGAATTCTCTGATCAAGAATGAGACATGGGTGTTAGTTGATAAGCCCATGGATCAAAAGTTAGTTGAGTGCAAATGGTTGTTCAAGATCAAAGATGGCTTACCAGGGGAAGGGCCTAGGTATAAGGCTAGGCTGGTAGCCAAAGGTTTTACACAAAGGGCTGGCATTGACTATAGTGAGGTGTTCTCACCTGTAGTAAAACATAAATCTATAAGATCCATTTTATCCTTAACAGCTATGTATAATATGGAGTTGGAGCAGTTAGATGTTAAGACAGCTTTTCTACATAGTAACCTTGATGAGAAAATTTACATGAGGCAGCCTCCTGGTTTTGAAGTCAAAAGGAAAGCTAATCAAGTTTGTTTGCTTCAGAGATCTTTGTATGGGTTAAAGCAGTCACCAAGGCAGTGGTACTTGAGGTTTGACAGTTATATGGTTACTCATGGGTTCAATAGAAGTGAGTATGATACATGTGTCTATTATAAGGAATACAGTCAGGGCAAGTTTGTATATCTGTTACTCTATGTTGATGATATGCTTATAGCTTGTAATGACAAAGCTCAGGTTGAAAATACAAAAGGGTTGCTTATGTCTGAGTTTGACATGAAGCAATTGGGAGAAGCAAAGAGAATTTTGGGCATGGAGATTCTGAGAGATAGATCATATGGGACAATAAAATTGTCTCAGAAGTCTTACTTAACCAAGGTGCTTAAGACTTTCTTCATGGATAGTAGCAAGCCAGTAATTACTCCTCTAGGTATGCATTTCAAGTTGTCAAGTTTAGATTCTCCTAAGGATGATACAGAAAGGGAAAGAATGTCTAAGATACCTTATGCTAATGTTGTTGGTAGTCTGATGTACTTAATGATCTGCACTAGACCAGATATTGGTTTTGCTGTGAGCATGGTGAGCAGATATGTTAGTGATCCTGGAAAGCAACAATTGGAAGGTGTAAAGTGGATCTTCAGATATCTAAATGGCACAAGAGATAAAGGCTTGGTATTTGGTAGAAACATTGATAAGTCAGTTGTGGTCCGGGGTTTTGTGGATGCTGATTTTGCAAAAGACTTGGATAAGGGGAGATCTGTGACTGGGTATGTGTTTAGTGTTTTTGGTGGAACTGCAAGTTGGAAATCCAGCTTGCAGCATGTAGTAGCTTTGTCTACTACTGAGGCTGAATATATGGCATTAATAGAAGCAGTAAAAGAAGCTATTTGGTTGAAGGGCTTCTTGACTGAGATGGGGATTGTAACTGAGAATGCACTGGTGCATTGTGATAACATTAGTGCAATTCAATTGTCTAAAGATCAAGTTTTTCATGAAAGATCCAAACCTATCTATGTAAAGCTGCACTGGATTAGAGAAGTTTTGTGTTCTAAGGTTGTAAAAGTGGAGTATGTTGATACTAGGTATAATGCTGCAGATATGTTAACAAAGATTCTTCCAGGTTCAAAGTTTGTGCAGTGCTTGGATATTCTACATATTGCTTAATGAAGACAATTTTCTTTAAAACACCAAGGTGGAGATTGTTAGATATGTTGTGGTGTTTTAATGAAAGTTATATGTTTAGCTCATGGCTAGTATATCAATTCCTTACTGATGTAATAGTCTTTACATTTGTAAAGTGTAAGTGACATAGTTTCATAGTTGAAGGGTTGATGTTGTCATTAGTCAAAGTTTAAAAGTTAGTTAGAGTTTGTTAATGCTACTTAAGTCTAGAGTGGGAGATTGAAATGTAATTCAATTTTCTCTGTATCATTTTCTTACTTAATGCAACTATAGTGTTTCTTTGATCTCTCTTGATTGATCTTCGATTAACATGTATAATACTTAAGAAGCTAAAACGACAAATTATAACTAATATAATAAAAAGACTTGGTAAATTCTAAGATATCTTCAATAAAATTGCAGTCTAAATCCTCTTTATTTCTTTAATGCTCTTGTACAATGACGGGTCACATGTGATACATGCTTAAAAACATACATAAACATTGGTGAAACCTGCAATAGACACTGAATGTGTTATGTATTTAGTAGGTCGCGAGTAGTTAAGAAATAGTGGGCCTAGATTAGAGTTAGTGGAGTAATGCTACTTGTGTTTAGGAGTTCGTGTTTATGTTCTGTATATGTAAGTTTTGAAGTATGAATGAATGCAAGAGTTTTGAAGTGAACCAACGATACCAATGCGGTCTGTGTTAGATTACAAACTACATTTACTTGCATAAATATATGTTAAAAGACGTTATTTGTGAATGCCATTGAGGATAAACTAAAAGGATACTATACAGAATATGTTGGAAACATAAATCAAATATGGAACACATTGATTTCAAGGAGTGCAATTGTAAGAGATTAGTTACAGTTGTTACACACAACAAAGCAAGAAGCATGATAAATAAAGCATTACATAGAAGTTAAATTAAAATGAGCTTTTAATTCACTATAATGGGGTTGGATCATATGCGCTCTCCAGATTAAGGGACACGAGTCCGGTGAACGTCTTTGGTTTGGTCTCCTGACGAGCTCTTTCTGCCGCTAAACAATCGTTTAACTCCATCACAACTTCATTCATTGTTGGTCTTCTGCTCGGCGTGTGTGCAACGCAAGCCATTGCCAGCTCTACTGCCTTCCATGCTGAATTGATATCAAAATCTCCAAGCAGCCTTGGATCAACAATGTTCTTGATGTCCCCTTTTGCTAATTTTAAATTCACTAATCGACTTATGTGTATGTTATCATTCTCATTTCTGGTTATTGCTGGTTGGCCTGTAATTACCACTAGAAGCACAACCCCAAAGCTATAAACATCACTTTTTTCGGTTAGCCTGTTTGATGTGTAATACCTGCAACCCAGAAGTCTTATTGCATTTATACCAAAAGATCCATTGATAGCAATAAATTGAGAACAATTTGTAAGGTTTATTTACATCATTCTCTTGGTATATATTTGAAGAATGATGTGCTTGATTCACCCACAGGAATTAAAATATATAAATTAGAAAAATCAAGGATATATGCAACTTCAGATGTTAATGTACTTGATAAATATCAAGCAGGGTTGTTACTGAAACAATATGTTACTTTTTACAGTAAACACAAGTTTAGATACAAGACTAGAAAACTTACTCTGGGTCGAGGTACCCCGGGGTACCAGCAACTGCTGTCGAAATATGTGTACCAACTTCAGTTGGAAAAGCTTTGGACAACCCAAAGTCTGCTAGTTTGGCCTGAAATCCTTCATTGAGTAAGATGTTGGTACCCTTGATATCTCTATGAACTATTGGTGGTTTGCAACCATGATGTAGGTACTGTAGCCCTATAAATAGAATTCCATTTGGTTAGAAATATTTATGATCATTGGAACAAAAATTACAAGCAATTAGATTGGGAATAATTTGCTTATGTACCATGAGCTGCATCACATACTATTTGCAGCCTTTCTTCCCATTTCAAGAAACTTGAAGCTGTTTCTGTTCAAGTAATTTACAACATTATCACTTACTCTTACATATCTATAATACCTTTATTCACTTTGAATGGAGAAGTAGAGACGTGTTGAGAAAAAAAAATAGATGTATAAACTAAAGACGAAATGTCAACAACGAAAATTACCGAATAGATGTCTTTCTAAGTTCCCATTAGCCATGAACTCATAAATGATTCCCTTGTGGCGTTCATCATTGCAATATCCAATGAGCGAAATTAAATTCTTATGGTGAATGCCCATTAAAAAATACGCCTGTACATGTGATTAATCTTTTAGTTTCCATGTTATTGCATGGCATGTTTGGAAAATAGCTAGTAAAGCACAAACAAATTAACACAACCAGATGTTGTTCCCCAATCGGCTTAATTATGACTCTTTTCAATATTATTAAGATCAAAACCATGCTTTACAAAGACTCCCTAAGCCTCTATTTATAATAAAAACATGACTTGCTCCTTAAGCTAATTTATAAAACTCAAGATACACATACCAAATAAATAACTAAATACTTTCTCTAAAACTCTAACAGTTATCTTGACTAAATCTTTTCAATCGATTACACCGTTCAATTTTAATCCTAAATCAAGATCAACCCATTGTGGCATACGTATTTTTGTTTCTAATTCTCATCTTATTTATGTTTTATCGTTTCGATCAATGGGATGCAAAGTATTTACCTCAGCTTGAAATTCCTTGTCCCCTTGGAGAGACGACCCAGAAAGCATCTTGACAGCAACTTGTGTATCACCTATAATCCCATGATAAACTGTTCCAAATCCCCCTTTCCCCAGAACAACACTAAAGTTGTTTGTAATGCTTAGTATCTCTGAGTATGTGTACTGTTGTTTTCTTATGTCCAGCCTTGTGCCTGTTTTGTGTATATATGGATTTTGATTAAAGATCAGTTTACAAGATGATCTAACTAAAGAAAAGGGTTTCTCATACCACGTTCTTTCTGTTTTTTAAGCATCCATACAGCAACGACAGCAATTGAAATCACAAAGACTGCTGATGCAACTGATGCTATTACTGGAACAATGATTTTGTTATCCTTCTTGTTTTTACAAGTAGTCCTGTCACATGAACTTGCAGGATCACCTGTACTCTCACCGTCAAAACTGATATTCGAGAGTAAATGTTAGATGCTAAAGCAATAGATGACATTGAATTTAGTAATCATGTTCAAAGATGGGAGCCAAACCTTAATGACAATAATCCCTTGTCTGCCTTTGCTTGGAGCGCTGCTGGAATCGGCCCAACAAAATTGTTTCCTTCTAGAAAGCTATAACGAATAGTAAATAAGATTAGTTTTAACCATTTAACTTGCCTTGTGATTTTACTTTTAGGGACAGAAACTTACATGGCTGTTAGGGAGTCAAGTCCAGAGAGAAAATTAGGCACGGTTCCTGTCAAATTATTGTTTGACAGATCCCTGGAATAGGAATGGATAGAATAAGACTATGGTAATTGGAGTCATCTTTTGTATATATATCTTAGTTTTGTTTAGGTCCATAGAATTGTTTACTTACAAGGTACGTAGCATTGTTAGATTAGCTATTCCAGGATCGATTCCTCCACTTAATCCGTTTGAAGATAAGTTCCTGATTTACAGATTAAGGGTTCGTTAATTAATTCTTGCATGCAGAAACATATAATTTAACTTAGAAGGCAGGTGTGGTTCAGAATCTGTTTACTTACAACGACGCGATCCTAGGAGATTCACTATCATTGTAGCTGCATTCAATGCCATCCCAAACATATTCCATTGGTGTACATGGATCTCCTTGCCAATTTTTGTTATTTATTTTGTAAGTTGCCTTAATGCTCCACAATGCAGAAGCTAATATCCATCACAAAGATGAAAGAAATTAGTTATATCTATATGTTTATAGTGTGTTATAAAACCAAAGGATAGATTTTACGCTTACCATCTTGATCATATGTTTGATTTTGTGGAAGCTGCTTTAAAGTATAAAGCTCGAAAGCATTGATGATTGGAGGAAGGGTTGAATTTTTGGTTTTATTTATTGAGAGGGTATAGGTGGGTGCAACAGCCTCTGGTTCATCGCTATAAGTGGTGACGGCTGAGTGATTAAACGGAGAGAAAGGTCCAATCCAATAGTTCCCATTCAGGTAAATATTGAATTCTCTTAACTGGTTTCTTTTCAGAATTTGAATTTCAGCAAAGTGTATATATATGAAAAATTGATCAGTGGTATTATTAGGATTCCAGTTAATGTTAATTGAATCTTGTGGGTATTTTGGAGTGATGGCAGTACTCATGACCTCTTCTGGTGGATCAATGGATGTGATTGCTGTGTAAACTTTATCTAAAGTATATAAGTAAGTACTATTAGGCCAATTAATTGGAGCCCATAATCGATCATACTTGTCAGCCTCATACCTAAGTCAAGAATCAAGAAAAACAATGTTAGTATATTTGTGTGTTTAAAGATAATCAATTAATTCTCCAAGTACTGAAAATATTTACCTGATAGTTCCAAATGCAGAACCGAAATTCACACGTGTAAAAAGGTATAATGATCCAAAATCAGTTTGGCTATACATGTCATCTGCCAGAAGCCGTAATTCTATGGCTGATATAAAAGGTGTTCCACCTCCTGTATTTATTAGACAAACATGAATGTAATCTGATGATAAAACATGTATGATCTCCATGTTTATTGGTTTTGATGATGAATTGATCTTAACAGTATCCCAGTAATCAGGTCCAAGATAGACATCAAATTCTGGAAGTTGCGCCTTAAAGTCGTAATCACCATACATGAACCTTGCTCTTATTAGATACCTGTTACCCTTTCCTTGGGTTGGTTTGAGTGTGTAGCAATTTCTGGTGTTTTGAGGAAAACTTCTGAGTGTGGTAAGCTGTGTATCAACGTCGAATGAATTGTATATAGGCAATATATTATGGATTTCACCACTGTCAATGAAATCAACATCTGATACATAGTTTATGTTTGTTACATTATCGGTGTAGGTTGAGCCTTCAACAATCCCACAATCGATGCTTATGAAGCCTAAATGAAAGAGTATGTACAGGTTAATCAGGAAATTAGCTAGAAGTAATTAGTGATTATGTATTTGTATTTAGAGAGTTATGGATTAGTACCTGATTGATCATCTTGGGCATGAACCAATACTGATGTAAGAGCTAAACCAAGAAGAATCAAGATTGAATGAAGACTGAGGAACAACTTCATTTTTTCTGAGAAATCCTATTTTAAAGTGTGACATCCGTCACTTCAAGGTCCGTCAATTGACGTGTTTGTCCGTCATCTATTCTATATTTGGTCATTCCTCATCATTATTTGACTCATTATGTGGATATCATGTGTGCAATATTACCGTTGTGTGTGCATTCGCTATAATCGCGTGTGAACCTTAAAAAGACCTTTAAAACTTTCATTTTTGAAAACGCTAAATATATCATTTTATAAATATAATAAATGTTTTAATATAACCATTTCTTCAGTCATAATAACATTAAATATACTTTTACAATTAATATAAAACACCTAACGAAGTCGTTTTTCAACCGAACAAAATTTGGGAAAACTCGGGGGTTAAGTGCAGGGACTAAACTTGTAATTTTGGAAACTTGGGCTGGGTATAAATACCCCATTTCCAGCCCTAAACCCCCATTTCTATCATCTTCTTCATCTTCATCTCCTTCACACACTAAAACTCCATTTTAGCACCAAATCCGACCCGAGAGGTCTCGTTTTCTTCGTCTTGACATCATCTACAGCTTAGACTACCCCTCCTTAGCAGGTAGTTGTCTTTGGTTGTCCATTTCTTAGCCTTTTCACGGCTGTCCAACTAGGGTTTCGGGTGTTCGGGTTCAACCCGAACACACAAGGTCGTATGGGTGCGTGTGAGGTCTCTTTGCTTGTGTTTTATGCTTGTGTATGTTTGTTGAGTGTTTCTGGAGGTCCTTGTGGTGTAAAACCCGTGTTTAGAGCGGCTCGGGGGCTGCTCCTCCCGACCACAGTCGCGATTCTGCAGATTGGGCGACTGGGTCACCCATGCGATTGAGCCGTGCGACTGAGTGGGTCGTGCGACTGGATCATACGTCTGAGTCAATCGCGCGACTGAGTTGTGCGACTAGGCATGTCGTGCGACTGAGTTGTGCGACTGAGTGTCTGTGTGCGATTGAGTCATGCGTGCGAATGAGTGTATGCGAATGAGTCATGCGATTGAGTGTTTGTGTGCGATTGAGTCAGGTGACCGACTGAATGTGTGCGAATGAGTGTGATTCGCACGACTGGGGTCCAATCGCACGAATGAAGGTTCAGTCGTACGAAAGTAGCTAATTCGCACGATTGAAGGTTGATTCGTGCGCATGGAAGTTGAGTCGTGCGTTTGGGTGTTGTGTGGTACGACTGAAGACCAATCATACGAATGAAGGTTCAATCGTACGAATGAAGCTGATTCGCACGATTGAGGGTTGATTCGCACGAATGGAGGTTGAGTCGTGCGTCTGGCCTTGTATACGACTGAAATTGTTGTGTTTGACCCCTTGTGCATGGCGTGAGTATGTCGTGTGGTGTCGAGGTAACACTAACACAATTATGCCATTGTTTGGCCACAAATATTAAAGTCAACGTGAGAAAGGGCACAAAAACTATTTTGAGCAAATATAAACTAACGCTTTACGAACGACCAAATTGACTTATAACTACTGACACTTATTCAATGTCTCTTCGATAACAACGATACTTTTACTTAAACATCATCATTAGTGGCAACAATGTCTTGTACTTGGATCCACATAGGATCTAGCACGTGTGTCAGTCTGTGTGTGTTGTACGCGACCCATCCGATACGACCCGAACCGACCCATCATTATTGCGCGCTTATACATATATCATATCATTAATGCTATACAATAACTGTCAATAGGTGTTTGACTGTTTATTTGCATTCAACATTTGGGATACATCGCTCATACATACTTACCACTTAACAAGTGAGTTTCGTGGCCCCTTTTCACATTCATACAATATTTCAATCATTTACAAATTGGGGGAAAAGTATGCTACACATTTTTATGCTGTACACTTACATACATTTTACATACAAGGAATCAACGTGATACTGTGTTGCAAGTACTATTTGATACATGCTTGGGTCTGCTGTGTGGTTCTATCTTTGCAACTATTTAATTCCAGTGTGGGAACCGACGGTTAGGTATTGGTAGTACTACTGGGTTGACACCCCCACCCTCGTTCGATGGTATACTAGTTGGTACCATCAGTGGCCAGGAACGGGCCCTTGGGTGAATATATGCCGACAATTTCTTAGTGTACGTCGCTAGGTTTGGTTGCAAAGCTCATGTCATGTGATATTTACTTGTGTAATAACTGTATTCACGGTATTTCGACACGCTATCTATACAGCATCGCTTACATTTTTATTACATAAACCTGCGAACTCACCAACAATTTTGTTGACCGTTTTAAGCATATCTTTTCAGGTGAACATGCAAGTCCAGGAATCTAGGTGTGCTGCCTTAGTGGAGACCCTAGGATGCATTTTGGGACTTAGCTCTTTTTGATAAACAATCTTTTGAACAATGTGAACGCATGTAAACAATTAACAACATTTGAACTTGTTCCCGGGTTGTGGGAATTAACATTACATTATCATCTTATGTGTATACATGTTATCATCATTATGTTGCTTATGGCTATGTGTTGTGGACATTGACTAAACACGACACAAGTCCCCTTGTCGTCGGGTGTCGTCATGACACACATGTCATCATTTATATATATTGCTCTCTATCGCTCACCATGTGTTATGACGATCCCATTCTCGTTACATCCCTGTGTTTCCGCTTTCAGCGGGGGTGTGACAGATTGGTATCAGAGCCATTGGTTATAGAGAATTAGGCAATACGCTTGACCTAGACTATAACCTAGGAACCTTCATGTAGATTTGCATGCTAGGACTCTGTATGCATATTATATCTCGTGTATGTGTTCCTCGCTGCTTGATTGTTCATCTATTTGTTATGTGATCTTTCTACCCTATGAGAGAGCCCTTGTGCTCACTCTTTTATGGGATGCTTCTATTGGATCTTCCGTTCCCTCTGCGCGCCGAGTTAGCTTATCAGATCCGGGTATTAACCCGAAGTAATCTACACAGATCATACTATTGTGCTTGACCTTGGACATTGAGATAACTCTGAGGAGGAATATGTCTGAAACCTCGAAGAATGAGGAAATAGACAACCTCCGCTAGACTAAACGTGATTGTATACATGGACTTACAACTGTTATGATGGATTATTATGGATATGATGTAAAGGAAGGTCGGATGTCATGCAACCGGATCAGGCATCATTCTCGGTACATCGTGGGTGTGGTGGGAACGCTGCGGGGAACCCTATATATAAACATCACCGGTATACCGAGAATATGCTTGAAATGGGCTGCATGGTGGTCTGGCTGACCGGAACATGAACATTGGAATTTGATAAGTGGAATACATTTGTATCTTATGGTGACTAAAGCTGATATGTTACCTCTTTTATGATTAGAACATGCCGCCTCGAAGAGTCACCCGTAGCAGTAGTGGCGGGAGTGAAGCCCCAAGGGGCAGAGGCCGAGGCAGAGGCAGAGCACCAAGAACAAACGATGCTCCTGCTAGCAACAGTCAAGGAACAGGGAATGCCGACATGGCAGCCCTGATCGCTCAGCAATTGGCCGCGCTTATTCCTACTATTGTGGCCCAAGTGAGTGACGCACTTCAACAACACCACCCTCACGGGGATGGTGGCAACGATGATGGAGCCCAAGGTGGGATAGAAACTGAAACGGGAAACGGGAACCCGACTGGAAACGAGAGCAACCAGGAAACCGGGAATGGTGGTACTGCCGGTATTGAGACTGGTGTGGTTAACGCTCGTCGGGGATGCTCGTACAAGGAGTTCGTGGCTTGTAAGCCAAGGGAATTCGATGGGAAAGGTGGGGCGATAGCCCTAACCAGGTGGTTGGAAAAGATGGAGGCAGTAATTGACATCAGCGAGTGCCTCGACAGCCAGAGGATTAAGTATGCTACTTGTTCCCTACAGGGTAAAGCCCTAACCTGGTGGAACACCCAGATTCAAGCAAGAGGAAGAGAGTCTGCGATGCAGATGTCGTGGGACGAGTTCAAAGCCCTAATCACCGAGGAATACTGCCCTCTCAACGAGATGCAGAAGCTGGAGCATGAGTTCTGGAATCATGCTATGGTGGGGGCAGGGCATGCAGCTTATACTGATCGTTTTCATGAGCTGGCAAGGTTGGTTCCGCATCTGGTTACGCCGGAATCAAAGAGGATCGAAAGGTACATTTGGGGACTCGCGCCTCAAATTAGAGCTATGGTCACAGCAGCCGCTCCTCCTACTATTCAGAGCGCAATTCTGAAAGCTGGCGCTCTGACCGATGAGATGGTTAGAACAGGGGTCTTGGGCCGAGGGGCCGAGAAAAGGAAGGATGTTGGGGAATCGAGCCGGTCGAGTGCCGGAAGGTTTGAGAAGAGGTCTAAGCCGACCAGGAATTTTGTGGCCGTGTCTCAGGCCAGAAGAGAGTATGTGGGGCCGCACCCCAAATGTGACAGGTGCAATTATCATCATCCCCCAGGGACGCAGTGCCGGGTGTGCGCTAACTGTAAGCGCCCGGGTCATTTGGCAAGAGATTGTAGAACGGCACCAAATCTTGTAGCACCCGTCAACGCGGTTAACCCCGCCGGGAATGCAAGGGCTTGCTTTGAGTGTGGGAGCCCCGATCACTACAGGAATATGTGCCCCAGGCTGAATCGGGCACCGGGTCAACAGGGGAACAACCAGCAGCAGGTGTTGGCTATCGCTGGGAATCAAGGCCCGGCTACCCAAGGGAATGCAGCTCGGGGACGTGCATTCGTCATTGGAGCTAATGATGCTCGTCAGGACCCGAATGTTGTCACGGGTACGCACTTACTCAATCATCACTTCGCATCTATATTATTTGATACTGGAGCAGATAATAGTTTCATTTCTTCCGAGTTTGTGCAATTACTTGATTTGAGTCCTAGTAGGCTAGAAACTAGCTACTCCGTAGAAATGGCCAATGGTAAGGTTGCTCAGGCCGATGAGATTATTAGGAAGTGTTCGTTGACGTTGGAGGATCATACATTCGACATAGACTTGATACCCTTCGAGTTAGGGAGCTTCGATGTGATTGTGGGTATGGATTGGTTGTCGCAGAATGGAGCCGAGATTGTTTGCCGAGACAAGGTAGTACGTATCCCTATGCCTAATGGGGAAGTACTCAAGGTTCAGGGAGAACGACCGGGTAAGAGTTTAAAGTTGATTTCCTGCATGAAAGCACGCCAGAGTCTACGAAAGCAGTGCTACGCTTTTCTGGCTCATGTGGTTGAAAAGAAAGACGAGGAAAGGAAACTGGAGGATATTCCAGTGGTACGAGATTACCCAGAAGTATTTCCAGATGACTTGTCTGGTTTACCTCCTCCACGACAGGTGGAATTCCGTATTGAGTTGATTCCTGGAGCTACACCGGTAGCGAAAACGCCTTATCGACTAGCGCCATCCGAGATGCAAGAGTTGTCTAGTCAGTTACAGGAACTACTGGAGAAGGGTTTCATTCGACCAAGTCATTCACCGTGGGGAGCGCCGGTACTATTTGTCAAGAAGAAGGATGGATCGTTCCGTATGTGTATCGATTACCGTGAACTAAACAAGTTGACGGTGAAGAACCGATATCCTCTCCCCAGGATCGACGATTTATTTGATCAGCTGCAAGGAGCTTCGTATTTTTCAAAGATCGATCTTCGTTCTGGTTATCATCAGCTAAGGGTTTTCGAGGACGACATACCGAAGACTGCGTTCAGAACTCGTTATGGGCACTATGAGTTCTTGGTCATGCCGTTCGGGTTGACCAACGCACCAGCTGTGTTCATGGATCTGATGAATTGGGTGTGCAAACCTTATTTGGATAAGTTTGTGATCGTGTTCATAGACGATATACTTATCTATTCCCGATCAAAAGAGGATCATGTAGAACATCTACGGGCTATTCTGGAGCTGCTACGCGAAGAGAAACTTTTCGCCAAGTTCTCAAAGTGTGAGTTTTGGCTGCGAGAAGTAAAATTTTTGGGTCATGTGGTTAATGAGGACGGGATTCACGTAGATCCCGGCAAGATCGAAGCGGTGAAGAAATGGGATACGCCCCAGACGCCATCAGAGATACGGCAATTCTTAGGATTGGCCGGTTATTATCGTCGCTTCATCGCGAACTTTTCAAAGATCGCGCAGCCGTTGACCCTACTTACTCAGAAAGACAAGAAGTTTGACTGGGGATTTGCACAAGAACAAGCGTTCCAAACGTTGAAAGAGAAGTTGTGCAACGCGCCGATACTGTCTCTCCCAGACGGAACAGATGATTTTGTGGCTTACTGCGATGCATCACATCAAGGATTGGGATGTGTACTAATGCAGAAGGACAAGGTGATTGCCTACGCTTCGCGACAACTTAAAGTGCACGAAAAGAACTACACCACTCATGATCTTGAGTTGGGCGCTGTAGTATTTGCACTCAAGATTTGGAGGCATTACTTGTATGGCACCAAATGCATCATCTTCACAGATCATAAGAGCCTTCAACATATTCTGGATCAGAAGGAACTCAACATGCGCCAACGACGTTGGGTAGAGCTTCTTAGCGACTACGATTGTGAAATCCGGTATCATCCGGGGAAAGCTAACGTGGTGGCTGATGCCTTAAGCCGTAAAGAACGTGTGAAACCACTACGTGCACGAGCGTTGGGTTTGACCATCCAAACCAACTTAAAAGCTCAGATTCAAATTGCACAAGGTGAGGCATTGAAAGAAGAAAACCTTGCGGGAGAAGAGTTCCGGGGGTTAGATAAACAGATGGATCGCAAGGATGACGGTATTCAGTATTTCATGGATCGCATATGGGTACCCAAATGGGGAGGTGTTCGAACCTTAGTCATGGATGAAGCCCACAAGATGCGATATTCTATTCATCCTGGTGCAGACAAGATGTATCATGATCTCAAGGATCTATACTGGTGGCCAGGCATGAAGAAAGACATTGCCTTATACGTCAGTCGATGCTTGACGTGTTCGAAAGTCAAAGCTGAACATCAAAAGCCATCGGGATTATTACAGCAACCTGAGATTCCCGAGTGGAAATGGGAGAACATAGCAATGGATTTCATCACCAAACTCCCTAGAACAAACAGCGGTCATGACTCGATATGGGTCATTATTGATCGAATGACGAAGTCAGCACATTTCTTGCCTATCCGAGAAGATTACAAGATGGTAAGTTGGCGAGATTGTACATCAAAGAGGTCGTGACACGGCACGGGGTGCCGGTGTCAATCATATCCGACCGTGATAGCAGATTCACTTCACGTTTTTGGCAGACGCTACAGAAAGCGATGGGTACTCGGCTAGACATGAGTACAGCCTATCACCCTCAAACAGATGGCCAAAGTGAACGCACCATACAGACGCTAGAAGACATGTTGAGAGCGTGTGTAATCGATTTTGGTGGTAGCTGGGATGCTCATTTACCGTTGATTGAGTTCTCCTACAACAATAGCTACCATACAAGCATTGGATGTGCTCCATTTGAAGCGTTGTATGGAAGAAAATGCAGATCTCCCGTTTGTTGGGCCGAAATTGGTGAGAGTCAACTGACAGGCCCAGAGATCATCCAAGAAACAACAGACAAGATCTTCCAAATCAAAGATCGACTTAAAGCCGCGCGAGATCGCCAAAAGAGCTATGCCGACAATCGTCGGAAGCCTCTAGAATTCAATGTTGGGGATCGTGTATTACTCAAAGTTTCCCCTTGGAAAGGAGTCGTTCGATTCGGAAAGAAAGGGAAGTTAGCCCCAAGATACGTTGGACCATTTGAGATCACTGAAAGGATCGGTCCAGTGGCTTACCGGTTAAGGTTGCCACAAGAGCTTAGCGGTGTACATGACACTTTTCACGTGTCAAACCTCAAGAAATGTTTGGCCGATGAATCCCTTCACGTGCCAATCGAGGAAATCAAGATTGATGACAAGCTTCATTTTGTTGAAGAACCCATTGAGATCATGGATCGAAAGGTCAAGCAACTGAAGCGCAGTAGGATACCTATTGTTCGCGTAAGGTGGAATTCAAAACGAGGGCCAGAGTTTACATGGGAACGTGAAGATCAGATGAAACTCAAATATCCACATCTTTTCGAGGATGACACTCTTGGACCTAACTCCAGCTGAATTTCGGGACGAAATTCTCTCAACTGGGGGATACTGTGACATCCGTCACTTCAAGGTCCGTCAATTGACGTGTTTGTCCGTCATCTATTCTATATTTGGTCATTCCTCATCATTATTTGACTCATTATGTGGATATCATGTGTGCAATATTACCGTTGTGTGTGCATTCGCTATAATCGCGTGTGAACCTTAAAAAGACCTTTAAAACTTTCATTTTTGAAAACGCTAAATATATCATTTTATAAATATAATAAATGTTTTAATATAACCATTTCTTCAGTCATAATAACATTAAATATACTTTTACAATTAATATAAAACACCTAACGAAGTCGTTTTTCAACCGAACAAAATTTGGGAAAACTCGGGGGTTAAGTGCAGGGACTAAACTTGTAATTTTGGAAACTTGGGCTGGGTATAAATACCCCATTTCCAGCCCTAAACCCCCATTTCTATCATCTTCTTCATCTTCATCTCCTTCACACACTAAAACTCCATTTTAGCACCAAATCCGACCCGAGAGGTCTCGTTTTCTTCGTCTTGACATCATCTACAGCTTAGACTACCCCTCCTTAGCAGGTAGTTGTCTTTGGTTGTCCATTTCTTAGCCTTTTCACGGCTGTCCAACTAGGGTTTCGGGTGTTCGGGTTCAACCCGAACACACAAGGTCGTATGGGTGCGTGTGAGGTCTCTTTGCTTGTGTTTTATGCTTGTGTATGTTTGTTGAGTGTTTCTGGAGGTCCTTGTGGTGTAAAACCTGTGTTTAGAGCGGCTCGGGGGCTGCTCCTCCCGACCACAGTCGCGATTCTGCAGATTGGGCGACTGGGTCACCCATGCGATTGAGCCGTGCGACTGAGTGGGTCGTGCGACTGGATCATACGTCTGAGTCAATCGCGCGACTGAGTTGTGCGACTAGGCATGTCGTGCGACTGAGTTGTGCGACTGAGTGTCTGTGTGCGATTGAGTCATGCGTGCGAATGAGTGTATGCGAATGAGTCATGCGATTGAGTGTTTGTGTGCGATTGAGTCAGGTGACCGACTGAATGTGTGCGAATGAGTGTGATTCGCACGACTGGGGTCCGATCGCACGAATGAAGGTTCAGTCGTACGAAAGTAGCTAATTCGCACGATTGAAGGTTGATTCGTGCGCATGGAAGTTGAGTCGTGTGTTTGGGTGTTGTGTGGTACGACTGAAGACCAATCATACGAATGAAGGTTCAATCGTACGAATGAAGCTGATTCGCACGATTGAGGGTTGATTCGCACGAATGGAGGTTGAGTCGTGCGTCTGGCCTTGTATACGACTGAAATTGTTGTGTTTGACCCCTTGTGCATGGCGTGAGTATGTCGTGTGGTGTCGAGGTAACACTAACACAATTATGCCATTGTTTGGCCACAAATATTAAAGTCAACGTGAGAAAGGGCACAGAAACTATTTTGAGCAAATATAAACTAACGCTTTACGAACGACCAAATTGACTTATAACTACTGACACTTATTCAATGTCTCTTCGATAACAACGATACTTTTACTTAAACATCATCATTAGTGGCAACAATGTCTTGTACTTGGATCCACATAGGATCTAGCACGTGTGTCAGTCTGTGTGTGTTGTACGCGACCCATCCGATACGACCCGAACCGACCCATCATTATTGCGCGCTTATACATATATCATATCATTAATGCTATACAATAACTGTCAATAGGTGTTTGACTGTTTATTTGCATTCAACATTTGGGATACATCGCTCATACATACTTACCACTTAACAAGTGAGTTTCGTGGCCCCTTTTCACATTCATACAATATTTCAATCATTTACAAATTGGGGGAAAAGTATGCTACACATTTTTATGCTGTACACTTACATACATTTTACATACAAGGAATCAACGTGATACTGTGTTGCAAGTACTATTTGATACATGCTTGGGTCTGCTGTGTGGTTCTATCTTTGCAACTATTTAATTCCAGTGTGGGAACCGACGGTTAGGTATTGGTAGTACTACTGGGTTGACACCCTCACCCTCGTTCGATGGTATACTAGTTGGTACCATCAGTGGCCAGGAACGGGCCCTTGGGTGAATATATGCCGACAATTTCTTAGTGTACGTCGCTAGGTTTGGTTGCAAAGCTCATGTCATGTGATATTTACTTGTGTAATAACTGTATTCACGGTATTCCGACACGCTATCTATACAGCATCGCTTACATTTTTATTACATAAACCTGCGAACTCACCAACAATTTTGTTGACCGTTTTAAGCATATCTTTTCAGGTGAACATGCAAGTCCAGGAATCTAGGTGTGCTGCCTTAGTGGAGACCCTAGGATGCATTTTGGGACTTAGCTCTTTTTGATAAACAATCTTTTGAACAATGTGAACGCATGTAAACAATTAACAACATTTGAACTTGTTCCCGGGTTGTGGGAATTAACATTACATTATCATCTTATGTGTATACATGTTATCATCATTATGTTGCTTATGGCTATGTGTTGTGGACATTGACTAAACACGACACAAGTCCCCTTGTCGTCGGGTGTCGTCATGACATACATGTCATCATTTATATATATTGCTCTCTATCGCTCACCATGTGTTATGACGATCCCATTCTCGTTACATCCCTGTGTTTCCGCTTTCAGCGGGGGTGTGACATAAAGACACTAGATATGGGATTATTTTATACATGCTTAAAAGATTTATACTTTAATAATTTATTACTTACATTTACTCTTGTATTTTCTATTTTGTGTGTTGATTACTTGAATGGTCTTATATTATTATACTAGGGATGCAGCTGACATTTGAGTTGGAGGCTGGACAGTTTCTTCATGGACATGATCATTGACTTTGTAGCATGCCTGCATGAATCTTGGCTTAAAAATGTGTATATGAAACTTGAAATGCCATATAATACAGAATTCTCTATAGGTCTGTGCTGGGGCGGGCTGGGCTGGAACATAGTTAATCAAGATTATCCATCATTTTTTAAGATTATTATGGTCAACCCCTCATTCTGTAATTAGTAAACTGTTGGAAATCTCATGGGAACTTTCATATCGCTTACTTTTCATTTTCAAATTTGTCTTAGTAAACATGGCATGTTCCTTGATCACTTTGTAGTCATATACAATGTATTGAAATAGGATCGTTCCAATGGTTTACCAATTCAACCAGTTCGCATGGTATTGAAAACCGGTGAGCCAGCAAAAGGAAGATACTTGCAAAGGCGGTTTTCTATCTGTTTGCATAGAAACGACCAGTCGATCTATTAGGTCGATCATAACAACCAAACCAGCAGCACTGGTGCTTCCAGTTTAAGTAGACGGTCTGGTTTTGACAACAGAGGTATTATTACTATAAACTTTTAAACCTAGTAGTTCTTAAATTCTTGGTTCATATGCTTTTTCTGCTACTTTCAACTTTTTCTTTCAAATTTGATATGCTTTTACATGGTTCATTGTTGAATATGTTGGTATTTTAAGCTTTGGTAATTGCACACAAATGGAAAACTCAAACCTTTTATTCAAGGGCAACTGGTTGTTTAGATAAGTAAGACATACAAAGACAATAAATAGAAAATAACTGCCTACTATAATTATCATATCAGTTTAGCTAAAGACTAGCCATGTGACCCGCTTTATTTGACTAACCCGTACTAATTCAAGTGACTAGTAATGTTTGCCAAATAACAAACACCAGCCATGAATTATTCTAACATCCCTCATAGTTTAAGTCATCAATGTTGAGGCCCTGGATCGATGATCGAATTGGATGAACAATCGATGAGAGTATGCACCGATTGTGCAGGGACTCGGTGGAAACAAAGATACGATTGGGAATAATGAACACACTAAATCACAATGAATTCCACACTTTCAAATGATACTGTTAATGGGTATTTATACCCTACAATTAGTGGTTACATACATAATTACCATAACTAACTAACTAACTACCGATTGACACAATTAATCTGCAGTTTGACTTTTTAGTTTGACTTTTCTAATTTAAATATTATTAATGACCAGCTTAAATATGCATTAGATGTTGTACCAATGACATAAAAGATTGTACATATCTTTTTTTCCTTTTTTCTTTTTGTTTTAAACTCAATACTTTATATATTTTACAATTTAACCCCTAAAACTTTTCACTTGCAACTTTAGTCCCCATTAATTTTCATCTCTTACAAAATTTTTGATTTACGGTCTAAATTTTGAGAGTTAACACGTCATAACGTGCACGTGCGTTTCAATATTGTTATGTTTATTTTTACTCTTTAACATCTCCGTCGTAACGTCAAGGTCCTAGAATGACTTACTTATTGTTTTTACTGTTTTACATGTTATGTGTATGGTTCAACGTTTTTACATCTACTTTTCGTTTTGTTTTCTCTTTCGTTTTTATTTTGTTTTTTAATATGGGATTTTCCGGTGTTGATTGTCGCTGATAGTGGTATGACATTGGCGTTACTTGGTATGGTTTTCCGCCCCCACCGCAACGCGGCGGGCGTAATACTAGTTTCTTGATTATTAACGATCCAACAATCAAAACACCAAGTCTGATCCTGAAGTAGCTGAACTGTTCTTGTCTTCTTGTCCCAAAGCTTTATTTTATTGCTCCTTGTGTATAGCACGCTTTAAGTTCCACTAAATTATCTTCCACGAGGCTTCGCTGAAACAGTAAGTCTATATGCTTGCTTTGATTGTGAAACACTTATTTCTTTGTGAGAAAGATTTTTGTCTCCCTCTAGTATGAGAGATAGACTGCACATGCTTAGCTCTTTCAATCTGAGTGCATTTAAAACTATACGTGCCCCTTGAAAGCTATATGTTCTTGTGGTTAGTCTTTTGTTTCTGACATACCACTCAAAGCAAGTGGGCTAGAAGACAGCCCTGTTAAAGGCGGTTTGCCAAGCCAACTCATATTGTTCCTTCTTCCTCGATCTGCGGTTACCAAACGACCTGTAACATCGATAAAGGGTTATGGTTGTTAAAAGTTGGACGATTAAAAAAAATTCGATATGGAGTTTCATGTTTGATTACAAATCACATTAAGTTGCATGAGTTATATACGATTTAATATGAATTATATTAGGAAAAAACTGAAAGGATACTAGAAATCTAGAATAAATTATAGGTTTATAATCTCTTTACATGCTCATAATCTTCCAGGGAAATTAGAGAGATTTTCATACTACATTCATATTTGCATTACTTCTTCAAAATGATGGGTACATAAAGGGTGTTTATGGTTGATGAAAGGATGCTTCAGCCCTTGGCACCAGTTTGGTCTTCAACCACCATAACCGCGAAACTAATTAGGTTATACTATAATAATACAGTTTAATCTAATATAATGCTAACTTAGGATGAAACAAACATTAATTCTGACATTAATATGTTGGAAATTCAAACCAATACATAGAATTCAAGGGGTGCAATTGTATAAGACTAGTTACAGTTATTATACACAACAAACCAAGAAGCACAACAGAAAATAAAGCATTACAAAAATGTCAAGTTATAATGTGTTTAAATTTACTATATTGGGGTTGGATCATATGCACTCTCCATATTAAGGGACATGAGTCCAGTTAACTTCTTTGGTTTGGTCTCCGGACGAGCTCTTTCTGCCACTAAACAATCATTTAACTCCGTCACCACTTCATTCATTGTTGGTCTTCTGCTCGGTGTGTGTGCAACACAGGCCATTGCTAGCTCTACTGCCTTCCATGCTGAGTTGATGTCAAAGTCTCCCAGTAGCCTTGGATCAACGATGTTATTGATGTCCCCCTCTGCTAGCTTTAAGTTGACAAACCGACTTATGTGCATGTTGTCGTTCTCATATCTGGTTATTGCTGGTTGACCTGTGATTACCACTAGAAGCACAACCCCAAAGCTGTAAACATCACTTTTCTCGGTCAGCCTGTTTGATGTGTAATACCTGCAAACCAGAATTATTATTGCATTTATACCAAAAGATCCATGGATAACATCAAAATGAGAAGAATTTGCAAGGGTTATTCACATCATTCTGTTGTATTTGAGGAATGATATAGTTAATGCACCCCCATACAAGTTAAAAAATCTTAGGTGTAGATCAAATTCGAAAGGCAACTCATCATTACTAAAGCACATCCTTCTTCCGAAACTAAATGTTTCTTATTGCAGTATAAATAAGTTATAGATACAAGATTAGGAAAACTCACTCAGGGTCGAGGTACCCCGGAGTGCCAGCAACTGCTGTTGAAATATGTGTACCACCTTCTGTTGGAAAAGCTTTGGACAACCCAAAGTCTGCTAGTTTTGCCTGAAATGCTTCATTTAGTAAGATGTTGGTACCCTTGATATCTCTATGGACAATTGGAGGCTTGCAACCATGATGAAGGTACTGTAGACCTAAAAATAGAATCCATTTTGGTTAAAAATCTTCATAATCACTTGATCCAAAAAACAAGAAAGTAGTTTGGGAATAATTTTCTTACGAACCATGTGCTGCGTCACATACTATTTGCAGCCTCTCTTCCCAATTCAAGAAACTTGACGCCGTATCTGCTCAGGTAATTTAGAATATTCGTACTTAGTTTACATATCTGTAGTACCTTCATTCCATTTTAATTGTCCACAAAAAAAGATGCCTAAACTAAAGATGAAATGTCAACAACGTTAATACCGAATAGATGACTTTCTAAGTTCCCATTAGCCATGAACTCATAAATGATTCCCTTGTGGCTTTCATCATTGCAGTATCCAACAAGCGAAATTAAATTCTTATGATGAATGCCCATCAAAAGATACGCCTGTATATGAGATCAATCATTTAGTTTTCCATGTAGTTTTCATGACACATTTTCTTGTTTCAATTCATGGAATGCTAAGTATTTACCTCAGCCTGAAATTCCTTGTCCCCTTGGAGAGACGATCCAGAAAGCATCTTGACAGCAACTTGTTGATCACCTATAATCCCATGATAAACTGTTCCGAATCCTCCTTTCCCGAGAACAACACTAAAGTTGTCAGTAATGGTTTGTATCTCCGAGTATGTGTACTGTTGTTTTCTTATGTCCAGCCTTGTGCCTGTCCCGTGTGTGTATACATTTTGATTCATGATCATTTTCCAATACTATCTAATTAAAAGAGAAGGGTTTTCATACCGCGTTCTTTCTGTTTTTTAATCATCCATATAGCAATGACTGCAATCGAAATCACAGCGACTGCTGATGCAACTGATGCTATAACTGGAACAATGACTTTATTATCCTTCTTATTTTTACACGTATTCCCATCACATGAACTTGCAGGATCACGTGTACTCTCGCCATCAAAACTGATATTGGTGAACAATATAAAATGCTAAAGCAATGGATGGTATTTAATTCAGTCATCATGTCAAGAATAGGAGCCAAACCTTAATGACAACGATCCTTTGTCTACCTTTGCTTGAAGCCCTGGTGGAATCGGCCCAACGAAATTGTTTCCTTTTAGAAAGCTATAACGAATAGTAAGTAAGATTAGTTTTAACCACTTAACTAGACTTGTGATGCTACTTCAAGGGACAGATCAAACTTACAGGACCGTTAGGGAGCTAAATTCAGAGAGAAAGTTAGGCACGGTTCCTGTCAAATTATTGTTTGACAAATCCCTGAAACAGGAATTGAGAGAATAAGACTATGGTAACTGTAGTCACCTTTATATATATATATAGTTTTTTTTTTCACTTACAAGGTACGTAGCAACGTAAGATTAGCTATTCCAGGATCTACACCGCCATTCAATCCATTGGAAGACAAATTCCTGATTTACAGATTAACTGTTAATAGTTCTTTCTTAGAACATAAATTTTAACTGTTTTTTTTTTTTTTTGGGGGGGGGGGGGGTTGAAATTGTTTACTTACAACGTCACGATCCTAGGAGATGCACTATCATTGTAGCTACATCCAATACCATCCCAAACAAATTCCTGAGGGGAACATGGATCTCCTTGCCAGTTTTTATTATTAATTTTGTAAGCTGACTTAATGCTCAACAATGCAGCAACTAATAACCATCACAAAGACAAAAAAAATTAGTTAATTCCAAATCAAAATAGATTGTTGTAATATTGAAGAACAGGTTCTAAACTTACCATCTTGATCATATGTTTGATTTTGTGGGAGCTGCTTTAAAGTAAAAAGCTCGAAAGCATTGATGATCGGAGGAAGGGTTGAGTTTTTAGTTTTAGTTATTGTGAGCCTATACTGGGGTGATACAAGCTCCGGTTCTACGCTATAAATAGTTGTGGTTGAGTGATTAAATGGAGAGAAAGGTCGTGCATAAGAGAGATTTCCATTTAGGTAGATGTTGAATTCTCTTTTCTGGTTGCTTTTCAGTATTTCAATTTCAGCAAAGTGCATGTACATGAAAAACTTATCAGTTGTATCATCTGAAGCCCAATCAATGTTAATTGAATCATTTGGGTTTGTTGGAATGATGGCATTACTCATGACCTCTGATGGTGGATCAATGGTTGTGAAAAGCCCTGAGTAAACTTTATCTAAAGTGTATATGTTAGTACTATTTGCCCATCTAATCGGACTCCATAGTCGATCATACTTGTCAGCCTTGTACCTAAGTCAAGAATCAAGATAACAAAGTTAGTATTTTTGTGTTCCTAAAGATAATTAACGAATAATCAAACTAGTGAAATTTTTACCTGACTGTCCCAAATCCAGAACCAAAGTCAGCACGTGCAAAAAGGTATAATGATCCAAAATCTGTTTCTTTATACATGTTAGCTGCCAGAAGCCGTAATTCAATGGCTGATATAAAAGGCGTTCCACGGCCTGTATTTACTAGACATATATGTAAATAATCTGATGATAGAACATGTATAATCTCCCTGTTTGATGGTTTTGACGATGAATTGATTTTAACCGTATCCCAGTAATCAGGCCCGAGATAGACATCAAATTCTGGAAGTTGTCCCTTGAAGTCATAATTCCCATACATGAACCTTGTTCTTATTAAATACCTGTTACCCTTTCCTTGGGTTGGTTTGAGTGTGTAGCAGTTTCTGGTGTTTCGAGGAAAACTTCTGAGGGTGGTAAGTTGTGTATCAACGTCGAAAGAATTGTATATAGGCAATATACTGTGAATTTCACCGCTGTCTATGAAGTCAACATCTGATACATACTTTATGTTTGTTACATTATGGGTGTAGGTTGAGCCTTCGGCAATCCCACAATCGATGCTTATGAAGCCTGCAACGAAAGATCAATGAGAGGTTATTCATGACACCAGATCGAGATAATTAGTGATTATGTAGTTGTAAGAATTGTTTTGGATTAGTACCTGATTGATCATCTTGGGCTTGAATCAATACTGATGTAAGAACTAAACCAAGAAGAATCAACATTGGAAGACAACCTTGGAATGTTGTCATTTCTCTAAGAAACTTTAATTTTGAAGACCAGATATGAGTTCTTCTTATACATGCTTAAAAGATTCCTACTTTATTTATTTAGTATTTCATTATTTCTATTATTATTAAGGGCAAAGCCAGTGCAAAGGCACCCACATGCACGGGTCTAGGTGTGTGTCGGGTCACTTGGGCTTAATGTACACATCTTACCCTGTATATTTGTAAGACGTTGTTTTCACGACTCATATTCGTGACCTGCAAGTCACTTGACAATAACCTTATCGTTGCTCCAATGCCAGTGCCTTATTTTATTATTATAATTGTTTACATTTATTCTTGTAATTGTATTGTGTGTGTTGAATAATCTTATATTATTATACCTAGGATGCAGCTAATATTTGAGCTGGAGGCAGGTTAGTTTCTTCATGGACATCCACATTGACTTAGTAGCATGTCTGCATGAATCTTGGCTTAAAAAATGTGTATAGGAAAATTGAATATTTTATTAAAATGGAATTCTCAATAACTCTTTGCTGTGTTGGGATGAGTTGGATCATAAATAAACAAGATTATCATCATTGTTTTAAGATTATTAAATATTAAGTACATGGTCAACCTTCATTCTGTTACTTTGTAAATTGTTGGAAATTTTTGAATATCTATAACTTATAATAAAAGACTAACTATGGGTACACGTGACGTCTTTCTAGCACGTCCACCTAAGCGCCACATGTGTATTGCCACATGTCGCTACATTCTTTAATCTTGAGTTAATATAAATTTGGAAACTATTAACTCATATCAATTACATATTAACTCATATCAATCACAATAAATACTATATTAATGATCAATTATTACTTTTAATTTGTTTGACATTTTTATAATAAATTTTTATTTATGTTAACATATAATGATTAAGTTATTAATTTTAGTATTACCGTTAACAAATTTCGTTTTATTAAAATAAAAGTTTCTGTCATATTTTTTTTGAAATAATATTTTTCTCTTAATTAATTTTAAAATTCATGACATTATTCATATTTTTGATATTGTTTGTTTTTTAATAACATTTCATTGCTGTGACTTTTACTAATCTTTTATAATCTAAATATTATTACATAAATAAGTATTTACATCTTTATGAATAATTAGTTTTTAATTTCATTTGTTTATTGTCTTAGTTACGTATCATCGTTACATATTTTTTTCTTTATTTTATGTTCATTTGTTCTACCTTCATTTATTTCTATTGTGCAACATCGTAATTTTTTGATATCATTATATATAAAAAAAGATTCTTATTCTAATTTATCTTTTCAACATCATGTATATATTTATCATATATACATATTACTATAATTTATTTATTCATGTGTTATTTTAAGTATTGGTCCACCCGTGTAACACACGGGTCACTAACCTAGTTTCATATATATCCCTTACTTGTCATTGTCAAATTAGCCCAAGTAAACGTGGTATGCCCCCTTCCTT
This sequence comes from Flaveria ramosissima, assembly GCA_025215565.1. Classification (NCBI taxonomy): domain Eukaryota; kingdom Viridiplantae; phylum Streptophyta; class Magnoliopsida; order Asterales; family Asteraceae; genus Flaveria; species Flaveria ramosissima. The sequence goes on along the minus strand of CM046043.1, from coordinate 997,602 downwards.
TTGTGTTACTTTAAACTTTTTTTTTATTATGTTCATGTGCTTTTAGATATATGGTTCATTGTTGTATTAGTTTTAAATGAAACAATTATATATAGTGTATATAGCTTTCATGAATAAATTATTATGTTTATTTACTAATTTGTATTACTATAAAGAAAAGTCAAATCTGGAATCTTTTTAATTAGGAAGTGGAGGGAATGTTTCCTTGCAATGCCAGGTGTTGACTTAGTTTTATTAGTATTTAATTTTAATTGTTTTGTCATGTAATTAGCACCAGATATTATAAACTACACATCTTTTTGGTTATTGACTTCATGGTTAGCATGAATAATTGAGATTTGAGAGTATAATAATCTAGAGGTAAATAAAACCATTTGGCTAATAAAAATAAAAGAGAGAAGAGAATGGTGTTTGATGAGGGTTAGGAAATTAAGATGGTGGTGGTGGTTATGTTACAGTTAAAGCAGTAACTAATTTTCTTTTTGAACAACAATATAATCTATAATAATATTATACAATAGTATTGCATAATTGTTCACCGTATCACTCTAACCCTAGACCTCATGAGAAGAAGCAATATTATGGTATTTTACGGAAGTGGATACGTTTACAATGTTAAAGTTACTAATTTGTATATGATAGCGGTCTGATTGGTGGTTATATATATTAGGAGATTAAAGATGACTCAAAAATATTTATGTTAGAGTTATCATCCAAACTTATCTATCAATACTAATAAAAGAAGGTTTTTGTAGGCCACTTGTCATAATTTTAGAGATCCTAAATTTTATTTTCCCGCTTCTCTCTCCTAATAAATATCACATTAACTACAAATGGTATTATTTAATATTTTTCATACTACAAATATATATATTTTTAAAAAAAGATCTTTCTACAAATGCAATTTGTAAAGAAATAATTGTTTATAAAATAAGAAACTTTTTCAAAATAAACATCAAACTTTTAAAAACACAATATATTTTAAAACCTATGGCTTTTAAAAAATAAAATTCTTATGAAACAAAATAATTAAATTTTAAAGTTATAATAAATAAATTATTAAAAATGACACTTTTTTAAAAAAACGGTTTGTTTTGAAACAATTTGTTTAGAAAGCAACTTTTTTTGAAAAAAAAATTAAACAAAAGTTTAAAAAAATAATATCGTCCTTTTATCACTCGTACGTAATGTCAATTATATCTTATATCAAAAGATCGTTTTAAAATTTATTATTTTTTATTAATAACTATTTAATATTTTATTTATTCAACCCGTGTAATACACGGGGTACTAACCTAGTTAGAAGTATATATCATAATAGTTATATGACATATATAACTACCGTATCCTTTCCTAAGTGATTTGTGATTGATGATAACCATTCAAGTAGTATATAAACATGTCTTGTAAACAGATTTGTGCATGAAAAGGTTTTTGTGTATTATCTAATAAGTTCACAAATACAAGAATTATCCCTATTGTTCTTGTTTATTTTCTAAAGTGGACACAACAAACACATTTTCAGTCGAAAAGTGGTCGCAAAAGCTTTGTTGTGACCATGTTGCGACCGTAAAGATGGCCGTAAAAGACCAGTTTTCTAGTAGTGACGTATATGTAGCATGCTCTCTGCATTAAATAAATAAATAGTGTAAGACGTACTTGTACATTCATAGTTTTTTTTCTTATGACTTTTCTCGTAATTTAACGAGGTCTAGGGTGGTTAGATTTACAAAATAAACATAGCTATCCTCACTTTAATTTGGATGTTCAGGCGAAGAACATTTATGTTATTAAAGAGATGGAGAGAACTTTATATGTTTGGTACTTTAGTTTATTGTTTTAAACTATTTTTAAATAAAGAACTATCACGAAAAAACTATAAGAGCATTCAAGATCACTCATTGCCAAAGGAAATATTAATGTCAAAACTAACAAACTCACAAACCTATTGTACTTCTCTCTCTCATCTCTCCTCCCCTCTCACAAAACGTCTAACGTTTTTGCCACGGTTCTACGAATCCCATTGCATATATTATAATTTTCAAAAGAGAGAATAATTTTTTAATGTTAAAAGTTCAAAAGTTTAAAAGGTAGAAGTGGATGCACGAAACTGAATGTACTTTTCTCAATAATGTGTGTGAATTTTTCTAAATAACATAAATCAAGTTTTTGGTCCGAACTAGTTTGGGTTTGGAACTAGTTCTTGAGGGGATTTGACTATGTTGAAAACCGGATATTGACATGGTCGATTCGGGTTGTGCAGGTTCAAACCGTTTCGACCTGTAGGACACTAGCAGGGTCGGCTTAACATTTTTTGGGGCCCCAATTAAACTAAACAAATAAAGCTTTTTTGAAAAACGCAATCTAAACAAAAACAACCTAATCAAATTTTTTTGAACAAAAGCAATAATCAAAGAATATTATGTATACTAACTTAAGTCCTTGATATTTGATTTCTTTAAACAAAAAAAGGCTAGACGAAGTCAATCAAATCAATCGGAGAAAAAGGGGCTTAGGAATGATCGTTTGCTTTGTGAATTGTGTAACTGTGTTTCTTTAATAACCTATTAAATCATCAAATTTTCATCAGAACTCAACTGTCATGTGTTATTACCGCTTCAAAATTTCATTGAGTTATATAAAATTAAAATACACTATAAACGGGGGCCCTTATTTTTAGAGGCCCTATGCTCAATGCGTCACAACTTACATCATAAAACCGGCCCTGTGTAGAGCATAGGGCTACAAACCAATTTCAACCTTACGATTTAGGTCGGTTCCTTAATGGTTCTTACAAAACCTGTTTTAAAATCAGTTCCGGTTTGAATTCAAAACCAGTACGGGTTCTTAAACTAGTTTTTTTTGCACCTTTACCTCAACCTAGTAGGGTTGGTTTTGGGCCATCTTTTACAATGGTCATAAAGGCCCAGATGAATGGATATTACGATTTACACGAATGCATGTAAGTGGGCTCAGTAAATATAATAATATTGATTTTTGGAAAGTAATCGATTACGTATCATCTTCCAGATTTTCCACAACGGTCCACAAATCCGATATCAATAAATGATTCGATTCTCCATTCCAAAACTTAATTATTATTACTGATGAAATCAAACAAGTATGTTTCTGTTGATCCGCCTAAATCCGAGTATGTTTCTGTTTTCGTTTAACATTTTCAAACAATGTCGATGATTCTGAAACTAACATTACGTTTTCTAGGGTTTGGCGATGCGATTGAGCGATGTAGTTTGAGCTCTAGCTTGTTTCTGATTTCACCGTTGAAGGTACGTGTTTGATCGCTATTTAATTTGAAATCTATAAGTGCTTCGATTCACCATTCAAAAACTAACAACGTCAATCCACAGATGAAATTTATCAATCTCCATTCGTCAATCAATCAAAAACTGAGTTTGTTCTTGTTTTCCTTCTCGTTTTTCAATCTGTATTGCAATGTCGATGATTATGAAACTATCGTTACAGATTCTAGGGTTTCGCGTTGCTTTTGATTCATGTAGGTTGAGGAATTTAGAAGATCAGCGAGAGCGTGAAGAACACCGAGAAGTTCAAACTGGTGGTTCTGCTTCCACCGTCGATGGTAAGCTTTTGATCACTATTTAATTCGTAATCTGTGATCTATGTGTTCATTTATTAATTTTAGTCGTTTGATGCTAGAGTTTCAGGATTGTTGTAGCAAAACACAATTAATTTCAAAAACGTTTCAAATTTCCATTGCAGTGTTCACGGTGATCCAAAATCAAGGTAGGATAAGGAGTCGTGCACACAGGTGATCGTTCTCTCATCGGCCGGACGACCACAAATGGACAGGACGAGACGGAGGACAAAACAGAACAGAGCAGGTGATTTTATCGCTTCTGATTTCCCTTTTCATATTTTAGAATGTTCTTGATCCGGCAGATACTGTGGTTTGTTCATCCGTAAATCGTCGAGGGATGAACAAAGCATGTGAATTTACTTTTAGGGTTCCAATTAAGCTCTAAATTTAGATATTTGTTACTCTGCTTCATTTGTAATAGCTTGATTGCAAATTTACATAAACAATGAGTATTTTCCATATTAATGTACAACCAATCAATAGGTAGATTACCACATTTTGTGAGAAATTGAGCTTCCCTTATTTGATATCTGAATGTAATGTTGATCTAATATGACCCTACAAGTTATATCCTGTAAGGAATTTTTGTAGTCTTCACTATCTATTTTTATAGCTTTTACTCGAAAGATACAACAGTTGTCTTCGCATTTAGAACTTGGAAGATCAGCGAGAGCAGTAAAAACATCGAGAAGAATTTCAACAATGCTCTTGGTTTAGAAGATCATACCCGTGGACCTGCTTCTGCTGTTGATGGTACGTATTTTATTGCTGCTTAAGTTGTAATATATTTGTTAATCAATCAGTTTTAGACGTTTCATGCTAGGGTTTCATGATTGTGGTACCAAAACACAAGTAATCTCAAGCCTGGTGATGGTTTTTTGTTTTATATTACCTTGATTATACACTTATAGTTTTAATTGCTTCGTTTTATCTTCAGAAAAACATGATATGATGATTCTTCCAACCAAAACATTCAGTACTTTTCTTTTCATCTTCGGCCCGATTCTTCGATTATCCTGCTTTCTTCCACCACGTCCCTTGCAATTAAAAGCATACGGACAGAGCAGATGATGATTACTCCAAAATTAAGTTAGGTTGATATATTTTAGGTGCCAGTGATATATTTTGTAGTGTAAAAACAAATAATTTGTTGATCTTTTAGGTTGAACTGTGGGAAGTGTTGGGTTAATCGGGTTTTGTTCATGGGTCATTGTTTGGTAGATTACGGGTCACGGGTCGGTAATTTGTTTGATTGTTTTACATGTTTTATTAGAGTTTAATTAGTCAAAGTCATAGGCTTATTAATTAGTTTGTGGAGTCAAATAGTGGGTAGCAACAGTCCGATTTATTTGTTTTCAGTTAGTCCATGATTGTATACGAGTCTATATATGTACTTTGTTTAATGGAATATAGAAGTAAGCTTCTTCTGCAAATTCTCACATACTTCTTTTCTTTATAATCGAGAACATGTGGTTGAGGAGGGTACATGGATATCATTTAGTGGATCAAACCAATTCTTTCAGCTCCATACGTGCGGTTGAGTACTGTCAAACAGGTTCTTAATTATAAGTTTCAAGTAATATGAAGAATTTGAGCTTAAGATCAATTATATTAGGCATTTATTTTTAGGGTTAATTAAGCTCTAAATTTTTATATATGTTACTGGGCTTCATCTGTTATAACTTGATTGCACTTTTACAGAAACAATGTATCAGAATGTTGAGATGAAAGAACCTTAAGTCCCAGTAACACCTTGCAAAATTTGATATTTGTTACTCGGTTTCGTTGCATGCATGATGTTTTGTTATGGCGGATTAATTGGTTCTAAGTATTTGCCATATTAATGTACCACCAATTAATAGGGAGACTACTACATGTGTGAGAATTTGCACTTCCCATATTTGATTACATCTAAAGGTAATGTTGATCTAATATGACCATACAAGTTGTATTTGATGAGGGGGTTGATGCTGATGAATCAACTGACTCTACTGAGGAGAAGGGAAACAGTATACCCTGAAGATCATCAAGATTAACCTGTGGAAATCCATGAAGGAGTAGATGAAAAACACATGGATACAAAAAGTGTTATCTGTGATCCAACAGATGGCATTGTTGGGCTTCCTGAGGAAGCAGAAAACATTGCTGAAAAACCAGTAGGAAATGATATCATGATATCTGATGTGTATGCTTTATCATCATAGTTTTTATGCCATATCTTAAATCAATGTCGGTATTCATGGTTAAACTGTGCATATTTTTGGTCATCTATGGGGTTATTGTGTCCTTTTATTAAGTTTTTGTAATTTTTTTTGTACTTTCAGCTGTCCTTAAACTTATAGTCACCTGTTACAGGAAAAAGCTAATGAAATTGAAAAGCTGATGATAGGGAATGAGCAGCTGAAATCTATAACCGTTGATCAGAAGGTATGTACAAGTTTACACTTGTCACTAAGAAACCAGGGCTTATTGTTCCATGCTTATCCAGGGCTTCTATCTTTCTCTTATAGACGCTTAGTTCCATATTTTTATTCTTATTGTGTTGCCTTATGAAATGTAATTGGCCAAATTGTCTTATTATCTTAAATAGGGATTCTATAGAGAGTTGTATAAACAATCAGGAAGATTTGTGAATATCCATATTAACCAAAGTAATCTAAATCTACAAAAAAACAATTTAGGAGGTTAAAAAAAGATTTGGATGGGTGGGATAGACTTTAAGGCAACTTTCAACAAGTGTGCTCCACCGTAAGAACCATTATGACCCCTTCCCCTCTTAGCTAATGTTTCTTAATTTATTCTAGTTGACCCTTTTGAGATAAACACAAAAAAATCCACCCATTCATAAGTGGTTCTACATGAAATTTTTTACTATTATATTTCCTTGTTTCAAGCAGTTTCTAGAGAAGACGTGCTCACTAGTCCTCTGTTACTGATGTAGAGATTAGGCTACCCGGAAGGGCTGAGTTAACGGGTCAATGTTGGCTTGGGTCAAACAGACAATTTTTTAGTACAATTTGAAATATGTGCTACAATGCACTTTGGGTGAATTCATCAACCAGTTTTTTACCCGTTGCTTGTTTAGCTAAATATGCTGGTGTGATCATTTGACAATTGACATGCTTGGGATGAAACATATTCTAAATTGATCCAATTGTAAGTAAACAGGTCAAAATTCCCACCTTATTCATTACTTCTTAACATAAACCATCATTATCATATGTTCTCACTTGCGGCTATGCAGTTATTATTATTATTTTTTTTGACAGGGTACCTTGAGCTTGGGATGCTGTGGAGGGATCAGTAAACATGCAGCATAGTATATTTACTTCCTTGATAACTCATTTTCAGGATGCAGAGGACAAAGCTGCAGCCATAGAGCAAAGAGACCGTTGGTTAGTGCCCATTTATCCCAAACATTATCCCGGATTAATGTTCTTGAAGCTCAGGTGATTTTGTTTTTCTCTCCTTAATTGGTTATATAGAAAAGGTGACAGGTCAAAATAAATAAATTTTTGTTACGTGCCGGGGTGGTTGATTGGAGCACTTATACAAGTTATTTTGAAGTTTTGATTTTATAAGTACGACATTAATTACAAAGTATTTTCTTTGTTTTCATTGCATAACTAATCATTTGTTACTGACATGGCGATTATGCTGCTCTAGAGGGCTGGGTTAGCGGGTCAATGTTGGCTTGGGTCAAACAGACAAGTTTTTAGGCTGCTCTAAGTAGAGCAATAATTACAGATTATTTTCTTTGTTTTCATTGCATAACTAATTATCTGTTACTGACATGGCAAACAGACAAGTTTTTAGGCTGCTCTAAGTACGGCAATAATAGCAGAATATTTTCTTTGTTTTCATTGCATAACTAATTATCTGTTAGTGACATGGCAATTAGGCTGCTCTAGAGGGCTGGGTTAGCGGGTCAATGTTGGCTTGGGTCAAACAGACAAGTTTTTAGGACAAGTTGAAATGGGTAGAGTGGACTTGTAAAGAATTCTATTTTAGTTTGTTTATCAATAATTGATGTGTTGAATATGTCTACAAAGCCTGAATATTACAATAACAATCCAAATCTTTGAATAAAAAGATTTAGGAGGTTGTATGTGTTACAATCACTTTGGGTGACTTCAGCAACCAGTTTCACCCGTTACTTGTTTAGCTAAATATGTTGGTCTGATCATTTGACATGCTTGGGATAAAACATATTCTAAATTTACCCAACTGTAAGTAACCAGGTCGAAATTTCCACCTTATTTATTACTTAACATAAATCACCTATATCATCTGTTCTTAGGCAAGTGAACATAGATGTGAAGAACTGGTTATTTATGGTTTAAACACTGATATTTCTGTAATTAGAAGCAACCGCTAGAGAGGTAGAAGCTTGTGTTATAGTAGAGGGATCACTAAGCATTCGGCTTCGGATATGATAAATAGTATATATGTGTGTGTATTTAATTTTAAGTATAAATACTGTATATTCATAGACTTCCCTGATAAATCATTTGCTGGATGCAGAGGACAAAGCTGTAGTTGCAGAGGAAAGATCGTTCGGTTAGTGCACATTTATCCCAAACATTATCCTGAATTAATGTTATTGAAGTTCAGGTGATTTTCGTTTTCTCTACTTAATTGGTTATATGGAAAAAATAGATGGGCTGGGTGACGGGTCAAAATAGATAATTTTTTGTTATGTGTTGGGCTGGGTTGATCGGAGCACTTGTACAAAATCTATACTATTTATAAATGATAATTGTGTTAAGTATGGTTGCAAAATTACATTATTCCAATTATAACATTATATTTTCATCAAAATGATTTTAAGAGATAAAATCACTCAAATCAACCCATAAATCAAATCAAGTAAAATAAATAAACAAAATATAACTCTTTGTTAGGCTTGAAAGAAGCTAGAGAGAAGATTACACAATCAAAGCTAACCAATTCGATTAGTTGTTACCCCTTTTATTCCCTTTGTAAGTTCGGTTACAAAGAAATAGGACATGTACAATAATATATTTGTCAAGATGTTTTCACAAAAATCTATTCAATTGAAAAACTTCTCTGAGAGTAATACTTCTTTACAGGTAAATACTTCTCTAGAGTCACAAGAGAAGATGATTCTGAGAGTGCAAGTATGGAAAATGGTTTGGACCTTCACCTTTTATAATAGGGCAATAAGTACGCATTATTTTCTTTGTTTTCAGTGCATAACTTCTCTGAGAGTAATACATCTTTACAGGTAAATCCTCTGTTACTGATGTGGCATTTAGGCTGCTCTGGAAGGCTGGTTAATTGGTCTATGTTGGCTTGGTCAAACAGACATTTTTAAAAAACAAGTTGAAATGGGTAGAGTGGACCTGCAAACAATTCAATTTTTTAGTTTGTTTATCAATAATTGACGCGTTAAATATGTCCACAAAGCCTTAATATTACAATAATTACCCAAATTTTTGAATAAAAAGATTTTGGAGGTTGTATGTTTACAATCACTTTGGGTGACTTCATCAACCAGTTTCACCAGTTGCTTGTTTAGCTAAATATGTTGGTCTGATAATTTGACTTTCTTGGGATAGAACATATTCTATATTGACCCAATTGTAAGTAACCAGATCGAAGTGTCCACCTTATTTATTATTTCTTAACATAAACATCAATATCATCTGTTCTCAGGCAAGTGAACGCAGATGTGGAAGAGCTGGTTATTTATGGTTTGAAGTTTGAACACTGATATTTCATTCTATTCTCTGATAGCCATTTTTGTTGCAGCTAGCATGAAACTGATAATGCGAACTAATCAGAAGATGAATCTGTATCCAAACTTAAAAAGTTAAAATTGATTATTGCATTTTGCAGAGCTGTAGTTGTCATAATTAATAACATTTTTAAATAACTTCTAGATTAAAGAGAACAAATTGGAGAGTTTAAGAGAAGACAAAGCAACCATGGAGAAGCTGCTGCAAGAAACAATAGATAAGAACAAAGCTGAACTTGGAGCACAAAAAGAACACTTGTTGAATGCATTGAATGCAGCCAAGGAAGAAATTTCACTAGCTGAGGCCCAGGCTAACAATGAAGCGAGAACTGAACTTGAGAGTTGTTTAAGGGAGGCTGAAGAACGAGAAGCTATGCTAGTCAAAACTTTGGAAGAGTTAAAGCCAATCTGAGCAGAAAGGAACATCAGGTTTCTGTCTAAAATCAATAAATTTTGGTGATGCGAAGATGCTGAGGTCAGGCAGTTTGGTGTTAAAAGGTGACTTTTTTTGGTATGGGTCATAAAATTGGCAAGGTTGGTTTGGGTGACCCATGAACAATTATCCTGTCTATTTAATTTTTTATTTATTAATAAATTCATTAATTATGATTAGAAAACAATGTAAATACAAAAGTAATCTAAATGTAAAAAAACAATTTAGGAGATTAAACAATGACTAGGGTGGGTGGGATAGACTTTTAAGGCAACTTTCAACACGTGTGCCCCACCGTAAGAACCATTATGACCCCTTCCCCTTTTAGCTAATATTTCCTAATATATTCTAGTTGACCCTTTTGAGAAAAACACAAAAATAAAAAATAAAAAATCCACCCAATCATAAGTGGTTCTATATACTATTTTTTACTATTATATTTCCTTGTTGCAGCCAGTTTCTAGAGAAGACGTGCTCACATGCTTAGGAAAGACATCGACGACCTACAAGAACGATATCAAGTATGTTTTGAAGTTTTGATTTCATAAATAGGGCAATAAGTACACATTGTTTTATTTTTTTCCATTGCATAACTTGTCATGTGGCGATTAGGCTACCTGGGAGGGAGGGCTGGTTTAATAGGTCAATGTTGGCTTGGGTCAAACAGACAATTTTTTAGGACAAGTTGAAATATGTGCTACAATGCACTTTTTTCATTGCATAAAATTGTTTTTGTTTTAGTAAGCTTTTTTTTCTTAGTCCCGCGCTTTTTTTGCGCTTTCGCCTAGGCCGTAGTCACAACAAATCGCCTAGGGTGCACCTAACGCCTTTAACAACTATGGTTGTAATATGTGCTTCAATGCACTTTGGATGACTTCATCAACCAGTTTCTTGTTTAGCTAAATATGCTGGTGTGATCTTTTGACAATTATCATATGTTCTCAGGCAAGTGAACAATTGGTGCAAGTATTCCTTTTTTTGGTTTTTTGACAGGGTACCTTGAGCTTGGGCTGCTGTGGAGGGCATAGTAAGCAACAAAATGCTTCGGCCAGGTCTGATATGTGCGTATAATATTTAAAGTATAAATTCTTTATATTCATTAACTTCCTTGATAACTCATTTTCAAGATGCAGAGGACAAAGCTGCAGATGTATAGCAAAGAGACCATTGCTTAGTGCCCATTAATCCTAAATATTATCCCGGATTAATGTTCTTGAAGCTCAGGTAATTTTGTTTTTCTCTCCTTAGTTGGTTATATGAAAAAGGTGATGGGTCAAAATAAATAAATTTTTGTTACGTGCCGGGGTGGATTGATTGGAGCACTTATACAAAATCTTTAACTATTTCTAAATAATATTTGTTTTAAATATGATTACAACATTATATTTTTTTCCAATTATAACATTTATATTTTCATCCAAATGATTTAAGAGATAAAATTACACGAATCAACCCCTAAATCAATCAAGTAAAATAAACGAACAAAATATGACTCTTTGTTAGGCTTGAAAAAAAACTAGAGAGAAGAAGACTACACAGCCAAAGGTAACCAATCTTATTAATTGTTACCCTTTTTATTCTCTCTGTAAATTCGGTTACAAAGGAATAGGACATCTACAATATTAACCCTTGAACTTTACATCCATCACGCGTTAACCCCCACAAGTATACTTAGCCATTAACATCGTAACAATACCCCCTCCCCCCGGAAATTTTGACTTCAAAGATGGAATGAGGGATGTCGCAATCAAAACTTATAAACAATTCCCACGAGCTCGCATGCAATGAGATAGAATAGAGCCATGTACCAACACCTGAGCTGCATTGCGATGGTCGTGCTTAATTAAGCGATGATCTAAAATTGCACATGGTTGAAGTAAAAACTGTGAAGCCTTTGGCAAAGGGATCATGATGTAGAATAGAGCCAAGAGCTCATTTCAAAAGAAAAACACTAAAAGTGGGGTGAACCATTGAATGAGCAGGAAGATCTATTCGACAAGCAGAATTCCTAAATTTCTTGAGAATTAAGGAAGGCCCATAGTAACGGATACCAATTTTTGGGGTGTCAATACAACTTGAATGAAGTATGAACCGATGGCTGTGGATGATAGGCACTTTAATTTTAAAAATATTATCCAAGTAGAGTTGTGCAAGTGACATAGTTATGTAAGGATGGGCAAGGGGAATAAAATGATCGTACTTAGTATGTCTACCACCACCCAAATATTCTTTTACCTTGGATTTTAGGCAACCTATAAATGAAATTCATAGAGGTGTCAGTGAATATAGATATAGGCACAGCTAGAGGATTAAGCAGACCATGAATAACAATAGCTTCATATTTAGCACGCTGACACATAAGTCATTATCTTTATATTTAGCATGCCGACACACATGTCACTTTTACGGCCTTATGAACATCTTTATAGCACCCGTCTCGATAGAACATATGCTTTAGGCGGCCTAGTGTAGGCTTAAACCTAAAATGGCCACCTAGTGAATAAGCATGAGGTAGGATTCCTACCCAATAAGCGCTTTCCTTTCCTTATTAGTTTATTACCATCCCATTGTTTGGTTTGATTAGTTGAGCTTAGAAAGGCTAACTAGGTACCCTTGATAATCATAACGATGAATCGATCAACATCCCAAGACTTTTGACTATGGTTTCATAATGTGGAATTAATAGAACTCAGAGAATCGGAACCCTTGATAAGGCATTAACCACCTTATTCTTAGTGCCTTTTTTATACTATTGAGAGGTCTAAGAGATGTGTTCCTCCCTAAGTAGTTGATGGTTCAAGTCCTATGATGAATAATGGTTAATGATTAGGTGGGTGAGTTTGCCGTTATAAAAATAAGTGTAATATATTCTACAAAACAATTTAGTCATGCGTGTTTGTTTAAATATACATCCCAAGAACCGGAATGGTTCATCAATAAATGTTTCCTAATGAGATCATTAATCGCAATAGCTTCTTCTAGCTCAAGATCATATTCATAGTACATATTTGGTTATATATCTTAAGCAACACAGTCTTAACAAAAACTAAAATTATTGTCACCTTTTTATATTCGATATGTAATTTTGCATCTTAATTTCCATAACACCTTTTTATATTCGATATCTAATTTTGCATCTCAATTTTTTTAATGATCCAAAATGCAGGATATTAAACTCTTATATAACTCTAGGGTAGAGGGGTTCCTAAGAAATATATACAGATAATTAGAGATATGCATGATGGAGTTAAAACGAGTGTGTGTGCGCCTGTGTATTGAATTCTATCCTATGGAGATAGGCCTCCATTATAGATCCGCATTAAGTATGTTTATCTTTGTAGAAGTTTTGGATGACTTGTCCTAGTCAATCATGAGATAATTCCATGATGCATGCCATGTTAGCATTAGAGAATAAAGCAAGTTTGAGAGATAGGTTAAAGGAGTGAAGATCGACACTAGAGCGTAAAGGTTTAAAGATAAGTCAACAGAGTACCTTGCTTGTAATGTTAGTGGTGCAAATGATGAGGACACCCAATATAGCATCCAAGCTGTCTTGCTAACAACTAAGTTTAGGTATCTAGGTTATTTTGTCTGGTGCGACGGGGCAAAGATAGTGATGTAGTCCACATAATACAAGCATGTTGGTGCAAATGGAGAGTAGCGTTAGTAGGTGTGTGACAAAAGGTTCCAAACAAGTTAAAAGGAGAAATTCTATAGAGTTGCAGTTCGACCAGAAATATGGACTTGTGACGTGAATTTTAGGTATCTTTACTTTTTTAATACATTTAATATGCGTTTATACTTTTTTTAATATAACTACAGATATTGGAAAATCCCGACCCCCACATCTTCTCTTTCATTTCTTTTTGACACAAAAAACCAAAGATGACTTGATTTGATGGTTTAATGATCTAATTTGGACAAAATATGTATGAGTGACCTAATTAACACACTTTCATTATATTGTGATATTGTTTCTATTACTATACTTTCTTGTTTTAGCAAACCTACTAAGTTCAATCAATGTATTGTGATCAAATGATCATCTATAAATAAGTAGTTTATAAATTTGAGTAAATTGTCATTTTTGAGTAAATTGATGCATTTTGTCATTTTCATCCAAAAACAATTTTTTCTCCTCGGCGTTCCTGACATTTAAAAAGCTTGCAATTTTCATACAATTTCGTTTACTTCGTTTATTTACATGTTAAGTAGCCATCCCGTGCAATTTATGTGAGGGGCATTTATGTATTTTTACACATCACAAGAAAAAAAGAAAACCTAAATAAACATTGTTCAATTGCTCCGTACATTCAAACATTATTCGATTGTTTTTAATATTCAAAGTTGATGTCCACTTAATGGGTAAAACAAATAGCACTACTTGTAGCAGATGAAAATGATAAGTTTTTAGAAAGGACATTGAGGGGAAATAAAGTTTTTGGATGAAAACGGCAAAAGTCACCAAACCTTAGGGACAAAAATGACAATTAACTCTAAATTTTTATATAATATTATGTTAAAAACTCATATATTAAACAAATCAATAAAGAAAATATTAAATTGAATATTAAATAATTAGTATTAAAAATATGGGTATTAAGAAATAAAAGAAGAAAACAAATTATTTATTAAATAAAAAAGTAAAAGTAAAAACAACGGTAAAGATTTAAAACCAAGGAAAAGAAACGGGAAGCAAAAATATATATTTGATGAAGATAGATAAACGAGAAAAATAAAAAAGCTATTACAAAATTGTGACAAGTGATACTATTTTTAACACATTTATTATATACATGCTTAAAAGTTTGACGACACACGAATAATAATATTATAGGTTTCGATAACTAAGTTGATGTCCACTTAATGGGTAAAACAAATAGCACTACTTGTAGCTGATGAAAATGATAAGTTTTTAGAAAGGACATTGAGGGGAAATAAATTTTTGGATGAAAACGGCAAAAGTCACCAAACCTTAGGGACAAAAATGACAATTAACTCTAAATTTTTATATAATATTATGTTACAAACTCATATATTAAACAAATCAATAAAGAAAATATTAAATTGAATATTAAATAATTAGTATTAAAAATATGGGTATTAAGAAATAAAAGAAGAAAACAAATTATTTATTAAATAAAAAAGTAAAAGTAAAAACAACGGTAAAGATTTAAAACCAAGGAAAAGAAACGGGAAGCAAAATTATATATTTGGTGAAGATAGATAAACGAGAAAAATAAAAAAGCTATTACAAAATTGTGACAAGTGATACTATTTTTAACATATTTATTATATACATGCTTAAAAGTTTGACGACACACGAATAATAATATTATAGGTTCCGATAACTAAGTTGTTTAATGAGCAAATTTTGTTCGGGTTAATCTGTCTAATTAATGGACATGTGCGGATTCTTCGGTTTAATTAGATGGGTCATGGCAGGTTGAAATATGTAATAAGTTTGATAAAACATGTTGACATGTTTAATAAAACATGTTGACTTGTAAATCCCATTTAACCAAACAAGGTTGACCTCTCACCATTTTTATTACACATCACTAGCCCGTTTAACATACGTACAACTTGATTATAACCCATTAATATGTCTGAAGTGTTTAGATAACTGAGTTAAACATCTCTTTTTTAGCTTAGGCAATATGAAATGTGTTTAGATTTTTTTAATGCCAAAATCTAGATTTCAAAAAGTAAATACATCACGCTCAACTTTTTTTTATTGAAAAACACACCATTTAACTATCAATATGTTTATTTGGTAATCATTGAAACCTTAACATATTAGATCATTAGTAAATATCTTAAAAAACCAATGTAATTTTTGCATTAGTTTCATATATGTCATTCAATGAAATAAAAACCAACATAGAATATGCTATAACTTTTTAAAATTTTTAATCTTTTTAGTATCTTAATATTAATGATTAGATTTATGACGTGTCTTTATATAACTTTTTAAATATAATATTTTAATTCAAAAATAAACCGACACAATAGAACAGTAACCAGTTTTGATAAGTATTCCAATAAAGTTATTTTAAGTTTTTTTTAAACCTAAAAAACCACTCAACTACTTTCCATAATTCTTATAATTCCAGTAGCTTTGTATTTTTATTATTTAATATAATGTAACTACATCAAGAGATGATAAGTATAATATGTTACTTTTTTGAATGACGATGGTGGTTACTAGCTAGTAACAATGAGTTAATAAATATTCATCAAGACATGATAGTATTATTTTCTTATTTCGAAAAAAAGGGCATTTCATTCGTTTGTGTTAAAAAAAGGACTTAGAAACATAATCAAAAGACCCGATTGGGCCGTGGCCGTTTAAGTCAGAATCCATATCCGTATTGAGACTTTTGAAGTGGACCATGGCCCACTAATATTTTAGTATTTGACTTTTGAAGCCCCCACATACCGAAACGTCACTCTCTTCAGTCTTCCTAAAGTAGGGATGAGCATTTGGTACCCAGTATCCGTACCGGTACCCGTACCGTACCGATACCGGTACCCAGTTGGTACCAAAAATTTGTATAAGGTACTGGTATCGGTACTTGATTTTCTTACATTTCGGGATCGGTACTGGCCGGTACCGGTACCGGTACTTTACCTAAAAGTCCTGTATGGTACCCGATAGTACTTGAATACGAATAACCTATTTTGAAAAAGGATTAACAATATAGTGATCAAATCGAAGATTAACTTTCTTTGATATTTTGAAACTTTTGGTTTTGGTATTGATCTTATTGGTGTTTATTATTTTGAGGTGAAACTCATCACCATGAAACAAAAACAATTTACTATTTTTTTAGAGTCAGTTTGCTTCACAACTGATGAGTGATAGTTATAATGCATGGTCAAGTCTGTGTACTATTTTTGTTAGACATGTGGATGTTTTTTTGATATTTTATTTTTGTTTACTTATTATAAACTTTTAGAGGTATTGGGTACTAAACATGTATAGGGTAACATGTACAAAAACAAGTATTGGATAACGTAACCAAACATAAACCATACAGCAAGACTAAAAAATAATGTTGTGGAGATAACGGGTACCAAAAAGGTATTGGGTACCGAAATACCGGTACCGTACCGGTACCGGTACCTGTACCCATATACCAAAATCGGTACCGGTAGCGGTACTCGTTTTTTATAAAATTCGGGACCAGGTACTTTCGGTATCGGTACCGGTTCGGTACAGGTACGGTACCGAGCTCATCCCTATCCTAAAGCCCCCTTGATATGTTTTCTTTTTTCCACTAGTATTTTATTAATAATAATAATAATAATAATAATAATAATAATAATAATAATAATAATAATAATAATAATAATAATAATAATAATAATAATAATAATAATATTGATTTTTAGAAAGTAATCATGGTAACGACGCAGGCAGATCTTCTTCGAGATTTCACAACGTTCAACAACAAATCGGATGAAATCAATAAATGATTCGATTCACCGTTCCAAAACTCATTACAACCTTGATGAAATGAAATTCAACAACTACGCTACCGCAATCCATGATTTCATATTCTCCATCTTCCATTCAATCGGTCGAAAACAGAGTTTGTATTCGTTTTCGCTTTACCTTTTCAATCTGCTATACAATCTCGATCATTCTGAAACTATCCTCACAGATTCTAGGGTTTCGCCATGCCTTTGATCTGAGGAATCGACAAGAATTTCGACAATGCACCACCGTTGATGGTACGTACGTATTTGATCGCTACTTAATTCCATATCTACTTGTTAATTTAGTCGTTAGATGCTTGGGTTTCAGGATTATGGTACCAAAACACAAGTAATCTCAAGCCTAGTGGTGCTTTTTCGTTTCATATTACCTTGATTATAGTTCTAATTTCTTCGTTTCATCTTCAGTAAAAACATGACGAAGGGAAATAAACTTTGAAATCCATGAGGATACCTACTCTCAGGTGTTCACGGTGGTGGTGATCGTTCTCTTATCAAGGATTCGTGCACAGAACGAGACGGTGCTTTCCTACCTACAGGGGATGCAGGCTATGTGCTTGAAGATGTGCCTCGCTTATTCAATATTTCAATGAACACTGCCGGCCCTGAGGAGGGGCGGCATGGACCCCTGTCTAGGGCCCACTCGCTCAGGGGGCACAAAAATTTTCAAATTTGTTATATATATAATTATGAAAAAAATAATTATAAGATATAATACAATTAGAAACTTAACCCAATTATGTTTTAAACCAAATTTTTTTAACCAAATTACTCAACTAATAGCCCACTAAAATATTTAAATTTTGATTGTAATTAAAGTTCACAAACTAATTTATACCACAAATTTTGTTCTATTCAAACTTGAAATCTTATCTACGATCCACGATGTCCCAAGAAAGACTTAACGGATTGGCGATAATAGCTACGAAAGCAAAATATTAGAGACTATAAAGTATGAATATGTTATAAACCAATTTGCTATCAAGAATGCTAGTAGAGATTTACGAGTTATTGGTTAACTATTACGATATGTCATTGTAATACTATGATATTGCTAAAACATTTATTTTCATTAAAAAATAGTTTACATAATTTAAGTCGTTAGGGCCCATGAGCCTTTTTTTCCGGCTCGTCCAGGGCATTAAAATACTCGGAACCGACCCTGTCAATGAACATGTTCTAATGTCACTTTGTTATTTATTTTCTGCATATTCGTTTCATATTACCTTGATTATAGCTTTAATTTCGTCGTTTTATCTTCAGAAATACATGACGAATCTTCGACGCATTTGAAGGAGGGAGATGACTCTACTGAGGACGAAGGGAAGTGTGGAAATAAACTCTAAAATCCGACGCCGGTGGTGCACAAAACGGTACAAAGGGAAGTGTGGAAATAAACTCTTAGTGGCAGAACGGGACGGTGCTTTCCTTCGTCTCTTTCTCGTTTCTGATTTCCCTTTTTATTGTTTTCATGTTCTTGATTTGGCAGATGCTAGGGATATCAACATTACTCTTCTTTGATCTCTACATCACTTCAAGAAAGTATCAAAATCAACAACAATCTTCTCATGAAATCTTCTGGTAAGATCAATTCAATCTCATAACCATTATACTCATCATATTTTAGGTGTCAATGGTATATTCTTTAGTGGCTAATCAGACCTTTTTTTTCTGTTTCATATGTGCTTGAAGATGTCCCTCACTTAACTGATTACATCCCTAATCTCCCTGTAAGCTTATATGCATCTGTGATTTGCATCTTGTTTGTTTTGATTCGATTTGATTTATTTGTGTTGTTTATGAGGGAAATGGGCTGTTATTGCTTTGACTTTTGGGTAGGCTAAGGGGTTTTTTTTTGGTTTATTTTAGTTCTAGAAGGGGTTCTAGAAGTGTGTTGTGTTGGTCTTTATGGATCTGTTGTATAATCGATATGCTGAACTTGTTTTTAGGGTAGGTTGCATTGAGATTTTGGATGTAAAATATAACAAATTGATGAGATATGGACATGTGGTTGATGAATTCAAGAAGTGATCAAAGAAACATGTTTCTTAAGATCAGTTACTTTAGTTTAGGCGATCCCTATTTAACAACCCTTCAACGCGTGAACACGACCTGTTTTAGCACTCAATTTTTCTGCAAGGATCCATTTCCTAGATGAACATATTCAATATTTCTATGAACATGTTCTAATGTCACTTTGTTATTTATATTCTGCAGACTTATCCTAATCCATTGCGTTCTAATCCTGCATATTCGGTTGTGAAGTAAGTTACATTTGATTGACTGCATCTACTTTTCTTCAAGAAATACTTGTAATTTTTTTATAAAGTCTGTTAAATGCATTAATCTCTAACCTATGATGGATCCCAGGCAGTACTTTGTTGATGCGGATGATACCGTGCCTCAAAAGGTAGGTTGCAGAAAGTTTCTTCTTAGTATGCATTATCTATAATATTGACTATTGACAGTTCTTATTCATAGTAAATACTAATTCAATTTCAAAAATACAAATTCTAGTGATGCTTTTTCGTTTCATATTACCTTGAGTATAGTTTCAATTTCGTCGATTCATCTTCAGAAATACATGACGAATCTTCGAGGCATTTGGAGGGAGATGACTCTACCGAAGACCAAGGGAAGTGTGGAAACAAACTCTAAAATCCGACGCCGGCGACATAAATCTCATGTATTCAGCACAGTGTTAACGGTGGTGGTGATCGTTCTCTTATCGTTGCTTTTCTACGTCTCTTTCTCGCTTCTGATTTCCCTTTTTATTGTTTTCATGTTCATGATTTGGCAGATACTAGAGACATCAACATTACTCTTCTTTGACCTCTACATCACTTCAAGAATGTATCCAAATCAACAACAATCTTCTCATGAAATCTTCTGGTAAGATCAATTCAACCTCATAACCATTATACTCATCATATTTTAGGTGTCAATGGTATATTCTTTAGTGGCTAATCAGACCTTTTCTTTCTGTTCCATATGTGCTTGAAGATGTGCCTCACTTAACTGATTGCATCCCTAATCTCCCTGGTAAGTTTATATGCATCTGTTATTTGCATCTTGTTTGATTTGATTTGTTTGTGTTATTTGTGAGAGAACAATATTCAATATTTCGATGAACATGTTCTAATGTCACTTTGTTATTTATTTTCTGCAGACTTATCCTAATCCATTGCGTTCCAATCCTGCATATTTGGTTGTGAAGTAAGTTACATTTGATTGACTGCATCTACTTTTCTTCAAGAAATACTTATAAATTTTTTTATAAAGTCTGTTAAATGCATTAATCTCTAACCTAGATGGATCCCAGGCAGACCGTGCCTCAAAAGGTAGGTTGCAGAAAGTTTCTTCTTAGTATGCATTATCTATAATATTGACTATTGACAGTTCTTATTCATAGTAAATACTAATTCAATTTCAAAAATACAGATTCTAGTGATGCTTTTTCGTTTCATATTACCTTGAGTATAGTTTCAATTTCGTCGATTCATCTTCAGAAATACATGACGAATCTTCGAGGCATTTGGAGGGAGATGACTCTACCGAAGACCAAGGGAAGTGCAGAAACAAGCTCTAAAATCCGACGCAGGCGACATAAATCTCATGTATTCAGCACAGTGTTCACGGTGGTGGTGATCGTTCTCTTATCGTTGCTTTTCTACGTCTCTTTCTCGCTTCTGATTTCCCTTTTTATTGTTTTCATGTTCATGATTTGGTAGATACTAGAGACATCAACATTACTCTTCTTTGACCTCTACATCACTTCAAGAATGTATCAAAATCAACAACAATCTTCTCATGAAATCTTCTGGTAAGATCATCTCAACGTCATAACCATTATACTCATCATATTTTAGGTGTCAATGGTATATTCTTTAGTGGCTAATCAGACCTTTTTTTTTTCCTGTTCCATATGTGCTTGAAGATGTGCCTCACTTAACTGATTACATCCCTAACCTCCATGTAAGTTTATATGCATCTGTGATTTGCATCTTGTTTGTTTTGATTTGATTTGATTTGTTTGTGTTGTTAATGAGAGAAATGGGCTGTTGTCGCTTTGACTTTTGGGTCGGCTGACTGTTTTTTTTAGTTCTAGAAGGGGTTCTAGATGTAATACTAGAAGTATGTTGTGTGGATCTTAATGGATCTGTTGTATAATGGTGTGAATCGATGTGATGAACTTGTTTTTAGGGTAGGTGACCCTGATATTTTGGATGTCAAATATAAACAAATTGATGAGACATGGACATGTGGTTGATCAATTCAAGAAGTGATCAAAGAAACATGTTTCTTAAGATCAGTTACTTTAGTTTAGGCGATCCCTATTCATTGTTGATCTTTTAGGTTTAATTTGGGAAGAACATGAGGTTGAGAAGGGTGGATCGATTTCATCAAGTGGCTAATCAAACGATTCTCTCTGTTTCATACATGTGGGTAAGTATATACACACAACAAACACTCAAACGATGATAAAACCTTTTGATTGTGCTTGACCACTTACAAACGTGCAGAACTTTTGCACAGGAACAACTTTCATTCAATGCAACCCTCTACTATCCTACGTGACCCACTAAGCAATTTAAATAACAAAAATCTTAGTATCCTACGTGACCCACTAAGCCCTCTACTACCAACTCTTTAGCCCACTACTTTTACTCATTCAAACTAGAAAACTTACTCCATGACTCAAATAAAATGTCTAATTAATATACTAAACTTCTAGTGACTTGACCCGTAAAATTAAACCGTTGACCCTTCAAGATTAACCAACAAAAATCATGTTTTTAATTAAAAAAATGCATATCTTGATGCATGGGTGTTGGGTGGTAATTGGATAATATGTTGGGAAAAGATATATTCTCCCTAGGATAGTTAAATATTTGCTATGATACAAGGAAGCTCAAAATAGTTTCATCTTCACAAAATCAGTAGGCTTTTGACATGTTATTTATACTGCAAATTTGACTCATGTGTGTTCTTTATGATCATTTTTTATGCCATATCTATTGATGAATGCCGCTGTTTCTTTTAAATGTCATATTTTATTGCATGTTTAGCTGTCCTTAATCATCAGAAGGTATGTACAAGTTTATGCTTGCCAAAAGCTGTCCTTAATGATAGAGAATGAGCAGCTCTGTTTCACACCTCTGTTTCAAAAACACTGCAGGGAAGTACTGTTAAACCACATGGGCTTCAATCTCATGCACATGATGTAGTCTCAAAGGATGAGGATGAAGTTGATAAAAGTTCACACAGTTGAATTGGAGAGGTTAAAGATGGAATTGAAGAACATGGACACTTGATGCATGGGTGTGAGGCTTCTATGGACTTGGACTGAAGTGATAGACAAAGAGCAACAACAATCTTTTCATGAAATCTTCTGGTAAGATCAATTTAACCTCAAAAACTCTATACTCATCAGATTTTAGGTGTCAGCGATATATTTTTTAGTGTAAAAACAAATTAATTTTTGATAATTTAGGTTGAATTTGGGAAGAACGGGAGGCTGAGGAGGGTGCATTAATTTCATTTAAAGGCTAATCGACTCAATTCTTTCAGTTCCTACTGTTAAATCAAACAGGTTCTTATTTATAAGTTTCAAGTAATGTATTGTAAGGAATTTTTGTAGTCTTCACTATCATGCTGTCTAAATATCTAAAGGAATCATATGATGAGGGGCATGATGCAATTGAGTCAAATCCACATGGGCTTCAATCTCATGCACCTGAAGATGATGCTTCTGAGTTGGTTTCTGATGTTGTTTCTAAGGATGAGGATGAAATTGATAAAGTTTATATCGTGAACAGAGAGATGAACAATAATCCAACCGGAGTTCAGGAAGAAATTTGCCTGATGATGCAGATTCTACAGTTGAATTGGAGACGTTGAAGATGAAGTTGAAGAAGAAGGAGATGCACTTCTAGGTGCTGCTTGAACAACCAAGTTATTTAAATTATCATGTTATCTAAAAGAATATACTTTAATTGGGCCTTTATCATGTTACTTGCTAAATAGTTTTAACATTCTTAATGGCCATCATTCCTTCTATATTATATAGGTGAAGAGCTTTCAAAGAAACAAGCTGTTCAAGAATCTACAGTTAGGAAACTACGGGCAGAGGTATGTGATAGAATAAACCGTTTTGCCTTTAAAAGCTAAAATTGTTTTGGCTCGCTTGCTCTTTTTGCAATTTTTAAGAACCCCATTCCAGATTAGGGCGTTTGAAGAAGAGATGAAACGTTTTAAAAGCAAGCTACAAGTAAATACTTCTCTAGACTAATAATATATTTGTCAAAATGTTTTTCACAAAAGTCAGTACATAGAGTCACCACTGAAGACAAATTACATCTTGAAAATGGTTTCGTACCTTCACCTTTCTTTTAAAACTACTAAATAAATTACCAAAAATGACACTATATTGATTATAAGGATGTTTACGAGAGTACAAGTCTCTCAAGACACGTTAAAATAATCGGTAAATTCATTCTATCCTCTGATAGCCATTTTTTGTTGCAGCTAGCAGGAAACTGATAATGTGAACTAGTCTGTATCTGTATCCAAACTTAAAAAGTTATAAATTGATTATTGCATTTTGCAGAGATGCAGTTGTCATTGATTAATAACAAATTGGTGAGTTTAAGAATACACGAAGCAGCCATGGAGAAGCTGCTGCAAGAAAATCAAATGCCTATATCAAGTCTCCACAGGAGGAGTATCATCAAAGGGTGTCGGCCCTCGAAAGAAAGGTAAATTAATGGTTTGCATATTTCTAGAAGCTTAGTTTAACAACTCTGTTTAAAAAATACTGCAGGGAAGTATTTGAAGAAAGTACTTTAAAAATTTTCTGTCAAAGAATGGAAACTCTTGTAAGGATGCTAAATAGTTTGTATCTTCTCTATCTTTCTAAGGGCAGTTGTCTAACAAAAAAACCTACAGACTTTTGCTGATTTCCTACATAAGTCACTAGACTTTATCTCAACTTATAAAACTGAACAAAACGGTCCTTATAAAGTTTATGGATTTAATTATGCAAAAAATAATGAACTGTTGGTTGAACTTTTATAAGTTTAAGCACTTTATCCTAAATAGGACTTTTTTTGTTAAAAATGAAGTCCATGGGGCATTTTTGGTAAGTGTTTATTAGTTAAAGGATATAGGTATGCAAAAATGAAGTCCAGGTTTGTGAATAAGCACAAAGTCTATAGGTTTTTTTTCCTTTTTTATATTATTTTTGGCAACTACACATAACTTATCCATGATTATGCAAACTTGTCAGAAGCTGAATCTGTAACTCTGTATTCAAACATAAAAAGCTAAAATCTTATTATGGAGAGTTAAAAAAAAGACAAAGCAGCCATGGAGAAGCTGGTGCAGGAAACAATAGGAGAAGCTGGTCTAGGAAACAATAGATAAGAACAAAGCTGAACTTGTAGCATCAAAGGAACACTTGATGAATGCACTGAATGCAGTGAAAGAAGAAAAATCACTAGCTGAGGCACGGGCCAACGAGGAAGCGAGAACTGAACTTGAGAGTTGTTTAAGGGAGACTAAAGAACCAGAAGCTATGCCAGTTCAAACTTTGAAAGAGTTAAGGCCAACTCTGAGCAGAAAGGAAAACAGGTTTCCGTCTAAATTTACCAAAATCAATAACTTTTGCTGAAGCCAAAATGATGAGCTCGAGCAAGTTGGTGTTAAAACATGTCCTAGGTAAAAAATGGGCTAGGTTGGTTTGGGTGACCCATAAACAATTTTCCTTTCATTTTACAATTATTATGATTAATGATCCAAAACTTTGAATAAAATGATTTTAGAGGTTGTTTGTGCTAAAATGCACTTTGGGTGACTTTATCAACCAGTTTCACTGTTTCGTGTTTAGCTAAATATATATGTTGGTTTGAACTTTTTGACATGCTTGGGATAAAACATATTCTAAACGAACCAATTGTAAGTGAACTTGCTGACTTTATCATCTGTTCTCAGGAAAGTGAATATAGATGTGAAGAACTGGTTATCCAAGTTCCTGAATCTATCAGGCCTTATTTGAGAAAGACCGAGGCTATGCAGGTATTCCTTTGTTTGACATGGTACCTTGATCTTTACGGTTTGAACACTTGTATTTCTTTAATAGGAACCTACTGCTAGAAAGGCAGGCTTGGGCTGTCACGAAGGGATCACTAATCATGCGGCTTCAGGTTTGATAAATAGTATATGTGTGTGTAGTTTCTTTAAAATATAAATTCTTTATATTTATAAATTTCCTGATAACTCATTTTCAGGATGCAGAGGACAAAACTACAACTATAAAGGAAAGAGACCATTCTATTAGTGCACATTTATCCCAAACATTATCCCGGATTAATCTTCTTGAAGCTCAGGTGCTTTTGTTTTTTCTCCTTAATTGGTTATATTGAAAAATTCGATGGGTTGGGTACCGGGTGAAAATAGAGAAAAAAGTTTAATTACGGGTTGGGGTGGGTTGATTGGAGCACTTATACAAAATGTTTTACTATTTATAAATAATAATCGTGTTAAATATGAATTACAAAATTACATTTTTCCAATTATAATATTATATTTTCATCAAATGATTTAAGAGATAAAATTATTTGAATCAACCAATAAATCAAATCAAGCAAAATAAATGAACAAGATAGGTTATTCTGTGTTACTTGTTCTTTATTAGGCTTGAAAAGAAACTAGAGAGAAGAAGAGTACACAATCCAAGCTAACCAATACAATTGGTTGTTACCCCTTTTATTCCATCCGTTAATTCAGTTGCAATTGGTTACAAAATGAATAGGCCATGTATAATATTGACCCCGGAACTTTACATCTATCATGCATTAACCCTCTCAAGTATTAACTAGCCGTTATTATCCTAACAATACTCTGCCTTTGAAAAAATTTTAACCAAAAAATGGAGCGAAGGAAAACGTAACAGAATCTCATCAACAAGTTTCCAAGGCTATTTCAATGAACAAACACCTAAGTTGTAATGCGATGGCCGCACCTAACCACGATGGTCTAACCCCCACGTGGTTGAAGTAAAAACCGCAAAGCCGTTGGCAAGGGCATCACGGGTAGATTAAAGGCCTGAGCATGTTTCAAAAGAGAAACATGGAAAGTGGGGTGACCATTGAATCAACAAGAAGATCTAAATTTCTTGAGAATTAAGAAAGGCCCATAGAGACGAGTTATAGTTTTAGGGTGTCGAGACAACTTGAGTGAAGTTTAAACTAGGCCACGACTTTACATTAACCCAATCACCAACTTTGAATGTTCGTTCAGAGCAATGAGCATAAGCAAATTGCCCCTGTGGCATAATTGATCAGGCTAACGTCTTTCTTATATGAACTAGTCATCTTATCAAGATCTCCATCCATTCTCTAGTGTGACAACCTAGAGGAAACATACATGTCAACCAATCCTATATTTCATGCCCTTACAAAGCATGCTGAAGTAGATCTTCACTTTGTTCATGAGCAAGTAGCTAAAGGTCAACTTAAGGTCCAATTTATATTTTTTAGTGATAAAATCACAGACCTTGTTCACTAAACCTTTACACTCTCAGAGATTTCTAGCTTTAAGGTCCAAGTTACACGTCGTACTATGCCCTCAACTTGCGGGGGAATATTAGTCTAAGTAATTACTATTTTTTATATTAGAGATTTCTAGCTTTAAGGCCCAGATAGCTACTTCATCGGTCAATATGTAGATGTAACCCTAATTCCTTTTACCTTGCATTTTTATCAAATCGATCTTATCTAAACCTGAAGTGTGGCTCAATACTCTAGAGATGGAAGCGACTCGATTAAATTGGATTCGGTCATGTGGACTCCGTTGCTAAAGTGCAAGCGGTAGTTGAAGAAGTCATCGTTGGATGGTATCTTCCATGATATGAAGAGGGTGAGTCGTTTAACGAGTTTGTATTGGAGGTATATGGACATTGGGTAGGTTAACCATATGTGTATTTTGTTCAATAGATGTGGTGGGGCAAGTTTGATCAGAGTTGCTGAGTTTGCCGAAAAACCAATGTAATTTTTGCATTATTTTCATATATGTCATTCAATAAAATTCACTTAAAAACCAACATAGAATATGCTATAACTTTTTTAAAATTTTAATCTTTTTAGTATCTTAGTATTAATGATTAGATTTATGACATGTCTTTTATTTAACTTTTTAAATATAATATTTTAATTCAAAAGTAAACCGACACAATAGAACAGAAACCAACTTTGATAAGTATTCAATTAAGTTATTTTAAACCTAAAAACCACTCAAGTTTCGACTTTTTTTTACCAATCTTGTGATAATTGAAATTTTTTTTATAGGTAACTGATAATTTGTTATTGTGTTAGATTTTTTTTATTTTATTGCAAATAATCTGGCATTATCAAACAATTGGATTATAACTTAAAATATATTTAAATCCATAAATTAAAAAAAAAGCCATAGGCATAATATTGTTATCATGACTACTATCATGATCATTAATAATTATAAGATTTTAGACAGATTAGATTATATGTCAATCATAATGATGAGAATTTGACAGACCTTATAAACTTTATACTTCAGTTTCTAGTTATAGTTTTTAACAAAATTTTATGATTTAAATACATTAAACATGTTACTTTCATAAAAATAAATAAGAAATTACATGATGAAATGCATGTGTTAATAATTTGGTTTAATAAACAAGAAGTGGAATTTAGTTCACGTCGAGAGGTATACTGATCTTACATTGCTTATGGCTATATGCCTTGAGGTGATATGTTTCTATTTAGAGATTTTAATGTTTTTTAAAGTTTAAATCCAGCTAAACATCTACAATTTTCATGTCATATACATTAGAAAATGAAAAAAATTAAAAACTAACACATCATTGATTACTTATAATATGTTTTTTCAATTTTCACAATATTGGAGTTTTAAGGCAAACCTCCAAAGCAGATAAGCAAGCCTCCAAAGCATCAATATAAAAAAATAAAAAGGAATTATTATCCAAAGTTGAAGCCGGGATGGAAGCAGACAATTAGAGCTTATGAACCAGTAGACTAACGACAACCACTTATGTTTATAATTTGGATTAATAGGTATATAACAAGATTAAATTAAGACAAATGCAAGTACAATATGTTAATTTTTAAACGATATTAGTGAGGACTTGAGTGACTCACCCTAATCAATAAGCGGCAGGGTGTTGTGAGGGCTTTGATTTGCGCGTTAATTAAGGGTAGTTTCTGTTATAGCACTAGGAATCTGTGCCGTTAGTCTAAGCCAAAACACAGGGGCTTTGGAATCCATTCCGTACATCAAGTTAGTAATTATGCACCAATATTAAAGCTAGAACCTAGAACCTTCAAAAGAGACAAGCCTCCCACATCCCTCTTCGACTATTAGACCAAAAGATCATTATTTTGTTTTGAACAACAAATGGACGATCCTGTTTCAAATGATAAGAGTTATCTTAATCAGATCAATTCTTTTTTCCAGCCAAGACCATACCTCAACCTCATTAGTAGGAAACCCATTACTTAAAAAAGTCTATGTCTTAACTTTAAACATTTTGCTCCAAGTGAAACTTAACCTAGTTAGGTTAATGATCATTGGCATTGGATTTAGAAGAAAAAATAAAGCGTAAATATGTAATAATACTAGATTAATACATCGTGTAAAACACGGGTTGAAAAAATATTATATAATTAGTAATGAAAATTTAGAAATCATAAAACAATACTTTGATATAAGAGTTGATTGAAATTACGTGTAATTAACAATTTTGTGTAATAAAATAATAATATCATTATTTTAACTTATGGTTTTAAAAATTTTGTTTTACTAAATTTTTATTAAACAATTCTTCTTTAAGAAACCGTTTTATTCTTAACTAATATTCTCTTAAAAAAAGTTCGTTTTTTAAAAAAGAAGCTCATGTTTGATGAATTTTCTTTTTTTAAAATAGCATCACTTGTCAAATGGCTTAAAAAATTATATTTTAATTTGGAAATGTTGAAAATAATATCAATAGTATTTATATGGAGAGTGACATGGATTTAGAAGAAAAAAAAGAACAGTATTTAGATAAACGCAAATATTGACGTGTTAAAAAAATAGATATAATAATACTGATTTATGGAAAGCAATCGATCGGCCGTATCATCTTCCAGATTTGACAAAGTAATGATTTCACAACGGTCGGCAAAACGGATATCAATAAATGATTCGATTCACCATTCCAAAACTTATTACATTACAGATGAAATCAAACAGATGCAATTCAACAAGCACGCTATCGATTCACAGTCTCCATCTTCCAATGAATTAAACACCGTTGATTCGCCTAAAACCGAGTTTGTATTCGTTTGATGACGATGATTGTAAAACCATCGTTACAGATTTCAGGGTTTATCCATGCGATTGATGCATGTAGGGTTTTGACAAGATCAAACCATTGGTTCTGCTTCCACCATCGACGGTACGTATCTGTTCGCTACTTGATTCCATATATATTTGTTGATTTATTAGTTTAGATGTTTGATGCAAGCGATTCATGATTGTGGTACCAAAAACACAAACTATCTCAAGCATAGTGATGGTTTTTCGTTATATATTACCTTGATTATAGTTTTAATTGCTTCGTTTCATCTTCAGAAAAACATTTTGTGTCTTTGAGGCATTTGATGGAGGTTCAGGAGTCGGTGCACAACCAGAACAGAACAGGTGATTTTATGATCTCTTTCATAGTTTTCATGTTCTTGATTTCGCTTCTGATTTCCCTTTTCATACCTACGAATTCTTTTTCTGAGTCCAATGTTCTTGATTTGAGAGAATAAACCATCAAACGCTATGAAAGCCTCCTCATTACCTGAGAGTTGTTTAAGGGAGACTAAAGAACGAGAAGCTTATAAACAATTTTCCTGTCTATTTAAACCAAAATCAATAACTTCTGCTGATGCCAAGATGATGAGGTTGAGCAGATTGGTGTTAAAACATGTCATTTTGGTACAAGTCAAAAATAGGCTAGGTTGGTTTGGGTGACCCATAAACAATTTTCTTGTCTATTTAAACTTATTACGATTAATTAATGATCCAAAACTTTGAATAAAATGATTTTAAAGGTTGTATTTGCTAAAATGCACATTGGGCGACTTTATCAACCAGTTTCACCACTTTCTTGTTTTATCTAAATATGCTGGTTTGATCATTTTGACATGACTTTATCATCTATTCTCAGGAAAGTGAACTTAGATGTGAAGAACTGATTATGCAAGTTTCTTAATGTATCAGGCCTCTTTTGAGGTAGATTGAGGCCATGCAGTTATTCTTTTGTTTGACATGGTACCTTGAGCTTTATGGTTTGAACACTTGTATGTCTTTAATAGGAACCAACTGCTAGAAAGGAAGAAGCTTTGCTGTGGAGGGATCACTAAACATGCGGCTTTAGGTTTGATAGATAGTATATATGTGTGTGTAGTTTCTTCAAAGTACAAATTCTTTATATTTTTAAACTTCGTCGTAACTTATTTTCAGGATGCAGAGGACAAAGCTGCAACACTAGAGGAAAGAAACCGATCTACTATTAATGTTCTTGAAGCTTAGGTGCGTTTGTTTTTTCTCCTTAAGTGGTTATATGGAAAAATTAGATGGGTCGGGTGCCGTGTCAAAATAGGGAAAAAAATTATTACGGATCGGGGTGGGTCAATTGGAGCATTTATACAAATTTTTTAACTATTTATAAGTAATAATCGTGTTAAAATAAGATTACTAAATTACATTTTTTCCAATTATATTATTATATTTTCATTAAAATGATTTAAGAGATAAAGTTATAAGTACTCAAACATTCGGCCATAGATTAGTAATCAATCAAAGGAAAAACAGATGATGTAGTGCTCTTCGAGATAGACTAATCTCCAGAACATAACGTAGGAATTCAAATACTAATTTATCTCTACCCTAAACTAGATCCTCAAATACATCTATATAGAAACTAACCGGCTACTAACTGCTCACTAAGTCATTCACATTCCCTAAAAAACAGATTAATGTCGGTGTTTATATTTTATTCTTCTTAATTGGCTAAGCTGTGCATTTTTGTCATCTCCTGGGGTACCATGCTGTTTATTTTTTAAATGTTGTATTTAATTCTGTGTTGAGCTGTCCTTAATTTTTATATTTGTTACTCGACTTCATCCGTAATAATCTGATTGCACCTTACAAATTTTGATATATGTTACTCGGTTTCATTGCATGCATGATGTTTTGTTATGGCTGATTATTTGGTTCTAACTATTTACCATATTAATGTACAATCAATTAATAGGTATATATATTACTTCATTTTGTGAGAAATTGCATTTCCCATATTTGATTGCATCTAAAGTTAATGATCTAATTTGACCCTACAAGCTATATTTTGTAAGGAATTTTTGTAGTCTTCACTATCAATCTGTCTAAATATCTAAAGAAATCATATGATGGGCAAGATGCAACTGAGTCAAAGCCTCGTGGGCTTCAATCTCATGCACCTTAAGATGATGAACAGAGAGAAGAAGAAGAATCCAACAGGATTTCAGGAAGAAATTTGCAGACTCTACAAGTAAACGACTTGGAGACTGCACTTCTAGGTGCTGCTAGACTAGCTCAGGTATTTGAAAATAATGATGCATGAGTGTTGAGTGGTAATTGGATAATATGTTCTCTCTCTCTAATTTATTTCTTCTTCTGATTTTATTTCTTTCTCGCTTCTGATCATAGTTTTCATAGTAACTGTTGAAGCTATGTGAGGCTTAAAATGGGTGGTTGTGAGGCTTCTACGGACCCAACTGAAGTGACAGACAAAGAGCAACAACAATCTTCTCAAGAAATCTTCTGGTAAGATCAATTCAACCTCAAAAACATTATACTCATCAGATTTTAGGTGCCAGTGATATATTTTTTAGTGTAAAAACAAATAAATTGTTGATCGTTAGGTTGAATTTGGGAAGAACAGGAGGCTGTGGAGGATGCATCTTAAACCAAACAGGTTCTATTTATAAGTTTTAAGTTAATATGAAGGATTTGAGCTTAAGATCACTTAGATTGTGAGTTTACTTTTAGGTTTACAGTTAAGCTCTAAGTTTTAATATATAACTTGATTGCAGTTTTACAGAAACAACGAGTCTGAATGTTGAGATGAAAGAACCTTAAGTCTCAGTAGCACCTTACAAACTTTGATATTTGTTACTCGGTTTCATTGCATGCATGATGTTTTGATTTGGCGGATTATTTGGTTCCAAGTATTTGCTACATTAATGTACAACCAACTATTAGGTAGGTTACTACATTTTGTGAGAAATGGCACTTCCCGCATTTGATTACATCTAAAGGTAATGTTGATCCAATATGACCCTACAACTCATTCGTCCATTCTTCTCTACTAACTCTCTGTTTCTATGTAGAGAAAATCAAATGCTGATATAAATCGAGTCTCTACTGGAAGAGTATCATCAAAGAGTGTTGGCCCTCGAAAGAAAGGTAAATTGTTTGCATAACTTTAGAAGCTTAGTTTTAACACCTTTGTTTTACAAACACTGCAGGAAAGTATTTGAAGAAAGTCTCATGGTCTATACTTAGAAAATTTTCTGTCATCAAAGCATGCAACTCTTGAAAAAATGCCACTCTTATAAAACTAAACCGAAGCATGTCAAACAAAACAAAACCTACACGCTTTTGCTGATGGTCTATACTTGTAAGATTTGTTGTCACTAGACTTTATTGTTTGTTTATATCTGAACAACTTAACTTATAAAAAGTAAACAGAAATGTTCTTATAAAGTTCAATGATTTAACAACTTAACTTATTCTAATATGGACTTCTTGTTAAAAATGATGTCCCTGGGCATTTTCGGTGAGTGTTAATAAGCTAAAGGATTTTAACTACAC
Source organism: Flaveria ramosissima (assembly GCA_025215565.1). Taxonomy (NCBI): domain Eukaryota; kingdom Viridiplantae; phylum Streptophyta; class Magnoliopsida; order Asterales; family Asteraceae; genus Flaveria; species Flaveria ramosissima. The sequence continues at coordinate 964,347 of CM046043.1, read as the reverse complement.
ATATCTAATGTTTCTAATATTTTCTTGCTATATGTTAACTCAGCCTTAGTAACTCAAGTTGATGCTCTCATGAGAGAAAGACACACACTACGAAGAGGGCAAAATAAAAGAAGTGATGCCATCATTCCTTTAAAGGAAAAAGATGATATAATCACTCAAGTTATGATGGAAGGTTTACTATTGTAAAAATCCTACTCATAGAAGAAGCAACCGGTAGGGTCTTGGGATGGCGGGACTAGGGAAAACCTGTTGAATATGACATTAAGCTAAATCTGTTTTATTTGTTATGCTTGAGAGAAACTATTTTGACTACTATTACTTGCTAAATAGTTTTAACATTCTCTAAAGGCCATCATTCCTTCTAATTTATATAGGTGAAGAGCTTTCAAAGAAACAAGCAGTTCAAGAATCTACAACTAGAAAACTACGGGCATAGGTATGTGATAGAATATATTGTTTTACCTTTTAAAGCTAAAATTGTTTTGTGTGACATGTTCTTTTCATTTTTTGAGTACCCTAGGTTAGGGAGTTTGACAATGAGAAGAAACAGTTTATAAGCAAAGCTACAGGTAAATACTTCTCTAGACTAATAATATATTTGTCAAGATGTTTTTCACAAAAATCTATTCAATTGAAAAACTTCTCTTTATAGGTAAATACTTCTCTAGTCGCAAGAGAAGATGTTTCTGAGAGTGCGAGTATGGAAAATGGTTTGGACCTTCACCTTGTATAATAGGGCAATAAGTATGCTTTTTTTCTTTTGTTTTCATTGCATAACTTCCCTGAGAGTAATTAATACTTTACGGGTAAATCCTCTGTTACTAATGTGGCGTTTAGGCTGCTCTGGAAGGCTGGGTTAATTGGACAATGTTGGCTTGGGTCAAACAGAATCTTTTAAAACGAGTTAAAATGGGTAGAAAACAATGTAAATACAAAAGTAATGTAAATCTAAAAAATTTAGGAGGTTAAACAATGATTAGGATTGGTGGTATAGACTTTAAGGCAACTTTCAACAAGTGTGCCCCACCGTAAGAACCATTAAGACCCCTTCCCCTTTTAGCTAATATTTCTTAATTTATTCTAGTTGACCTTTTGAGATAAACACAAAAAAGTCCACCCATTCATAACTGGTTCTATATGACAGTTTTTACTATTATATTTCCTTGTTGCATGTAGTTTCTAAAGAAGACGTGCTCACATGCTTAAGAAAGACATCGACGACCTACAAAAACAATATCAAGTATGTTTTGAAGTTTTGATTTCGGTGGTGTTTGTTTTTTTACCAAAACCTCTTCCCCACCTCTTCATCTGCGCGCACACAAATGCGGGAAGATGTTTTGAGTGTGCAGAGTGTTTGTTTTTTGGAACCTCATTCTGCGTGGAGAAGATGTGGACTTATGACTTTTGAGATCTTCTAACCTCTTCTCACCTCCCCCCACCGGCCGCCCCACCTCCCCCACCGGCCGGACCACCGCCGCCCACCTCCCCCCACCGGCCGGACAATCGCCGCCCCACCTCCCGCCACCGGCCGGACCATCGCCGCCCCCTCCCCCCACCTGCGCCCCCACCTCGCCAGTCGCACGCCTCCCCCCTCCCCCCACCTGTGCCCGCCTCCCCCTCTCCCCATCTGCGCCCGCTGGCCCCCCTACCCCCACCTCGCCCGTCGGCCGCCTCCCCCCTCCCCCACCTGCATCAGATCGTTTGATGAAGTGGTGATTATGATTTGAGATGTTAATGGTGGATTATGATGGTGGTTTGTGTTTATATGTTGTATGTACGTATGGATGTGTGTGTGTGTGTGTGGTACAAGTCCAAGGAAGCAAGTGTTAAAAAAATAGGTTTAATTTAATAGGTTTAATTTAATACAAAATATTTTTTTACCATTCTACAGAGGTTAAAAACAAATAGCTTTTTTTTGCAGACTGCAGACGTTTGGTCCACCTCTTCTGCTGTAAATGTTTGTAGATGTGGTCCGCAGACTGCAGACGTTTTCCTGCAGAAAAAACAATCAGCACCTTCATAAATAGGGCAATGAGTACACGTTTTATTCTTTTTCATTGCATAACTAGTCCTATGTTACTGATGTGGCGATTAGGCTACGTGGGAGGGCTGGGTTAAGTGGTCAATGTTGGCTTGGGTCAAACAAACAATTTTTTAGGACAAGTTGAAATATGTGCTACAATGCACTTTTTTTCATTGCATAAAAATGTTTTTGTTTTAGTGAGCTTTTTTTTCTTAGTCCCGCGGATTTTCTTTGCACTTTTCGCCTAGGCTATAGTCCCAACTAATCGCCTAGAGTGCGCCTCACGCCTTTAACAACTATGGTTGAAAACAATTTTACTTTCTTGTTTTAGCAAATATACTAACTTCAATCAATGTATTGTGATCAAATGATTATATCTATAAATAAGTAGTTTATAAATTTGGTGCATTTTGTCATTTTCATTCAAAAACAATTTTCCCCCGTGGCGTCCCTGACATTTAAAAAGCTTGCAATTTTCATTCTATTTCGTTTACTTTGTTTAATTACATGTTAAGTAGCCATCTCGTGCACCTTATGTGAGGGGCATTATGTACTTTTACACCTCACCAGGAAAAAAAACCTAAATAAACTTTGTTCAATTGCCCCGTACATTCAAACATTATTTGATTGTTCTTAATATTCAAAGTTGATGTCCATTAACGGGTAAAACAAATAGCGTTATTAGTAGTGGATGAAAATCACAAGTTTTTAGAATGTAAAGTTTTCGGATGAAAACGGAGAAAATCACCAAACCCTAGGGACGAAAATGATAATTAACTCTAAATTTTTATATAATATTATGTTAAAAACTCATATATTAAACAAATCAATAAAGAAAATATTAAGTTAAATATTAAATTAAAAACTTTTTTTCCAACTACTTTCCAGAATTCTTATAATTCGAATATCTTTATATTTTCATTATTTAATAGAATGTAACTACATCAAGACATGATAAGTATAACATGTTACTTTTTCGAATGACGACGGTGGTTACTAGTCAGTAACAACAAGTTAATAATTATTCGTCAATGTAAGGTTTAGAACGTAAACCTTCAAAAGAGACAAAGCCTCACACTTTCCGCTTGAATTATCAAACCAAAACATCTAACATATTATGTAAACTAGACATGTATTTCTAGCATCGACGCTTGCATGGTTTATTTTAAGGGTGGTGTTATAGTAAAACGAGTATTTAAAATATAAAGACTAAGAATAATTTTGGGCTTGACACATGTTATTTTATTATTTTGAAAGAAGGAGCATTTTGTCCATCGTGTTAAATATATCATCTAATTGTGTTTTATACGTTCACTATGTTAAATATTAGTGTTATATATATATATATATATATATATATTATATATATCTTTTAAATCATTTTGTGTTGAAATTTGAACTTGACACATAATCAAAAGAGCCGATTGGGCCGTGGCCGGATGATAAAGGAGGCCTATTTAAGTCACGATCCATATCCTATCTTCAGGCTTTTCAAGTGGACCATGGCCCACCAGTATTTTAGTATTAGACTCTTGATACGTTGGGCCACAATTATGAGCAATCGGCGGTGTGTCAGGCACGTTGGATTTTTCCGAAACGTCACCGTCTTATGACCCATCCAATTCTGCAACACTAGTTCCCAAGGCCTAGTTTTTCTGTTAATGAAATTTTGCTTTTCAAAAAATAAATAAAATATTAATAATAATAATATTAATTTTTAGAAAGTAATCATGGTAAGATCATCTTCCAGATTTCACAACGATCATATCAATAAATGATTCGATTCACCATTCACCTCAATATATACACAGATGAAATCAAACAACCTCAATCGAGTATGTTTTTGTTTTTGTTTTTGTTTTCGTTTAACATTTTCAATCTGCTGTACGTACAATGTCGATGACTCTGAAACTTTCTTCACAGATTCATAATCTCCATCTTCCATTCAATCAATCGAAAACAGAGTTTGTATTCGTTTTCACTATACAATGTCGATGATTCTGAAACTGTCGTCACAGATTCTAGGGTTTCACGATGCGTTTGATCCATGTAATATGAGGAATCGACAAGAATTTCGACAATGCTCTTGTATTAGAAGATCAGACCGGTGCTTCTGCTTCCACCGTTAATGGTACGTACGTATTTGATCGCTACTTAATTCCATATCTATTTGTTAATTTAGCCGTTTGATGCTAGGGTTTCAGGATTAATGTGGTACCAAAACACAAGTAATCTCAAGCCTACTGATGCTTTTTCGTTTCATATTACCTCAATCCGCAGCGGATGAAATCAAACAAACACACTATTGTACTTCATGATTCGCGATCTCCGTTCGTCTCTGTTGATCCGCCTAAATCCGAGTATGTTTTTGTTTTCTATTAACATCTTCAATCTGCTGTACGTACAATGTCGATGATTCTGACACTAATGTTACGTAGTCTAGGGTTTGGCGATGCGATTGATCGATGTATTTGAGCTCTTGGTTCTGTTTGTGGAGCCTGAAACCAACAGTGGGCTTCAGAGAGATGATCCGCCTAAAACCAAGTTTGTATTCGTTTTCGTTCTCGTTTTTCAATTTTCAATAGAATGTCGATGATTGTGAAACTATCGTTGCAGATTCTAGGGTTTCTCGACGCGATTGATGCATGTAGTTTGCAGATTTGTGATTCTAGGGTTTCGACAATGCTCCTGGTTTAGAGGATCAAACCATTAGTTCTGCTTCCACCTTCGACGGTACGTATTTCTTCGCTACTTAATTCCATATATATATTTATTAATTTATCAGTTTAGATGTTTGATGCAAGAGTTTCATGATTTTGGTACCAAAAACACAAACTATCTCAAGTGTAGTGATGGTTTTTCGTTTTATGTTACCTTGATTATATTATAGTTTTAATTTCTTCATTTCATCGAGGAAACATTCTGATTTTTTAGAAAAACATGATGATTCTTCGAGGAATTTGAAGGAGGGAGATATGCTGATGACTCAACTACCTCTACTGAGGAGAAGGCAAGTGTAGAAACCTTATATCCTGAAGATCATCAGAACAGAACAGAACATAACAGGTGATTTTATCTCTTTCTCGCTTCTGATTTCCCTGTTCATAGTTTTCATAGTAACTGTTGAAGCTATGTGAGGCTTTGAAGGCTTAAAATGGGTTTCGCGATGCGTTTGATCTGAGGAATCGAGAAGAATTTCGACAATGCTCCCCTGTTGGATTAGAAGATCAGACCGGTGCTTCTGCTTTCACCGTTGATGGTATGTACGTATTTGATCGCTACTTAATTCCATATCTATTTGTTAATTTAGTCATTAGATGCTAGGGTTTCAGGATTATGGTACCAAAACACAAGTAATTTAAAAAACGTGTTCAAGTTTCCGACTCCGGCGACATAAATCTCATGTATTCGCGAACTCCTGTGAGGCACATCTTCAAGCACATAGCCTGCATCCCCTGCTTCAACTTTCATCTCACAACTGCTGTTATTATCCAAAAACGTATCCATAACTTGTTTTTTATCTCATGTATTCAGCGCATTGTTCGGTGGTGGTGATCGTTCTCTTATCGGTACTTTCCTACATCTCTTTCTCGCTTCTGATTTCCTTTTTTATTGTTTTCATATTTTTGATTTGGCAGATACTAGGGACATCAACATTACTCTTCTTTGACCTCTACATCACTTCAAGAAAGTATCAAAATCAACAACAATCTTCTCACGAAATCTTCTGGTAACATCAATTCAACCTCAAAAACATTATACTCATTATATTTTAGGTGTCAATGGTATATTCTTTAGTGGCTAATCAGGCCTTTTTTTCTGTTCCATATGTGCTTGAAGATGTGCCTCACTTAACTGATTACATCCCTAATCTCCCTGTAAGTTTATATGCATCTGTGATTTGCATCTTGTTTGTTTTGATTTGATTTGATTTGTTTGGGTTGTTTATGAGAAAAATGGGCTGTTGTTGCTTTGACTTTTGGGTAGGCTGACGTTTTTTTTTGGTTTATTTTAGTTCTAGAAGGGGTTCTAGGTGTAACACTAGAAGTTTGTTGTGTGGGTCCTTATGGATTTGTTGTATAATGATGTGAATCGTTGTGATGAACTTGTTTTTAGGGTAGGTTACACTGAGATTTTGGATGTTAAATATAAACAAACTGATGAGACATGGACATGTGATTGATCAATTCAAGAAGTGATCAAAGAAACATGTTTCTTAAGATCAGTTACCTTAGTTGGCGATCCCTATTTAGTGTACAAATAAATAAATTGTTGATCTTTTAGGTTGAATTTGGGAAGAACATGAGGATGAGAAGGGTGCATCGATTTCATTAAGTGGCTAATCAAATCAATTCTCTCTGTTCCATACATGTGGGTAAGTATATACACACAACAAATACTCAAATGATGACAAAACCTTTTGATTTTGCTTGACCACTTACAAACGTGCAGAAGGTAAAGAAGAAAAGATTTTTGCAGAACTTTTGCACAGGAACAACTTTCATTCAAGGCAACAAAAACAATTTATATTTTAAAAATCTGAGTATCCTAAGTGACCCACTAAGCCATCTACTACCAACTCTTTAGCCCACTACTTTTACTCATTCAAACTAGAGAACTTACTCCATGGCTCAAATAAATTATCTAATTAAAATACTAAACTTCTAGTGACTTGACCACCCTTTGACCCGTCAAGATTAACCAACAAAAATCATGTTTTTAATTAAAAAACTGATATCTTGATGCATGGGTGTTGGGTGGTAATTGGATAATATGTTTGGAAAAGATATATCCTCCCTAGGATAGTTAAATATTTGTTATGATACAAGCTAGCTCAAAATAGTTTCATCTTCACAAAATCAACAGGCTTTTGACATGTTATTTATACCGCAAATTTGACTCATGTGTGTTCTTTATGATCATTTTTTATGCCATATCTATTGATGAATGTCGGTGTTTATATTTTATTCTTATTAATTGGCTAAACTGTGCATTTTTGTCATCTCCTGGGGTACCACGCTGTTTATTTTTAAATGTTGTATTTAATTATGTTTAGCAGTCCTTAATCATCAGAAGGTATGTACAAATTTATGCTTGCCAAAATCTGATGAAATTGAAAAACTAATGATAGAGAATGAGCAGCTGAAATCTATAGTCGCCGATCAGAAGGTATGTACATGTCTATGCTTGCCATGTCCATACTTGTCGAAGGCTTCTATCTTTCTGTTTTATGGTGGATCAATATATGCTTAGAATCTCTCTCTCTCTCTCTCTCTCTCACATAGACACCTACCATTACCATGATATCAACACAAACACCTACTTCCATATTTTTATGCTTATTGTGTTGCCTTGTAAAATGTAATTGGCCAACTTGTCTTAGATAGGGCATCTAAAGAGAGTTGCATAAACAGTTCAGGAAGATCTGTGAATATCCATATTAACCAAAGTATTATGTCCTACTTGATGCACTTGCTGCCAGAAAGTTGATCACAAGCTTCTTTTATGAAACTCAATTGTCCTTCCTTCCATACTAACTCTCAGTTTCTATGCAGAGAATCAAATGCTGATATTGAATCTCTACAAAAAGAGTATCATCAAAGGGTGTCGACCCTCGAAAGGTAGGTAAATGGTTTGCATATTTGTAGAAGCTTAGTTTAACACCTCTGTTTCAAAAACACTACATGGAAGTACTGTTAAACCACATGGGCTTCAATCTCATGCACCTGTTGTAGTCTCTAAGGATGAGGATGAAATTGATAAAAGTTCATACAGTTGAATTGGAGAGGTTAAAGATGGAATTAAAGAACATGGACAATGCACTTCTAGGTGCTGCTAGATAAGCTCATGTATTTTAAAATCATGTTTTTTAATTAAAAAACTGATATCTTGATGCATGGGTGTGACTGAAGTGATAGACAAAGAGCAACAACAATCTTTTCATGAAATCTTCTGGTAAGATCAATTTAACCTAAAAAACATTATACTCATCAGATTTTAGGTGTCAGATATATATTTTAGTGTAAAAACAAATTAATTATTAATCATTTAGGTTGAATTTGGGAAGAACGGGAAGCTGAGGAGGGTGCGTTGATTTCATATAGTGGCTAATCGAGTCAATTCTTTCAGTTCCTACTGTTAAATTAAACCGGTTCTTATTTATAAGTTTCAAGTAATATATTGCAAGGAATTTTTGTAGTCTTCACTATCACACTATCTAAAGTAATATAAGTTTCAAGTAATATAAGGTTCTTATTTATAAGTTTCAAGTAATATTAAAAGAACTTCTAGATTGAAGAGAACAAATTGGTGTGTTTAAGAATAGACAAAGCAGCCACGGAGAAGCTGCTTCAAGAATATCAAATGCTGATATTGTGTCTCTACCGGAGGAGTATCATCAAAGGGCGTCGGCTCTCGAAAGAAAGGTAAATGGTTTGCATATTTCTAGAAGCTTAGTTTAACACCTCAGTTTTAAAAACACTGCAGGGAAGTATTTGAAGGAAGTTTTATGGTCCATACTTTGAAAATTTTCTGTCATCAAAGCATGGAAACTCTTGTAAGAACGCTAAATAGTTTCTCTCTTTTCTGTCTTTCTAAGGGCAGTTTTCGAACAAAAAAAAACTAGAGACTTTTACTGACTTCCTACATAAGTCACTAGACTTTATCTCAACTTATAAAAACTGAACAAAAGGTCCTTTTAAAGTTTATGGACTTGATAATGCAAAAAATAAAGAACTGTTAGTTGAACTATTATAAGTTCATGGGGCATTTTTGGTGAGTGTTTATTAGTTAAAGGATATAGTTATGCAAAAATAAAGTCCAGGTTTGTGAAAAGCACAAAGTCTATAGGCTTTTTTTCCCTTTTATATTATTTTTGGCAACTACACATAACCAAAATGATTTTAGAGGTTGTATGTGCTAAATATGCACTTTGGGTGACTTTATCGACCAAGTTTCACCTGTTTCTTGTTTAGCTAAATATGTTGGTTTGATCATTTGACATGCTTGGGATAAAAACATATTCTAAACTGACCCAATTGTCAGTGAACGGATTGGCTTTATAATCTGTTCTCAGGCAAGTGAATGTAGATGTGACGACCTGGTTATCCAAGATCCTGAAGATTGAGGCTATGCAGGTATTCTTTTGTTTGACATGGCACCTTGAGCTTATGGTTTGAACACTTGTATTTCTTTAATAGGAACCGGCTGATAGAAAGGCAGAAGCTTTGCTGTGAGGGATCACTAAACATGCGGCTTCAGGTTTGATAAATAGTATATATGTTTGTGTAGTTTCTTCAAAATATAAATTATCTCAAGCCTAGTGATGGTTTTTTGTTTTATATGAATCTTCGAGGCATTTGAAGGAGGGAACTCAACTAACTCTACTGAGGAGAAGGGAAGATCATCAAGATTACCAAGGTAGGTTCAGGAGTTGCACACAGAACAGAACAGAGCAGGTGATTTTATTATCTCTTTCTCACTTCTAATTTCCCTTTTTGTAGTTTTCAAAGTAACTGTTAAAGCTATGGTTGTGAGGCTTCTATGGACTCAAACTGAAGTGACAGACAAAGACCAACAACAATCTTCTCATGAAATCTTCTGGAAAGATCAATTCAACCTGAAGAACATTATACTCCTCAGATTTTAGGTGTTAGTGATATATTATTTAGTGTAAAAACTAATAAATTGCTGATCTTTTAGGTTTGAATATGGGAAGAACAGGAGGCTGAGGAGGGTGCATCGATTTCATGTAGTGGCTAATCGAACTAATTCTTTCAGTTCCACTGTTAGACCAAACAGGTTCTTATTTATAAGATTCAAGTAATATGAAGGATTTGAGCATCAATCAGATTATGACTTTACTTTTAAGGTTACAATTAAATTTTGATATTTGTTACTTGGCTTCATATGTAATAACTTGATTGCAATTTTACAGAAACAATGAGTCAGAATGTTGAGATGAAAGAACCTCAAGTACCATATTTGATTACAACCGAACAACATGTAGATTACCACATTTTGTGAGAAATTGCGCTTCCCATATTTGATTACATCTAAAGGTAACGTTGATCTAATATGACCCTACAAGTTATATTTTTGTAAGGATTTTTGTAGTCTTCACTATCAAATGCTGATATTGAGTCTCTACAGATTAGGGTGTTTGAAGAAGAGATGAAACGTTTTAAAAGCAAGCTACAGGTAAATACTTCTCCAGCCTAATAATATATTTGGTCAAAATGTTTTTCACAAAAGTCAGTACATATAGTCACCACTGAAGACAAATTACATCTTGAAAATGGGCTTGTACCTTCACCTTTCTTTTATCAAAACTGCTAAGTAAATGACCAAAAAACACTATATTGATTATAAGAATGTTTTCGAGAGTACAAGTCTCTCAAGACAGGTTAAAATAACAGGTAATTTCATTCTATCCTCTGATAGCCATTTTTTGTTGCAGCTAGCAGGAAACTGATTATGTGAACTAATCAGAATCTGAATCTGTATCCTAACTTAAAAAGTTATAAATTGATTATTGCATTTTGCAAAGCTGCAGTTGTCATTGATTAATAACAAATTGGTGAGTTTAAGAATACACGAAGCAGCCACAGAGAAGCTGCTACAAGAAAATTAAATGCTGATATCGAGTCTCTTCAGGAGGAGTATCATCAAAGGGTGTCGGCCCTTGTAAGAAAGGTAAATGGTTTGCATATCTCTAGAAGCTTAGTTTAATAACTCTATTTTTAAAAAACACTGCAGGGAAGTATTTGAAGAAAGTTCTATGGTCCATACTTTGAAAATTTTTTGTCATCAAAGCATGGAAACTCTTGTAAGAATGCTAAATAGTTTGTATATTCTCTATCTTTCTAAGGGCAGTTGTCACTTGTCAAACAAAAAAAACCTACAGACTTTTGCTGATTTCTTACGTAAGTCACTACACTTTATCTCAACTTATAAAATTGAACAAAAAGGTCCTTATAAAGTTTATGGATTTGATTATGCAAAAAATAAAGAAATGTTGGTTGAACTTTTATAAGTTTAAGCACTTTATCCTAAATAGGACTTTTTGTTAAAAATGAAGTCCGTGGGGCACTTTTGGTGAGTGTTTATTATTTAAAGGATATAGTTTTGCAAAAATGAAGTCCAGGTTTGTGAATAAGCACAAAGTCTATAGGCTTTTTTTTTCCTTTTTTTATATTATTTTTGGCAACTACACATAACTTATCCATGATTATGCAAACTTATCAGAAGCTGAATCTGAATCTCTGTATCCAAACTTAAAAAGTTAAAATCTTATTATGGAAATTTAAAAAAGACAAAGCAGCCAGGGAGAAGCTGGTGCAGGAAACAATAGATAAGAACAAAGCTGAACTTGTAGCACCAAAGGAACACTTGATGAATGCACTGAATGCAGCTAAAGAAGAAAAATCACTAGCTGAGGCACGGGCCAACGTGGAAGCAAGAACTGAACTTGAGAGTTGTTTAAGGGAGACTAAAGAACGAGAAGCTATGCCAATTTAAACTTTGAAAGAGTTAAGGCCAACTCTGAGCAGAAAGGAACACAGGTTTCCGTCTAAATTTACCAAAATCAATAACTTTTGCTGAGGCCAAAATGATGAGCTCGAGCAGGTTGGTGTTAAAACATGTCTTTTTGGTACTGGTCAAAAATGGGCTAGGTTGGTGGGGTGACCCATAAACAGTTTTCCTGTCTTTTTAAAATTATTATGATTAATGATCCAAAACTTTGAATAAAATGATTTTAGAGGTTGTTTGTGCTAAAATGCACTTTGGGTGACTTTATCAACCGGTTTCACCTGTTTTCTATTTATGTTTAGCTAAATATGTTGGTTTGATCTTTTTAACGTGCTTAGGATAAAACATATTCTAAACTAACCCAATTGTAAGTGAGGAGGTTGACTTTATCATTTGTTCTCAGGAAAGTGAATGTAGATGTGAAGAACTGGTTATCCAAGTTCCTGAATCTATTAGGCCTCTTATGAGGCAGATCGAGGCTATGCAGGTATTCTTTTGTTTGACATGGTACCTTCATCTTTATGATTTGAACACTTGTATTTCTTTAATAGGAACCTACTGCTAGAAAGGCAAAAGCTTGGGCTGTCATGGAGGGATCGCTAATGATGCGGCTTCAGGTTTGATAAATAGTATATATGTGTGTGTAGTTTCTTTAAAATATAAATTTTTTATATTTATAAATTTCCTGGTAACTCATTTTCAGGATGCTGAGAACAAAGCTGCAGCTGTAGAGGAAAGAGACCATTCTATTATTGCACATTTATCCCAAACATTATCCCGGATTAATCTTCTTGAAGCTCAGGTGCTTTTGTTTTTTCTCCTTAATTGGTTATATGGAAAAATTCGATGGGTTGGGTACCGGGTGTAAATAGGGAAAAAAAGTTTTATTACGGGTCGGGGTGGGTTGATTGGAGCACTTATACAAAATCTTTTACTATTTATAATTAATAATCGTGTTAAATATGAATTACAAAATTACATTTTTCCAATTTTAATATTATATTTTCATCAAAATGATTTAAGAGATAAAATTATTTGAATCAACCAATAAATCAAATCAAGTAAAATAAATGAACAAGATAGGTTACTCTATGTTACTTGCTCTCTATTAGGCTTGAAAAGAAACTAGAGAGAAGAGTACACAATCCAAGCTAAGCAATACAATTAGTTGTTACCCCTTTTTATTCCATTCGTTGATTCGGTTCTAATTGGTTACAAAATGAATAGGCCATGTATAATATTGATCCCTGAACTTTACATCTATCACGCATTAACCCACTCAAGTATTAACTAGCCATTGTTATCCTAACAATACTCCATGCCTTAGAAAAAATTTGACCAAAAAATGGAATGAAGGAAACGTAACTGAATCTCATCAACAAGTTCCCAAGGCTATTCCAATGAACAAACACCTAAGTTGCAGTGTGATGGCTGCACCTAAGCACGATGGTCTAAACCGCACATGGTTGAAGTATAAACCACAAAGCTGTTGGCAAGGGCATCACTGGTAGATTAAAGGCATGAGCTTGTTTCAAAAGAGAAACATGGAAAGTGGGGTGACCATTGAATCAACAAGAAGATCTAATCGATAAATAGAATTTCCAAACTTATCGAGAATTAAGAAAGGCCCATAGAAAAGAATTGTAGTTTAGGGTGCCAAAACAACTTAGAGTGAAGTTTGAACTAGGCCATGACTTTACATTAACCCAATCACCAACTTTGAATGTTCATTCAAAGCAATGCATAAGCAAATTGCCCTGTGGCATAATTGACCAGGCTAACGTCTCTCTTATATGAACTAGTCATCTCATCAAGATCTCCATCCATTCTCTAGTGTGACAACCTAGAGGAAACATACATGTAAACCAATCCTATGTTTCATGCCCTTACAAAGCATGTTGAAGTAGATCTTCACTTTGTTTATGAGTAAGTAGCTAAAGGTCAACTTAAGGTTCAATTTGTATTTACAAGTGCTTAGAATCACGAACTTGTTCACTAAACCTTTACACTCTCAGAGATTTCTAGCTTTAATGTCCAAGTTGCACGTTGTACTCTGCCCTCAACTTGTGGGGGTATATTAGTCTAAGTAATTACTATTTTTTATATTACAGATTTCTAGCTTTAAGGTCCGGATAGCTACTTCATCAGTCAACATGTAGATGTAACCCTAATTCCTTTTACCTTGCATTTTACCAAATCGATCTTATCTAAACTTGAAGTGTGGCTCAATACAATCTCTAGAGACGGAAGCGACTCGATCAAATTGGAGTCAGTTATGTGGACTCCGTTGCTGATGATTGCTTTGCTAAAGTGCAGCCGATAGTTGAAGAAGTCATCGTTGGATGGTATCTTCCATGATTTGAAGAGGGTGAATTGTTTAACGAGTTTGTATTGGAGGTATTTAGACATTGGTTAGGTTAACCATACGCGTAATTTTTCATTAGATGCGGTGGGACAAGTTTGATCGGAGTTGCTGAGTTTGCCGTAGACCGTTATCCTGATAACGGAGCTGATCTGTCACTAGTCAAAAATCTGATCCAAACTTACCCAACTGGTCAAAATAGAGGTTGGGATTAACGATTAAGTTGACATGGTACCTTAATGTATCCAAACTTATCAGGCCTCTTTTGAGGTAGATTGAGGCTATGTAAGTATTCTTTTGTTTGACATGGTACCTTGAGCTTTATGGTTTGAACACTTGTATGTCTTTAATAGGAACCAACTGCTAGAAAGGAAGAAGCTTTGTTGTGGAGGGATCACTAAACATGCGGCTTTAGGTTTGATAAATAGTATATATGTGTGTGTAGTTTCTTCAAAGTATAAATTCTTTATATTTTTGAACTTCCTAGTAACTCATTTTCAGGATGCAGAGGACAATGCTGCAACAATAGAGGAAAGAAACCGTTCTACTATTAATGTTCTTGAAGCTCAGGTGTGTTTGCTTTTTCTCCTTAAGTGGTTATATGGAAAAATTAGATGGGTCGGGTACCGTGTCAAAATAGGAAAAAAATTATTACGGGTCAGGGTGGGTCAATTGGAGCATTTATACAACATCTTTAACTATTTATAAGTAATAATCGTGTTAAAATATGATTACCAAATTACATTTTTTCCAATTATATTATTATATTTTCATCAAAATGATTTAAGAGATAAAGTTATAAATACCGAAACATTCGGCCATAGATTACTAATCAAACAAAGGAAAAACAGATAATGTAGTCCTCTTCGAGATGGACTAAACCCCAGAACATAAAGTAGGAATTCAAATACTAATTTATCTCTACCCTAAACTAGATCCTCAAATACATCTATATAGAAACTAATCGACTACTAACTGCTCAGTGAGTCATTCACATTCCCTAAAAAACTGAGTTAACCCCCACCTCCCGGACCAGGTCCTCTTTTCCTATTATTAGGTTCGTATCATTATTGCCCGTTCGCAGAACCGACTTGTTCTCAAGTTGAGATGAAGCGGCGTGGTTAAGTGACTGGTCATCTCCCAAAAGAATGATCTGGTCATCCTCATCCCCAGCAGCCTCTAAAAGCTTAAATATCCCTTTTTCACAACGGTGCCCAGGACCATATTATTTCCCACAACGATAACATTCCCCCTGTGCATACCGACCTTGTTTCTCTGCATCAGTTAGACGCGGTTTAGTAGTCTTCTGGGTGGTTAACTTCTGGTCAACTTCGCTTGAAGGAATCGATTTTGATTTCGTGTTGGTGTTAGAACTAGTATCCTTTTCAGGTTAATAAACTTGGACTTGAACTCGAGCGCAATATTTATAGCCTTGTAGACAGTCTTGGGCTTATGGATTCTTACATGTGCTCTTAGTTTTTATTTGAGTCCATCTAAGAATAGCCTGAGAAGGCACCGATCTGGCCAATTAGAAACCCGTGACCAGTTAGAAACCAATGCTGATCTTCTAGCGAACTCTTGATGGTACTCTGGCGTGGAACCGGCTTGTCGAATGCTGCACAGAAACTCATCTTGATTTTGGAACTTCGCTGGTCCGAAATGCTTCTACAAGGTGTGAGTAAATTCTTCCCGAAATGAGATAGGCTGCTGAGTTGATAAATAGGAGTACAAATCCAAGGCATTACCTTCCAGATGCATTGAGGCGACATCCACTTTTTCCTCGTCCGGAATGTTGTAGAATTGGAAGTATATCCGTCTATGTCTAACTAAGGCTAAGCTACCCAAAACCCAACCCTAACAATAACCCTAACGCTTAAAAATAATAATATTATACTAATACTACTACTATTTTTTTATGATTGGCTAAGACCAGTTGCAATTGATGAATCAATTGAGACAATTATCAGCAATATACGAAGAACCTTTATATTTTCAACACAACTTAAAAGTTTTGCATTTTCTTCTTGTAAGATAGACAGTCTTTGTGCAAGATCATGGTTATGGGCCGTAAATTTATTTATATGTTGCATACTTCCCTCATCCACATGTGTTGAATCTTTGGAAGATGAGACACTAGGCCTAGCCTCTACACCCTTACCACCAGATATGGTTTCTTGACGCCCTGGATTCGTCTCATCAAGAAATGACTCCAAGTAGACATTCTTAAGGTAAATTGTTGTGGTTGAGTTGTTAGTTATATTATCTCTGTCCTGCTGATCAATTGATGGACCAGTAGTAAAGACAACCTCTTCCATATTGATCATTTACTCCTTAGGATCAATCTTTTGGGATAAAGGATGTGGGTCAGATATTACTGTAAACATATCAGTGAAGACTGTCCGTATTATATGGGAAGGGGAAGACATGTGTGTTGGAGATATTGGAGTCAAGTCTAATGGCTCGGGATGTGAACCAGTTTCTAATGAGACTTCTTCGGAAGTTGTCTCAGTTATGTGAGTATCTCTTTTGGTTTTCTTAATGGAGTGTTAGGACTCTGAATGAGTGCTTGCAGTTTGGGTATGGGTCTGTTTAGAAGAATGAACATAAACCTTTTATATAAGCCTTGTCTACATCATTGATTGTTTGTAACCACGAAATGCCCAAGTACCATGTCTTAGTTATTTAGGGGAATTGTTAACATCTCAGCTCTAAACCCTCTGCCTTGCATAGTCCACTGAAAATCTTTACCAAACTTGACACAAGGTAGCTTGTTATCATCAACGATAGTGATAGGTACATCATCTATTGTAACCCCTCAGCTCTAATACCATATTTGATGGATGAGAAAGAGAGAGGTGGTGGCTTGGGATGGTGAAATAGAGATGACAACATTGAAAATGTCCAAGTATTAATTTTAATTTACATAAAACCCTACTCCCAAATCCTCTACGTCGTTCATTGCATTAGATTTGTTCAAAAAGGACCCTCCCTCTCAACCATTGCACTGCCCCTGCTTGCCCTCTACTGCCATCAACTTCGTCGAGGCAGCCAGTGCTCGAAGCTTGAAAAGTTATATGGGTCAAAATCTCAAGACCCGACATTACGGGGGAAGGGACTGAATGTATTAAATTTTCCGACCGAATACACATAAATTTCCACTCAAACAAGAAGGGCGTCCTTGGCCCCCAAAGTAAACTTCTCCCTAGTGGCGGAAACCAGCAACCGACTGTAACTTCGGTAGCGACGGCTTGCAAGCTTCATTCAATTACCAAGCCCTAATCTTGTCAGATATTAAGCTTTCAAGTTTCATGGTTTGGTATTTTAATTTTTTTTATTTCTCTATTAATGAATATTTAAACCCTAGATTTTGTTTTAGTGATTTTGGTGTGTTCATTGTTTTATTTCACTTATTTGTTAGCTAATTTGTTTGGTGTTTTATTTGATTTTTTTTGTTAACATTTCAATGCAATTTAATTATGTCTATACCAACCCAACCCGAATCGATCGAACAACCCAAAATACTTTATGTTGTTTCCTTACAAATCTAATCAAAAAAATATAGTGACCCCTAAGAAATGACTTATGGTTCCGTCACTGCCCTTCAGAAATAAAGTCGCATCTGAAAAAAAAAACATTTGGTTCAACCCTAAATATTTTTTCTCAAAGCGAGAATTGAACCCAAAACCTTGCCATATATAGATGTGTTGAGGTATCTCACATTAACCACCTATGTTATAAATCATTAGTGTATGTTATGTTAACTAATCATGTATTACTAGCATCAATCTAATTACAGAACTTGTATGGTTTATTTTAAATATATGAAACACCAGATGATTACAAAATCTTTGGTTCTTACAGTTATATATTTAAATTTGATTTTGTACTAAAGATGGCTGTATTTATGTTTTATAAAAAAAACTAGGTTATAACGTGTAATACACGGGTTGTTAAAATTTAAATCTATACTTTTCGTGATAGAGATTTTCTTTTTACATATTTATGAAATATTATATAATTTTTAACATATATTTATTTTAAAGTTTAAAATACTTTATTAATATAGGGATTATATATTTTTAACATATATTTATTTTAAAATATAAAATACTTTACTTAAATAGTTGTAGAAACATTTAATATTAGAAGAGAGGTAAAAAAAGATTAGAGAAAATTTATTTAATTAACATGCGAGAGATGCATGAGAGAGTTACACGTATCATTTAATATTTTTATTTATTAATATAGGGATGATTTGAGGTTATCTACCATGTTCTTGTATTTAATTATATAAGTTTTAAAACTAATTTTTATTTATTATCCTTTAGTTAAACCATTACATAATTTTATGAGTTTAGAAAGTGAGACCCCTAATGCCTGTGTGGCAGTGACATGACAGTTACTTTTTTTATTTTTATTTTAAATCACTACATAGTGTATCAACCATGTTTTATTTATATGTTTGACATTTTGTAGGTTAGTATCGCGTGTATTACACGCGTTAAATAAATAAAATATTAAATAGTTATTAACTAAAATTAATGAATTATAAAACGATATTTTGATATAGGATATGATTGATATTACGTACGAGTGATAAAGTGACGATATCACTTTTTAAACTTTTGTTTAATTTTTTTTTGTTTATCTTGAAAAAAATTGGCAAACCGTTTTTGAAAAGTGTAATTTTAATAATTTATTTATTATAACTTTGAAATTTAATTAATTTTATTTCATAAGAATTTTATTGTATAAAAGCAACAGGTTTGAAAATATATTGTGTTTTTTAAAGTTTGATATTTTTTGAAAAAAATTCTTATTTTGTGAAAAAATTATTTATTTACAATTTGTGGAAAGATTTTTTTATAAATATTTTTAATATGAGAAGAATTAAATAGTATCATTAGCAGTTAATGTGATATTTATTACAAGAGAGAAGCGGAAAAATAAAATTTAGGGCTCTAAAATTGTGACAAGTGTCGTACAATAAATCTTTCACTAATTTTTATCCCTTAATGTTCTTGTATTTGATTATATAAGTTTTAAAACTACGTTGTTGCCCAACTCAAACATGAAAATTTATTATTAGAATTGTGGCGAGTTTCACAAATAGATTTATATAAATTGGGTTTAACATACTTCACAATATAGTTTAAATAATTGTATCAAGGTTTTTATTATTGAAGTCGTAGACTTACTACTGTGTCTAGAAGAACAAGTTTACAATCAACCATATCATCTTCATGATGATATTCTAGACACTGAAAATCAATATGAAGAACTTACCACAGTGATCAAGGAATCACCATTAAGCATCACTTACTAATCTGTTTATTTCATGATTTTCATTTATACAAGGTCAATATTCTTAGTTTCTTACAATAATGTTTCTAATGCTAAATGAAAATAACTCAAACTAGACCTTGGAGTGTTCAATAGTAGTGACACTTAAAATTGTACATATCAGTATTGTTAAACCTGCGATCCTACATATCACTTTTCTAATTTTACTTGCAAGAAGTCCACTTTTCTATAAGGTGACATCATAATAATCAAGTTGGAGGTTATGATTATATTTGTTGTCTTTTTTTTTTCTTTCTATGCAACTCTTTTCGAATAGAATTATAGAATCAGACCAGCGTCATGTAAGCTTGAGAATCAACGCGTCATGTTTAAAGTCATTGCTTAGTGCTAATTGATTTATATATTGATTTTTTCTTTGAGTTAACATTTCCAAACAGAGGAAGTTTTTCTCATGCAGCTTTTTCACTTTATTGTGCTTTGTCAATTACTTTCTAGATTTAGGTTTTGGTAATTTGATTTTTTTTAATTTGTTACAAATACAACCTTATTGGTTGTTCGTTCACCTTTAAGTGTAAAATGTAGAAACATCTTGCTAATCTCCATCCATTTAAGGTAAAATGATGTTTAATTTTAAATTAATGATTTAATGATGTTTGTTTTTATAAATCAACACATGAATTCTAACCTAGTTTATTAATACAGGGATGATTTGAGGTTATATACCATGGAGATTGACATGGATTTAGAAGGAAAAAAGAAAACTTCAATATATGAACTTAAATATTGACGCTTTAAAAAAGTAAATATAATAAATGATTTTTGGAAAGTAATCGATTACAGACGATCGAAGGCAGTATCATCTTCATGATTTCACAACGGTCAACAAATCCGATATCAATAAATGATTCGATTCACCATTCCAACACTTAATTATTACAACCTCAATACATCCACAGATGAAATCAAACAACCTTAATACGCAGATGAAATCAAACAAGCACTCTATTGTACTTCATGATTCACGATCTCCATTCGTCTCTGTTGATCCGCCTAAATCCAAGTATGTTTCTGTTTTCGTTTAACATTTTCAAACAATGTCGATGATTCTGAAACTAACATTACGTTTTCTAGGGTTTCGCGATGTGATTGATCGATGTAGTTTGAGCTCTTGGTTCTGATTTCACCGTTGATGGTACGTTTTTGATCGCTACTTAATTCGTAATCTATAAATGCTTCGATTACACAGATGAAATTTAACAATCTCCATTCGTCAATTAATCAAAAACTGATCGAGTTTTGTTCTCGTTTTCATTTAACCTTTTCAATCTGCAATACAATGTCGATGATTCTGAAACTATCGTTGTAGATTCTAGGGTTTCGCGATTCTGGAATTTTAAAAGATCATCGAGAGCATGAAGAACACCGAGAAGATTAGAACGGTGGTTCTGCTTCCACCATCGATGGTACGCATTTGATTTGATTACTATTTAATTCCTCATATATTTGTGATCTGTCTATTCATTAATCAATTTTAGTCGTCTGATGCTAGAGTTTCAGGATTGTGATAGCAAAACACAATCAATTTCAAAAACGTATTCAAATTTCCGACTCCGGCGACATAAATCTCATGTATTCGCGAACTGCGGTGATGACGGCTAGGGTTCACGGTGATCCAAAATCAAGGTATGTTTAATTCGTAATCTATGATCTATCTGTTTATTAATCAATTTTAGTCGTTTGATGCTAGGGTCTCAGGATTGTGGTACCAAAACACAATTAATCTCATGTATTCGCCAACTCCTGAGATGCCGGCTAGGGTTCCGACGAACCAAAACTTTCAGTCCAGTGTTCACAGTCCATGATCCGCCTAAATCCGGTTTCGCGATGCTTTTGATTCGCCTAAATCTAGGTTTCGAAGATCATACCCGTGGATCTGCTTCTGCTGTTGATGGTACGTATTTTATTGCTGCTTAAGTTGTAATCTATTTGTTAATCTATCAGTTTTAGACGTTATTTCATGCTAGGGTTTCAGGATTGTGGTACCAAAACACAAGTAATCCCAAGCCTAGTGATGGTTTTTCGTTTTATATTACCTTGATTATACACTTATAGTTCTAATTGGTACGTTTCATCTTCAGAAAAACATGATATGATGATTCTGCGAACCAAAACATTCAGTACTTTCCTTTTCATCTTCTGCCCGATTCTTCGATGATCCTGCTTTCTTCCACCACGTCCCTTGCAATTAAAAGAATACGGACAGAGCAGATGATGATTACTCCAAAATTAAGTTAGGTTGATATATTTTAGGTGCCAATGATATATTTTTTACTGTAAAAACAAATAAATTGTTGATCTTTTAGGTTGGACTTTGGGAAGAACAGGTGGTCGAGGAGGGTACATGGATTTCATTTAGTGACGAATCAAACCACTTCTTTCAGTTCCATACGTGCGGGTAAGTACTGTCAAACAGGTTCTTATTTATAAGTTTCAAGTAATATGAAGGATTTAAGCTTAAGATCAATTATATTAGGCATTTACTTTTAGGCTTAATTAAGCTCTAAATTTTTATATGTTACCGGGCTTCATCTGTTTTAACTTTATTGCAATTTTACAGAAACAATGAGTCAAAATGTTGAGATGAAAGAACCTTAAGTCCCAGTAACACCTTACAAATTTTGATATTTGTTACTCGGTTTCATTGCATGCATGATGTTTTGTTATGGCGGATTATTTGGTTCTAAGTATTTGCCATATTAATGTACCACCAATTAATAGGTAGACTACTATATTTGTGAGAATTTGCACATCCCATATTTGATTACATCTAAAGGTAATTTTGATCTAATATGACCCTACAAGTTGTATTTGATGGAGGGGGTTGATGCTGATGACTCAACTGACTCTACTGAGGAGAAGGGAAACAGTATACCCTGAAGTTCATCAAGATTAACCTGTGGAAATCCATGAAGGAGTGGATGAAAAACACATGGATACAAACAGTGTTATCTGTGATCAAACAGATGGCATTGTTGGGCTTCCTGAGGAAGCAGAAAACATTGCTGAAAAACAAGTAGGAAATGATATTGTGATATCTGATGTGTATGCTTTATCATCATAGTTTTTATGCCATATCTTAAATCAATGTCGGTATTCATGGCTAAACTGTGCATATTTTTAGTCATCTATGGGGTTATTGTGTCCTTTTATTAAGTTTTGTAATTTTTTTTGTACTTTCAGCTGTCCTTAAACTTATAGTCACCTGTTATAGGCAAAAGCTAATGAAATTGAAAAGCTGATGATAGGGAATGAGCAGCTGAAATCTATAACCGTTGATCAGAAGGTACGTACAAGTTTACACTTGTCACTAAGAAACCAGGGCTTATTGTTCCATGCTTATCCAGGGCTTCTATCTTTCTCTTATAGACGCTTACTTCCATATTTTTATTCTTATTGTGTTGCCTTATAAAATGTAATTGGCCAAATTGTCTTATTATCTTAAATAGGGATTCTATAGAGAGTTGCATAAACAATCAGGAAGATTTGTGAATATCCATATTAACCAAAGTAATCTAAATCTACAAAAAAACAATTTAGGAGGTTAAAAAAAGTTTAGGATGGGTGGGATAGACTTTAAGGCAACTTTCAACAAGTGTGCCCCACCGTAAGAACCATTATGACCCCTTCCCCTCTTAGCTAATGTTTCTTAATTTATTCTAGTTGACCCTTTTGAGATAAACACAAAAAAATCCACCCATTCATAAGTGGTTCTATATGAAATTTTTTACTATTATATTTCCTTGTTTCAGGCAGTTTCTAGAGAAGACGTGCTCACTAGTCCTCTGTTACTGATGTAGAGATTAGGCTACCCGGAAGGGCTGAGTTAACGGGTCAATGTTGGCTTGGGTCAAACAGACAATTTTTTAGGACAATTTGAAATATGTGCTACAATGCACTTTGGGTGAATTCATCAAACAGTTTTTTACCCGTTGCTTGTTTAGCTAAATATGCTGGTGTGATCATTTGACAATTGACATGCTTGGGATGAAACATATTCTAAATTGATCCAATTGTAAGTAAACAGGTCAAAATTCCCACCTTATTCATTACTTCTTAACATAAACCATCATTATCATATGTTCTCACTTGCGGCTATGCAGTTATTCTTTTTTTTTTTTTTGACAGGGTACCTTGAGCTTGGGCTGCTGTGGAGGGATCAGTAAACATGCAGCATAGTATATATGTGTGGATAATATTTAAAGTATAAATTCTTCATATTCATTAACTTCCTTGATAACTCATTTTCAGGATGCAGAGGACAAAGTTGCAGCCGTAGAGCAAAGAGACCGTTGGTTAGTGCCCATTTATCCCAAACATTATCCCGGATTAATGTTCTTGAAGATCAGGTGATTTTGTTTTTCTCTCCTTAATTGGTTATATAGAAAAGGTGACGGGTCAAAATAAATAAATTTTTGTTACGTGCCGGGGTGGGTTGATTGGAGCACTTATACAAATTATTTTGAAGTTTTGATTTTATAAGTATGGCAATAATTACAAATTGTTTTCTTTGCTTTCATTGCATAACTAATCATCTGTTACTGACATGGCGATTAGGCTGCTCAAGAGGGCTGGGTTAGCGGGTCAATGTTAGCTTGGGTCAAACAGACAAGTTTTTAGGCTGCTCTAAGTACGGCAATATTTACAAATTATTTTCTTTCTTTTCATTCCATACCTAATCATCTGTTACTAACATGGCGATTAGGCTGCTCTAGAGGGCTGGGTTAGCGGGTCAATGTTAGCTTGGGTCAAATAGACAAGTTTTTAGGCTGCTCTAAGTAAAGGCCATAGTTACAAATTATTTTCTTTGTTTTCATTGCATAACTAATCATCTGTTACTGACATGGCGATTAGGCTGCTCTAGAGGGCTGGGTTAGTGGGTCAATGTTGGCTTGTTTTTAGGACAAGTTGAAATGGGTAGAGTGGACTTGCAAAGACTTCTATTTTTAGTTTGTTTATCAATAATCGATGCGTTGAATATGTCTACAAAGCCTGAATATTACAATAACAATCCAAATCTTTGAATAAAAAGATTTAGGAGGTTGTATGTGTTATCACTTTGGGTGACTTCATCAACCAGTTTCACCAGTTGCTTGTTTAGCTAAATATGTTGGTCATATCATTTGACATGCTTGGGATAATACATACTCTAAATTGACCCAACTGTAAGTAACCAGGTCGAAATTTCCACCTAATTTATTACTTAACATAAATCATCTATATCATCTGTTCTTAGGCAAGTGAACACAAATGTGAAGAACTGGTTATTTACGGTTTAAACACTAATATTTCTGTAATTGGAAGCAACTGCTAGAGAGGCAGAAGCTTGTGCTATAGTAGAGGGATCACTAAGCATTCGGCTTCAGATATGATAAATAGCATATATTTGTGTGTTTAATTTTAAGTATAAATACTCTATATTCATAGACTTCCCTGATAACTCATTTGCTCGATGCAGAGGACAAAGCTGTGGCTGCAGAGGAAAGATCGTTCGGTTAGTGCACATTTATCCCAAACATTATCGTGAATTAATGTTCTTAAAGCTCTGGTGATTTTCTTTTTCTCTACTTAATTGGTTATATGGAAAAAGTAGATGGGCTGGGTGATCAGGTCAAAATAGATAATTTTTTGTTATGTGTTGGGCTGGGTTGTTTGGAGCACTTGTACAAAATCTTTACTATTTATAAATGATAATTGTGTTAACTGTTAAGTATGATTACAAAATTACATTTTTCCAATTATAACATTATATTTTCATCAAAATGATTTTAAGAGATATGTGCTTCAATGCACTTTGGGTGACTTCATCACCATATTCTAAATTGATCCAATTGTAAGTAAACAGGTCGAAGTCCCCACCTTATTTATTACTTCTTAACAAAAACCATAATTATCAGTGTTGGCTTGGGTCAAGCAAACAATTTTTTAGGACAAGTTGAAATATGTGCTACAATGCACTTTTTTCATTGCATAAAATTGTTTTTGTTTTAGGTAGTTTTTTTTCTTAGTCTTGCGCTTTTGCCTAGGCCGTAGTCACAACAAATCGCCTAGAGTGCGCCTAGCGCCTTTAACGACTATGATTGAAATATGTGCTTCAATGCACTTTGGGTGACTTCATCAACCAGTTTCTTGTTTAGGTAAATATGCTGGTGTGATCATTTGACAATTATCATATGTTCTCAGGCAAGTGAACACATGATGTCGGTATTCCTTTTTTTTTACAGGGTACCTTGAGCTAAGGCTGCTGTGGAGGGCGTAGTAAGCAATGAAATGCTTCGGGGCTTCAGGTCTGATATATGCAAATATTTAAAGTATAAATTCTTTATATTCATTAACTTCCTTGATAACTCATTTTCAGGATGCAGAGGACAAAGCTGCACCCGTAGAGCAAAGAGACCATTGCTTGATGCCCATTAATCCCAAAACATTATCCCGGATTAATGTTCTTGAAGCTCAGGTGATTTTGTTTTTCTCTCCTTGGTTATATTGAAAAGGTGACTGGTCAAAATAAATAAATTTTTGTTACGTGCCGGGGTGGGTTGATTGGAGCACTTATACAAAATCTTTGACTATTTCTAAATAATATTTGTTTTAAATATGATTACAAAATTATATTTTTTCCAATTATAACATTTATATTTTCATCAAAATGATTTAAGAGATAAAATTACACAAATCAACCCCTAAATTAATCAAGTAAAATAAACGAACAAGATATGACTCTTTGTTAGGCTTGAAAAGAAACTAGAAAGAACAAGACTACACAGCCAAAGGTAATCAATCTGATTTATTGTTACCCCTTTTATTCCCTCCGTAAATTCGGTTACAAAGGAATAGGACATATACAATATTAACCCTTGAACTTTACATCTATCACGCATTAACCCCCTCAAGTATACTTAGTCGTTATCATCATAACAATACCCCCTCCCCCTGGAATTTTTTGACTTCAAAGATGGAACGAGGGATGTCGTAATCATAACTTATCAACAATTACTAGGAGGCCGCATGCAATGAGATAGAATAGATCCATGTACCAACACCTGAGCTGCATTGCGATGGTCGTGCTTAATTAAGCGATGATCTAAAATTACACATGGTTGAAGTAAAAACTGTGAAGCCTTTGGCAAAGGGATCATGAGGTGGAAGAAAAACATTAAAAGTGGGGTGAACCATTGAATCAGTAGGAAGATCTAATCGACAAGCAGAATTCTCAAATTTCTTGAGAATTAAGGAAGGCCCATAGTAACGGGTACCAATTTTTTGGGGTGTCGATACAACTTGAGCGAAGTATGAACTGATGGTTGTGGATGATAGGCACTATAATTTAAAAAAAATATCCAAGTAGAGTTGTGCTAGTGACATAGTTATGTAACGATGGACAAGGGGAATAAAATGATCGTACTTAATATGTCTATCCACCACCACCCAAATATTCTTTTACCTTGGACTTTAGGCAACCTTTAAATGAAATTCATAGAGATGTGAGTGAATATAGATGTAGGCACACCTAGGAGAGTAGAATATAGATGTGAGTGAATATAGATGTAGGCACACCTAGGAGAGTGACTTAATTAACACACTTTTAAAACTTGATTATTATACTGTGACATTGTTTCTATTACTATACTTTCTTGTTTTAGCAAATCTACTAAGTTCAATCAATGTATTGTGATCAAATGATCATCTATAAATAAATAGTTTATAATTTTGAGTAAATTGTCATTTTTGAGTAAGTGCATTTTATCATTTTCATCTAAAAACAATTTTTTTCTCCTGGGCGTCCCTGACATTTAAAAAGTAGCCATCACGTGCAACTTATGTGAGGGGCATTTATGTACATTTACACATCACAAGAAAAAAAGAAAACCTAAAAAGAAGTGTTCAATTGCTTCGTACATTCAAACGTTATTCGATTGTTTTTAATATTCAAAGTTGACGTCCACTTAATGAGTAAAACAAATAGCATTAATAGTAGTGGATGAAAATGACAAGTTATTAGAAAAGACACAGGGGAAATAAAGTTTTTGAGTGAAAACCGCAAAAGTAAGCAAACTTTAGGGACGAAAATGACAATTAACTCTAAATTGTTATATGTTAAAAACTCATATATTAAACAAATTAATAAATAAAATATTAAATTGAATATTAAATAATTAATATTAAAAATATGGGTATTAAGAAATAAAAGAAGAAAACAAATTATTTATTAAATAAAAAAGTAAAAGTAAAAACATCGGTAAAGATTTAAAACCAAGGAAAAGAAACGGGAAGCAAAATTATATATTTGGTGAAGATAGATAAACGAGAAAAATAAATAAGCTATTACAAAATTGTGACAAGTGACGTTATTTTTTACATATTTATTATATACATGCTTAAAAGTTTGACGACACGAATAATAATGTTACAGGTTCCAATATCTAACTAGTTTAATGAGCATTTTTTGTTCGGGTTAATCTATCTAATTAAATGGACATGTGCGGATTCTTCGGTTTAATTAGATGGGTCATAGCAGGTTGACATATTTAATAAGTTTAATAAAACATCTTGACATATTTAATAAGTTTAATAAGACCTGTTGACTTGTAAATCCCATTTAACCAAACAAGGTTGACCTCTCACCATGTTTATTACAACTCACTAGCCCGTTTAACATGCTTACAAATTGATTATAACCCATTAATATATCTGAAGTGGATAACTGAGTTAAACATCTTTTTTTTAGCTTACGCAATATGAAACATGTCTTGATTAAAATTGATATTTTTACGCATATAAGTGTGAGTCCCCCACTGACCTTCAAGCAAAATTAAAATCAACGACTCAAACATTTTTATATTATGAAATTAAACGGGAGAATCGGTGCCTTCTTGTCAATTTGAAGTATCCTTGCTTCCACAAACCACATCTGACACCGACGTAAATCCTTCTGAGAGTTGGCAACATCAGTAAAATCGCTAGATCAGCGACTTCATCGTTCAACGTATCGAGGTGGATGTAACCGTAATTTTTTCTTTGCATTTGACCAAATTGATGTTATCTAAACCTGAATTCTGGCTCAAAACTATCTCTAAATACGAAAGTGACTTGATCAAAGTGGAGTCGGCCCTGTGGACTCCATTTTCGACGTTTGCTTTGATTGAGTATGAGTGATGGTTGAAGAAGTCGTCATTGGATGTTATTTCCCATGATTTATAGAGGGTGAATCGTTTAATGGGTTTGTGTTGGAGGTATTTGGACATTCGGTTGGTTAACCTCACACCTATTTTGTCCATTAGACGCGACGGCGCGAGTTTGACCTGACTTGTTGAGTTTGTCGCCGACCGTCGCATTGATAACGTAGGTTATCGATCCGATCTGCCACTGGTCATAAATCTGATCCAAACGTACCCGGTTAGTTGAGGTTGTGATTAAAGATTAGGATGTTTGAAATTCGTATCTTGTAAAATTACAAGTTAGATGATTGTATAATTGTCGTCTTAAAAATAAAAAATAAGATTAATTTTTATTATCTTAATATTTTTTACTAGATTTACGACGTATATTTTTATAACTTTTTAAATAATTTTTTTTCAAAAATATACCAATACGATAGAATAGTTACCAATTTTGATAAGTATTTCAATTAAATCACTTTACCCTTTTTCTTTTACCTAAAAAATCACTCAATTTTCACTTTTGTTTTCCTAATTTTGTAAAAAAAATGTTTTTTTATATGTAGCCGATGATTTGTAAGGTATTTTTTTTGGTCATTTCATTTTGATGCATATAATTAGCATTATAGAAGATTAGGTGGATTTTAATCTAAAAAGCATCTAAATCCATAAATTAAAAAAAAAAACAGAGGCATAATATTTCCGTCAAGACTTTTATCACAATCGCCTGTAATTATAAAATTTTAGACAGATTAGTTAATATGTTAATCACGGTGATGAGAATTCGACAGTCAGCTTCTAGTTATAGTTTTCTTTAAATTATGATTTAAATATATTAAATATGTTAAGTTTCATGTTAATAAATAAGAAATTACAAGATGAAATGGATGTTCAAATTATTTGGGTCAATAAACAAGAAAGTGAAATTTAGTTTTCGTCAAGAGGTACACTAATCTTAGTTAGGGATTCTAGTGTTTTTTAAAGTTAAAATCCACCTAATCATCTAGAATTCTCATATCATACACATTACAAAATGAAAATGGAAAAAAAAGATGGCACATCATTGGTTACTAATAATTTGTTTTAGTTATCAGAAGATTGGGAAAAAAATTGAAAGTTAAGTGGTTTTTGAGGTAAAAAAATGTTAGAATGACTTGATTGGAATGCTTCTCAAATTTGATTTTATGATTTTTTTTCTTTTTTTTATATACTTCTTAGTGTGTTTTTAATTCAAAACTAAACCTGGGACAAATATAAGGTATTTCTATCTTTTCTTCTTTTTAAATTCAAAGTATATGTTACTTACCTTAATTGTAAAAGCATTTCTTCCAACTACTTTCCAGGATTCTTGTAATTCCAATAGCTTTATATTTTCGTTATTTAATATAATGTAACTACATTAAAACATGATAAAATATAAGTATAATATGTTACTTTTTTGAGCGACGGTGGTTACTAGTCACTAACAACAAGCTAGTAATTATTACCCAATGTAAGGTTTAGAACGTAAACCTTTAAAAGAGACAAAACCTTATACTTTCCGCTTGGATTATTAGACCAAAAGATCACTCATATATTATGTAAACTAGACATGAATTTCTAGCATCAACATGTGTATGTTTTATTTTAAGGGTAGTGTTATAGTAAAACGAGTATTTATTTAAAAAAAACTAAAAATAATTGTGGTTTAATACGTGTTATTTTATTATTTTTAAATATATAGTGCATTTTATCCGTCGTGCTAAAAAAGAGGCTTGTCACATAATCAAAAGAGACGATTGGGCCGTGGCCTGATAGGCCTATTTAAGTCAGAATCATATCCGTATGTATGAGACTTTTCCACTACTATTTTACTATTTGACTTTTGAAGCCCCCTTCATACCGAAACGTCAGGCACGCTGGATTCTTCCAATGGCATTAGTATTCTAATAATAATATTGATTTTTAGAAAGTAATTATGGTAAGATCATCTTCCAGATTTTACAACTGTCAACAAATCCGATATCTGATTCTATTCATCATTCCAAAACTTATTACAACCTCAATATATACACAGATGAAATCAAACAACCTCAATCGAGTATTACACATGAAATCAATCAACTACGCTACAGCAATCCATGATTTCATAATCTCCATCTTCCATTCAATCAATCCAAAACAGAGTTTGTATTCGTTTTCGTTTTACCTTTTCTATCTGCTATACAATGTCGATGATTCTGAAACTATCGTCACAGATTCTAGGGTTTCGCCATGCGTTTGATCCATGTAATCTGAGGAATCGAGAAGAATTTCGACAGTGCTCTGCTCTTGGTTTAGAAGATCAGACCAGTGGTTCTGCTTCCACCGTTGATGGTACGTACGTATTTGATCGCTACTTAATTCCATATCTATTTGTTAATTTAGTCGTTTGTTGCTAGGGTTTCAGGATTGTGGTAGCAAAACACAAGTATATTCAAATTTCATGTATTCGCGAACTCCTGTGAGGCACATCTTCAAGCACTTAGCCTGCATCCCCTGTTTCAACTTTCATCTCACAACTGCTGTTATTATCCGAAAACGTATCCATAACTTGTTTTTCTTCTCATGTATTCAGCGCAGTGTTCACGGTGGTGGTTCTCGTTCTCTTATCGGTGCTTTCCTACGTCTCTTTTGAATTTCGATGCTTGTGAAACTAGGGACATCAACATTACTCTTCTTTGACCTCAACATCACTTCAAAAACACAAAGCAATTTCAAAAACGTATTCAAGTTTCCTACTCTGGCGACATAAATCGCATGTATTCGCAAACTCCTGTGAGGCACATCTTCAAGCACATAGCCTGCATCCCCTGTAAGTTTATATGCATCTGTGATTTGCATCTTGTGTGATTTGCGTCTTGTTTGTGATTTTGGATGTCAATTATAAACAAATTGATGAGATGGACATGTGGTTGATCAATTCAAGAAGTGATCAAAGACACATGTTTCTGAAGATCAGTTACTTTAGTTTAGGTGATCCCTATTTAGCAACCCTTGAACGCGTGAACACGACCTGTTTAAGCACTCAATTGTTCTGCAAGGATCCATATCCTAGATGAACAGTATTCAATATTTCAATGAACATGTTCTAATGTCACTTTGTTATTTATTTTCTGCAGACTTATCCTAATCCATTGCGTTCCAATCCTGCATATTCGGTTGTGAAGTAAGTTACATTTGATTAACTGCATCTACTTTTCTTCAAGAAATACTTGTAATTTTTTTATCTGTTAATTGCATTATCTCTAACCTATGATGGATCCCATGCAATACTTTGTTGATGCGGATGATACCGTGCCTCAAAAGGTAGGTTGCAGAAAGTTTCTTCTTAGTATGCATTATCTATAATATTGACTTTTGACGGTTCATAGTAAATACTAATTCAATTTCAAAAATACAGATTCTAGTGATGCTTTTTTCGTTTCATATTACCCTGATTATAGTTTTAATAGTAATCCAATTTGAGGCATTTGAAGGAGGGAGATGACTCTACTGAGGACCAAGGGAAGTGTGGAAATAAACTCTAAAATCCGACGCCGGCGACATAAATCTCATGTATTCAGCGCAGTGTTCACGGTGGTGGTGATCGTTCTCTTATCGGTGCTTTCCTACGTCTCTTTCTTGCTTCTAATTTCCCTTTTTATTGTTTGCATGTTCTTGATTTGGCAGATACTAGGGACATCAACATTACTCTTCTTTGACCTCTACATCACTTCAAGAAAGTATCAAAATCAACAACAATCTTCTCATGAAATCTTCTGGTAACATCAATTCAACCTCAAAAACATTATACTCATCAGATTTTAGGTGTCAGTGATGTATTTTTTAGTGTACAAACAAATAAATTGTTGATCTTTTAGGTTGAATTTGGGAAGAACAGGAGGTTGAGGAGGGTGCATCGATTTCATTTAGTGGCTAATCATACCTTTTTTCTTTCTGTTCCATATGTGCTTGAAGATGTGCCTCACTTAACTGGTTACATCCCTAATCTCCCTGTAAGTTTATATGCATCTGTGATTTGCATCTTGTTTGATTTGATTTGTTTGTGTTGTTTATGAGAGAAATGGGTTGTTGTTGCTTTGACTTTTGGGTCGGCTGAGGGTTATTTTTTGGTTTATTTTAGTTCTAGAAGGGGTTCTAGAAGTGTGTTGTGTGGGTCTTTTTGGATCTGTTGTATAATGATGTGAATCGATGTGATGAACTTGTTTTTAGGGTAGGTCACACTAAGATTTGGGATGTCAAATATAAACAAATTGATGAGATATGGACATGTGGTTGATCAATTCAAGAAATGATCAAAGAAACATGTTTATGAAGATAAGTTACTTTAGTTTAGGCGATCCCTATTTTGCAACCCTTGAACGCGTGAACACGACTTGTATAAGCACTCAATTGTTCTGTAAGCATCCATTTCCTAGATGAACAGTATTCAATATTTCAGTGAACATGTTCTACTGTCACTTTGTTATTTATTTTCTGCAGACTTATCCTGATCCATTGTGTTCCAATCCTGCATATTCGGTTGTGAAGTAAGTTACATTTGATTGACTGCATCTACTTTTCTTCAAGAAATACTTGTAATTTTTTTTATTTAGTCTGTTAAATGCATTAATCTCTAACCTACGATGGATCCCAGGCAGTAGTTTGTTGATGCGGATGATACCATGCCTCAAAGGTAGGTTGCAGAAAGTTTTCTTCCTAGTATGCATTATCTATAAAATTGACAGTTGACAGTTCTTATTCATAGTAAATACTAATCCAATTTCAAAAACACAGATTCTAGTGATGCTTTTTCGTTTCATATTACCCTGATTATAGTTTTAATTTCGTCGTTTCATCTTCAGAAATAAATGATTAATCTTCGAGGCATTTGAAGGAGGGAGATGACTCTACCGAGGATGAAGGGAAGTGTGGAAATAAACTCTAAAATTCGACGCCGGCGACATAAATCTCATGTATTCTGCGCAGTGTTCACGTTGGTGGTGATCGTTCTCTTATCGGTGCTTTCCTACGTCTCTTTCTCGCTTCTGATTTCCCTTTTTATTGTTTTCATTTTCTTGATTTGGCAGATGCTAGGGACATCAACATTACTCTTCTTTGATCTCTACATCACTTCAAGAAAGTATCAAAATCAACAACAATCTTCTCATGAAATCTTCTGGTAAGATCAATTCAACCTCATAACCATTATACTCATCATTTTTTAGGTGTCAATGGTATATTCTTTAGTGGCTAATCAGACCTTTTTTTTCCTGTTCCATATGTGCTTGAAGATGTGCCTCACGTAACTGATTACATCCCTAATCTCCCTTTAAGTTTATATGCATCTGTAATTTGCATCTTGTTTGTTTTGATTTGATTTTATTTGTTTGTGTTGTTAATGAGAGAAATGGGCTGTTGTTGCTTTGACTTTTGGGTCGGCTGACCATTTTTTTTTGGTTTATTTTAGGTCTAGAAGGGGTTCGATGTAACACTAGAAGTATCTTGTGTGGGTCTTTATGGATCTGTTGTATAATGGTGTGAATCGATGTGATGAACTTGTTTTTAGGGTAGGTTACACTGAGATTTTGGATGTCAAATATAAACAAATTGATGAGACATGGACATGTGGTTGATCAATTCAAGAAGTGATCAAAGAAACATACTTCTTAAGATCAGTTACTTTAGTTTAGGCGATCCCTATTTAGTGTACAAATAAATAAATTGTTGATCTTTTAGGTTGAAATCTATAGTCGCTGATCAGAAGGTATGTACATGTTTATGCTTGCCATGTTCATACTTGTCAAAGGCTTCTATCTTTCTGTTTTATGGTCGATCAATTAATGCTTTGATATCAACACAAACACCTACTTCCATATTTTTAAGCTTATTGTGTTGCCTTGTAATATGTAATTGGCCAACTTGTCTTATTATCTTATATAGGGCATCTAAAGAGAGTTGCATAAACAGTTCAGGAAGATCTGTGAATATCCATATTAACCAAAGTAATTATGTCCTACTCGATGCAGTTGCTGCTGGAAAGTTAATCACAAGCTTCTTTTATTTAACTCATTTGTCCTTTCTTCCATACTAACTCTCAGTTTCTATGCAGAGAATCAAATGCGTACTTTTACCCCTCTGTTTCAAAGGGTGTTGACCCTCGAAAGAAAGGTAAATGGTTTGCGTATTACTAGAAGCTTAGTTTAACACCTCTGTTTCAAAAACACTGCAGGGAAGTATTGTTAAACCACATGGGCTTCAATCTCATGCGCCTGATGTAGTCTCAAAGGATGAGGATGAAGTTGATAAAAGTTCATACAGTTGAATTGGAGAGGTTAAAGATGGAATTGAAGAACATGGACACTGCACTTCTAGGTGCTGCTAGATAAGCTCAGGTATTTTAAAATCATGTTTTTTAATTAAAAAACTGATATCTCGATGCATGGGTGTGAGGCTTCTATGGACCTAGACTGAAGTGATAGATAAAGAGCAACAACAATCTTTTCATGAAATCTTCTGTTAAGATCAATTTAACCTCAAAAACTTTATACTCATCAGATTTTAGGTGTCAGTGATATATTTTTTAGTGTAAAAACAAATTAATTATTGATCATTTAGGTTGAATTTGGGAAGAACGGGAGGCTAAGGAGGGTGCATTAATTTCATTTAATGGCTAATCGACTCAATTCTTTTAGTTCCTACTGTTAAATCAAACAGGTTCTTATTTATAAGTTTCAAGTAATATACTGTAAGGAATTTTTGTAGTCTTCACTATCACGCTGTCTAAATATCTAAAGGAATCATATGATGGGCATGATGCAATTGAGTCAAATCCACATGGGCTTCAATCCCATGCACCTGAAGATGATGCTTCTGAGTTGGTTCCTGATGTAGTTTTTAAGGATAAGGATGAAATTGATAAAGTTCATATCGTGAACCAGTTTGCTGGTGATGAACAGAGAGATGAACCCAACTGGAGTTCAAGAAGAAATTTGCCAGACGATGCAGACACTACAGTTGAATTGGAGACGTTGAAGATGGAGTTGAAGAAGACGGAGACTGCACTTCTAGGTGCTGCTTGAAAAGCTAAGTTATTTAAATTATCATGTTATTTAAAAGAATATACTTTAATTGGGCCTTTATCATGTTCCTTGCTAAATAGTTTTAACATTCTCTAAAGGCCATCAGTCCTTCTAATTTATATAGGTGAAGAACTTTCAAAGAAACAAGTTGTTCAAGAATCTACAGAAAGGAAACTACGGGCAGAGGTACGTGATAGAATATATCGTTTTGCGGCTTTTGCCTTTAAAAGCTAAAATTGTTTTGGCTCGCTTGTTCTTTTGTTTTTTTAAGTACCCCAGATTAGGGCATTTGAAGAAGAGAGGAAACAGTTTAAAATCAAGCTACAGGTAATTACTTTTCTAGACTAATAATATATTTGTCAATTTTTCACAAAAGTCGGTACATAGAGTCACCACTGAAGACAAATTACATGGTTTCGTACCTTCACCTTTCTTTCATCAAAACAACTAAGTAAATGACCAAAAATGACACTATATTGATTAAAAGGATGTTTTCGAGAGTACAACTCTCGAGAGAGGTTAAAATAACAGGTAATTTCATTCTATCTCCTGATAGCCATTTTTGTTGCAGCTAGCAGGAAACTGATTATGTGAACTAATCAGTAGCTGAATCTGTATCCAAACTTAAAAGGTTAAAAATTGATTATTGCATTTTGCAGTGCTGCAGTTGTCATGATTAATAACATTTTAATTGAACTTCTAGATTGAAGAGAACAAATTGATGTGTTTAAGAATAGACAAAGCAGCCACGGAGAAGCTGCTGCAAGAATATCAAATACTGATATTGTGTCTCTATCAGAGGAGTATCATCAAAGGGTGTCGGCTCTTGAAAGAAAGGTAAATGGTTTGCATATTTCTAGAAGCTTAGTTTAACACCTCTGTCTTAAAAATACTGCAGGGAAGTATTTGAAGAAAGTTTTATGGTCCGTACTTCGAAAATTTTCGGTTATCAAAGCATGAAAACTGAAAAACATTATACTCATCAGATTTTAGGTGTCAGTGATGTATTCTTTAGTGTAAAAACTAATAAATTGTTGATCTTTTAGGTTTGAATATGGGAAGAACAGGAGGCTGAGGAGGCTGCATCGATTTCATGTAGTGGCTAATCGAACCAATTCTTTCAGTTCCACTGTTAAACCAAACAGGTTCTTATTTATAAGTTTCAAGTAATATGATTATGACTTTACTTTTAAGGTTACAATTAAATTTTGATATTTGTTACTCGGCTTCATCTGTAATAACTTGATTGCAAATTTACAGAAACAATGAGTCAGAATGTTGAGATGAAAGAACCACAAGTACCATATTTGATTACAACCGATCAACAGGTGATTACCACATTTTGTGAGAAATTGCGCTTCACATATTTGATTATCTAAAGGTAATGTTGATCTAATATGACCCTACAGGTTATATTTTTGTAAGGATTTCACTATCAAAGGCTAATATTGAGTCTCTACAGGAAGAGTATTATCAACGGGTGCCGGACCTCGAAAGAAAGGTAAATGGTTTGCATATTTCTAGAAGCTTAGTTTAACACCTCTGTTTTAAAAACACTGCAGGGAAGTATTTGTAGAAAGTTTTATGGTTTGTACTTTGAAAACTCTCTGTCATCAAAGCATGCCGCTCTTGAAAGAATGCTAAGTAGTTTGTATCTTCTGTATCAAGGGCAGCTCTCAAACAAAACAAAACCCTAACAGACTTTTGCTGAATTCATACATAAGTCACCAGACTTTGTTGTTGTGCGTTTATTTTTCAACGACTCAACTTATAAAATTTAAACAAAAATGTCCTTATTAAGTTCATGGATTTATCATGCAAAAAATCAAAGAAATCTAGGTTTGTGAATCAGCAAAAAGTCTATAGGCGTTTTTTTTCCTTCTTTTATTTTATTTTTGACAACTAAACATAACTAATGTTTCTAATATTTTGTTGCTATATGTTAACTCAGCCTTAATAACTCAAGTTAATGCTCTCATGAGAGAAAGAGACGGGGACGGGGACAAACGTGTTGAATATGATATTAAGCTAAATATGTTTCATTTGTTTATGCTTGAGAGAAACAATTTTGACTACTAATACTTGCTAAGTAGTTTTAACATTCTCTAAAGGCCATCATTCCTTCTAATGTATATAGGTGAAGAGCTTTTAAAGAAATTAGCACAGAAGTTGGTACATAGAGTCACCACTGAAGACAAATTACATCTTGGAAAAGGTTTCATACATTCACCTTTCTTTTATCAAAACTGCTAAGTAAATGACCAAAAATGACATTATATTGATTAAGAGGATGTTTCTGAGAGTACAAGTCTCTCAAAACATGCTAAAATAACAAGTAATTTCATAGACTTCCCTCATAACTCATTTGCTGGATGCAAAGGATAAAGCTGCAGCTGTAGAGGAAAGACCATTCGATTAGTATACATTTATCTGAAACATTATCCATGTTCTTGAAGCTCAGGTGATTTTCTTTCTTTATTAAATTGGTTATATGGAAAAAAGTAGATGGGTTGGGTGACGGGTCAAACTAGATAAAATTTTGTTACATTTCAGGGTGGGTTGATTGGGGCATTGTACAAAATCTATAACTATTTATAAATAATACTTGTGTTAAATATGATTACAAAATAAAATTTTCCCGTTATTACATTATAGTTTCATCAAAATGATTTAAGTGGTAAAATTAAACGAATCAACCTATAAATCAAATCAAGTAAAAATAAATGAACAAGATATGGCTCTCTGTTAGGCTTGGAAAGAAACTAGAGAGAAGAAGATTACACAATCAAAGCTAACCAATTTGATTAGTTGTTACCCCTTTTATTCTCTCGATAAATTCGATCATAAAGGAATACCCTCAAGTATTGACTAGGTGTTATCACCCTAACAATACGTCAATACCCCCCGCCCTTCAAAAAAAATTAGTTTAAAGATCGAACGAGGGAAGACGTAATCAAAACTCATCATCAAATTCTCACTAACACCTGATTTGCATTGCGATGGTCGTGCTTAACTAAGCGATGATATTTTAAGTTGTCGGTCTTAGTAAGCTTAATGATCTCTCGGTCTCACACTAATAATTTTCCTACATGGTCTTCTTCTTTCCGGTGTTGGTCCCTTTCTTCAATCTTCGCTGTTGTGGCAGTCGGTCTTCACGTCTTCCTGCGATTCACATAAATTCACCCTCCTTTCTTCTATTTGTTAGGGATCCGGGTGTAGATCAACACATAAACACAATCAAATTGCGAGAAAAAAATAATAACAAAGATGAACACGCGAGATTTAACGTGGTTTGGTCGGTATGACCTACATCTATGGGCTGCAACCAGGGTAATACTTTTATTGCTTTCTGTCTCATTCGTAAGAATTACAAGTACAATACATGATATAAATAGAGAAAATTAGGGTTTACAACTTAATCTCCAATAAAACTTTAATGGGCTATAATAAATAAAAACTTGTCAGATCTTTAATTTAATTAATCTGCCACTAAGAAATAAAGACTCCACAAACCCAACAAGCTCTCACTTGGAGGCTTGATCATCCTCAAACTGTCTTTCGCTACGAACACGTGTACCTCTTGTAATTTTCATCGTCTTCCTGGTTGCAACATCCTTCTCATCAGTTAACTTGAAGGCGCGTTGAAGCTCCCTCGAGCTTCAACACATCAGTCACGACTGTATCTGCCTATGACCTGTTCTTTGTCCCTACCGGTTCCCATTGAAACAAACTGATAGATCCCAGAACACCTTGAGACAAACTCCTAGACGTTACTAAAGCAGGCTTGAACACGTGTGTGGAACCCTAGCTTATTGATGTGTGGTTGTCCTGGTTAGTAGTTGACTTGAGTCGGGGAGACTCTGGCTTGAGGTCATAGACGTGACTAAAGCATGTCTGTTTGGTTAGTTTGGGTGGAAAAACCCGAGGTTTACGTGCTCTATATGGAGGCGTAATGGATGTGGTAATTTGTTTCAAGGTTACACTAAGTTCCATAAGCTCGTGGGTCATTGTTGTCTTTTGCGGGAAGCTAATTGAGGTGATTCTAACCATACCCTTTATACTTAATGTTTTGGGGTTGTATTCGAGTTGTGTAAATGGTTTGTGTAAACTTTTTTTATGTGTGGTTGTATTCGATGTAGGTTGTGGAGGGAGTATCGTACGACACTAGTCAGGTCAAAAAGACATCAATTACAATTGAATATGATCTTCATATAGAAGATAGAGACTAGGTTAAAACTTCCTAAGGCAATAGTGTATTTTGTGTTTGAAGATTTTGACGGGAAACACGTGGATTATGTTTGTATAGTTAAAAGTTTTAATTTACTCTAGATTGTGGTCTTAAATGTTAAGTCTTCTGCTGTATATTATTGTTTATTATGATACAATAGGTCATGCCCGTGAATTGGGGTGCGACATCTATTGTCTGAATGTGATAATTAAACTTAGATGTCATTTGTTGGTTCACAAAGTTATTCGACACACCATTTGACTGCCAATATTTTTATATGGAAGACACCATTTAGCTTCTAATATGCTTATTTTAGAACTTTTAGATTGGATAATCTGATAATACTCGTAATGTTGATATATTATATTATTATTGAATACCATAAAAACCAACGTAATTTCTGCTTTTGTTTTCATATAAGTCATTCAATAAAATATCCGCTTAAAAAGCCAACATAGATTTTGTTGTAACTTATATACAGTTTTAATTTTTATTATTTTAATATTTTAATTAATTTTAGATGTATCTTTTTGTAACTTTTTAAATCTAATGTTTTTTAAATTCCAATATCTACCGACACGACATGTTTTTTTATATACTTTTTGATGTGGTTTTAATTCAAAATCAAAACTAGTCAAATCTAATGTATTTATATCTTTTCTACTTTTTAATATCAAGTATATTTTACTTGCCTTTTATTTTAACAAACTTTTAATCCAACTACTTTTTAGGGTTCATATAATTTTTATTTTGGAAACTAGTTTATAGAGCGGTTACTACAATGGGCTTTTTAAGATTTTAAGAAGTTGCCACTAAAGTTTTCAGATTTAACAATGGTGGTGATGTTTGTCGGCGTGGTGGTGCAATAGAGCCGGATAGAAAACACGTGAGAATGATGGCGTTAGGTACAACTATCGAAAGAACCTGATGGTGTGCTTAATGCAATAACTCCGATCTTACTATCATCCGATAAACATCTTTTAATTGATATATTATTTAATTCACATTATTAATACATTATTTAGTAATATGAGATTCTATTATATTATTTATAATAATTTAAATTAACACTTAAAAATTATATTTACTATTTATAGTTAATAATAATAACAAGGAAATGGTTCAAATACAAAGTGTAACAAATCTAAAAAGTGTTAGAAGGAATCTCAACTATATAATTTTTCAACCAATGGTTGAGATCAAATTGTATGCAAGAAGTTTGTTACAGATATAATTTAGACATAACCACTTTTATTGACATTTTTAAGTTCTACTTTTTTAAATGTTCGTAACTTTATATATGATATTTTTATAAGAACTAACCCATAAAAATAAATGAGTGTTTTTTATATTTAAAACGAGTAAAGTATCGTTATATAAAAAAGTAATATTTTTTTTACATTTTTCACTTCATATGAAATTTTCTGGTCATTGTGTTTTTAGTGTAATTCATTATATCTTTTTCTTAGTTATTTTATTTTTTTAACAATATTCTATTTTTCTAAAAATAACAAATTCTAAAAAGACATAGTAATGAAATAATGATAGGTGATTATAATATGTAAAACATAATGATAAATTAACAACTACTTATTCTATATTAATTTAATATATTAGATACAATGATATAAAACATAAACACAATGATAAGATGTCATTGTGTTTTTTGTTAATCATTCTGTTATCGTACACACAATAAGTTTTGAAAAACACACACACACACACACACACACACACACACATATATATATATATATATATATATATGGTTTATACAAAACAGTTAAAAAAAAGAATATTCATTTCGATTAAATCAAAAGTTAATATGTTTATAGGTGATGACATATTAAATATTTATAGCCGGTTTTTATTGGTTGGTACCAAGTAAATCAAGAAAAGGACTAACACTTTTTATAAGCGTTATTTAATGGTTTAGCTTCTTTATGTAACTTTTTGAAATAAAACGTGACAATACATTTGTCAATATATAATAGTTACAAGTGGAAACAGGGACAATACACTTATATGTATATATATGTATATATATGTATATAGGGGATGGATCATCAAATGTGAACTTATTTTTTTAAGACCGGGCATCTGGAGCGACCAGTTGATCTAATAAACCCAAAGCCATGGTTAGATTTTCGGTTCGTTTTCTAAAATATCACCTTAAATTGACTATTGGAATAGCAAGATATTGAAAATTTTGTTTAAACGATTAACCGAACCCATTTAAAGAAAATGATATCTGAAGTGTATCTAAATACTTATAACCTCTTATTGTTTTTATTGAAAATGAGATTATGAATTCAATATATTAACTAAGAGTTGATTAGATACTCATGTATAACATGAGTTAAGTAAGATTTAGCGAATGCAAGGCAAGCCCATTGGTAGAGGTATCGGTTCTTAGATAGCAGGTCTTGGGTTTAACGCAATCATTTGCAATTATTTGGACTAAATTAGGAGTGAGAGTAGAATATATTTTCCGTTACAATTAAATAAAAGTTAAATAAAAACGTAAGATTAATAAAATTATCAGAAAATGTAATTATTTAACAAAAAATATTAATTATCTTTAATATCATTATTATTTAATACCTAAAATATAGTTTTAATAATCATAAATAATAATAATAATAATAATAATAATAATAATAATAATAATAATAATAATATTATTATTATTATTATTATTATTATTATTATTATTATTATTATTATTATTATTATTATTATTATTATTATTATTATTATTATTATTATTTTATTACTTATTATCATTTAACAAGAAAAAATAAAATAAAGAAGATGCACTAGAGAATGGCAGGTGTCCCTTTTATTATCTTTTATTGTGTGTAAAGATAATCATAAAGATGTTAATAATTCAAAATTAACAGGTAAAAGGTTTGATAGATTAACACATATCATCCTTTTTATCACTCCTCACTCCTAAGAAATATAAAAAGATAAGTTATAAAATAACTAATAATTAAATAATATTTGGATGTGAGATCATAGTTATAAAAACGTTCCAAATATAGAAATATAACCGGTATTCAGAACAACTTACATACATTTTCAAAGGAAATGATTTGATATTTTCGTAACAGAAGTTTCTAAAAATAACAAAGGAACCACAACCTCAGCAAATTGTCTCTCTATTTTGATCCAATCATGAGAGTGGGAATGCAAGTCAAATTCTATCGTCAATATCAATCATGAAAAACGAGATCGCTACGGAATTGAATATTCGAAACATCATATTCTTACGTATATTAAAACTAAAAATAAAAAATAATCCATCAAGAGTAGATGCATGTATTCAAAGTCTTATCCTTTACTATTTTTATAATTACCAAATAATTGACTTCTAGATATATTTATGCTAAAACTATGAATAATTCGTAGTTATTACATATGTAGTGTGTAAACCCGTGATTTGCCGTGGATTGTTAAAATTTATAACACTTAATTTCAATTACTTGTAAATTAGTATTCAATATGTATATATGGATAAAATTTGATATGAACAACTCTATTTTGGAAAAACATGTCGAAACGTTGATATTATTTAGCACATTATAACGATAAATTTAGATTTTA
Source organism: Flaveria ramosissima (assembly GCA_025215565.1). Lineage (NCBI taxonomy): Eukaryota > Viridiplantae > Streptophyta > Magnoliopsida > Asterales > Asteraceae > Flaveria > Flaveria ramosissima. The sequence goes on along the minus strand of CM046043.1, from coordinate 920,993 downwards.
TAAAACATCATATTTTTATGATTATAAGAGGAAAACGATATAAGATTTAGAAATTTGAAGTAATTTTGAGATCTTGTATATTTTTTGTTTGATTACTTGTATATTATTACACATTAAATACTATTTTTATTTTTATGATTATAAGAGGAAAACGATATAAGATTTTATTAAAACTGTTTTTATTTTGTAAATAACTATTATAATTACTTTAAATACTATTACTATTGTTATTATTGTTGTTATTAAGATTAAATTCAATGAATTCATATAGATTAAAAAATTAATTTAAAATCCACCATAAGGTCAAGATAAAATTATTATTTTGACATCTTAAAATGCTTTATAAATAGTATAGATAATAAAGATACTCATTATTGCTTTCTATATGTTATGTATAATAAATTGGCGCGCGTGATGCGTGGCTGCTACTGTTTCCGACCACCCTTAAATACTTATTATTATTATTATTATTATTATTATTATTATTATTATTATTATTATTATTATTATTATTATTATTATTATTATTATTATTATTATTATGACTATGTAAATATTTGGTAAATAGTATTTAGTTAATAATATAATACTTAATTTAAATAGTAAAAATATAAATAATAAATATAAATATAATGTTAGTTTAAATTATTATAAATAAAGTAATAATTAATATAGTGAATTTATTCATATGCATTAACTCATGCATTAATTAGAATAAGTTTATCAAAAGAGCACGATTTAAGAACACGTGCATAAAACACTTGTACCATATTTACGTAGTTGTTTTAAGCGTCATACAAAAATAGAAAATTACCAATCTACCAATGGGTTTTGTATTATATAGTAGTAGAGATAACTATAAGAAGTAAAATTATCTTACAAACCTACTTAGTAATAGCATATTTTAAAAGTTGTCTAGCCATTAACATAATCAATCCTAAAAGAAGGCCTAATGGATGGCGTCAATGTAGCTTCAAAAGAATATCAATGTCCCAAGTTAACGATAAGAAATTTATCCGCTTTGATTAGGTTGATGAGCTAATTTGAGATGTGAAACGATATATAAAGTGTATAGCCGGATGTAAAATTATACTAAAATATACTATTGTACTATGACTCTTTTAATTTGAAACTCTTTTCATTAACATGAGTTATTATAAATAAAAGAACAAACTTAACCCAAAACAACAAAATTTATATTTGATAAAACAAAAATTTAAGTAGATGTGAAAGAAAAGCATGTGGGTGAGCATTATATTATATATTATATAATAATATAATAGATAGAAGATAGAATATAATGGGATTATAATCGAGGGGCACGCCTAGCCTTGGGTTGGATCAAGATGGGACAGGATCACAGGCACCGACCATGGGCTCACGGTCCCATTCAATTCCTTCCTATATATCATATATCATATATCATATATCATATATCTATATCTATCTCTATATCTATGTCTATGTCTTCAACACATAATGTTCCCTCTATTTCTATCGGTCACTTACTTCAATTCGCCCCACACAAAACAGAATAAAAACAATAGTCGTTTTCTAATTGTATTTGTATGCCGCCACTCGTAAAATCATAGTTAAAGTGGTAAGATGCGTTGTCTTAAAAGTTAATGGTTCAAAACTTACGAAAACATACTGTGAAATAGGTTAGTAATCGTTCTTAACGAAATCTAATTATATATTAGCATTAAGGTTGAATAATAGTTTACTTTTATAGTCATAACATAGTGAATGGAATTTAATTATATATTTACTTATATTTGTGTACTTTATAAAATATTAATTTTACTCTGCATTTTAGAACAATAATATACATACATGAAATGTAGATATGTGATGGTAGACATGTGAAAAAATAGACATGTGAAACAAAATAAATGCTTGATAAAAATAGATATATGATATAGTTTGACATATTTCACGATTAAAGATAAAATACAAATTATCCTTTTAGATTTATTGATAAAATCTATATTTAAAAGATTCTTAATAGCTAAAGGTTTTGTAATTAAACGATATCAATGTGTGTAATAAAAAGTATATATTCTCAAAACCAAATCTAAATATCAAATTACAAATTTAATTTCGATTTTAAAGTGGAACTGATCGAAAACCAAGTTTGTAATTTGGTTTGATTTGATCAATTGGATTCAAACCGAATAGTAATCACTCATACTCAAGTGGTTAAATGCTCTACTCTCGTGATAAATATTAATTTGAATTTCGCTATAGGTTTAAGGGTGTATGAGTTTACTATTATTTGAAAATACAAAAGAATTATAACAATTAGTGATGGCAAAAGTGTATTGCACATACAAAGATACAATAATGATGACACAATTATGATCAAATCATATTAATCTTTAAACACATATAAAATTAGCTTTTGAGGTAAAATCTCCATCCATCCATGATGAAGTGATCATAACCATATCATTATAAGTTCTTGGAGTTTGATAGCTTTCTTGAATCTTTATTGGGAAGCTTCAAGCAACTTTCGCCAACCAAATCTAGTACACTTCCTAATGCATAAAGTACAAGCATTTCATGCAGGTGGTGGAGTAGGGTAAAGCTGTTGATGTGGTAGTAAAAAATGAGTCTGCATGGGAAACGGTACACCAACTGTAACATTATTAGAATCAATGTTCTGAATCATCTGACTTGTACCATGTGCATTAGTGGTTGTACCACCACAGCTCACATACTCAATCTTCTGCCCAAATTGCTCCAATGCTTTCACTTGTGATCTCAAGAACTTCAAGTAATTAGCAGCTTCATCAAGCATTGAAGCTGTATCCATCTTGCTTCCACCTGGTACAAGCTTCTGCAAAACCCTAATTCTTTCACTGATCTTCTCCCTACGCTGCCGTGCTGCCACCGTCTGTGGGTCGCTTGATATCCTCACGTTCTTCCTCTTCGGCTTCTCCGCCACCGCCTCGTCGGCGAAACTCACCGGCCGGAACGCCGCCGCCCGGTATATCATCTCCTTCATCTGCGCAATCGCCTCTGAATCAGTCTCGCCGGAGTCCGCCCCTTGCCGGAAGTTTATGGTGGAGGAGGTGGGTCGACCCGGATCCGATCTGGGTTTCTTGGATCTTGGTGGGTTGTCGTCGTAAACGTCGTAATCGCCGGAGTTCTTGTTGGGTTTCTTCTCCGGCGAGCTTTGAGAAACAATGCCGTCGTCGACGACAGAATCGCCGCCGGGGTTGTTAATATTATTGTTGCATAAAGTCTTGTAATCAGGGAAGAGGGCGGAGAGGCTGTCGTCGTGATCCGATGACGTGTCACCGGCGTTGCTGTCGGAAAATAAGCAGTCCAGTGATTCCGGCGAGGTGACCACGGCGGGGGCGGCGGCGGTGGTGGTGATTGGAATTGGAGCCACCGTGTGAGACCAGTGTTGACTAGCGGCGTTAAAGCTTGAGGCGGCGTTAATGGAGTCCACCGTCGCCGGAGTTAACTGATTTGAGCACATGATCCTCCGGCCGGTGGTGGTGGTTATTGGGTTCATGATGATATTATTTTCTGAACCAAAAATGAAGGTTTCTTCGAGTTCTTGTTGATGTTGATGACGATTGATGTTACTCCATGGGAATAACATGTTTCTTTCCCAACCCAAATCTTCCATAATTGTACAAAATTTTTATTATTTCAACAAAACAAAATGAACTTTTAACACAAATCAACAAGTACTAGAGAAAACAATTAGTGGAATTGTGAAACCGAACAAAGATTTTGTTGGAACGATGGATGGATCGGATCAAACTGTTATTTTGATTATCTAAAGTTGTGGATGTTTATAATACTCTAGCTAGAGTGCATGCGATTGGAACAATGATCTCTAAGGAGTTATGCAAGATGAAAAAGAATTGAAGAAGGATATGATGTGAAAACAATGAATGAAAGGAGGCTTTGTGTTTGAGCATGGACACTCATTGATTATGTAGGTTGTTTGTGAGTATATATAGATAGAGAGAGATAGGGAGAGGAGGTGAGCAACTAGAACAACTTGGAAGTACAAAAAATGCTTAGTTCCAAAATATTTAGTTAAAGAAAGATAAGGCTTTTCTAAAAAAAACTCTTATGATATTGATAGTACCTATCGTATATTCGTATGGTTATATTATGGTTTTAGTTTTGATAGTTGCAATTGAAATTATTATAACTCGGAAGACCAACCCAATTGAGACGAAAAAAAAAATAGCAACTACATCAACAACTTTGATTTCTAATGTGAATGGCTACTAAAGAGACTGGGATCATTTTTTTCATTTTGCGTAGAAAGCCATCGGATTTTTGTCAATAAATTCACACTACTAACTCACATGTTTATCATAATGTTATTTACGTTATCATAGATACTTACTAAAAACATTGTTTTTTGTAAAAGTTATATAGTAATATCATGCTCGATAATGAAATTCTTGATTTAAAGATATATTTTTTAAATAAAAAAGTGCATAAAATTTGTTTGAATTTAGAAATATTAAGATAAATAGATAAAAGAAACAATTATGACTTTTCTTATTATGCCCATTCCACCCTTTTATCATGTTTTCATTGTATACATGACACATCTTAGATTTCAATCATTGATTAACTTAACTAATGGCTCGATCATATTAGTTTTTAAATTTCTCACGATAACTTCACTTTGTATTATTAGTTTCTTTCTCTATGTATGTATGTGATATTTAAATAAGAATATATTATTTATTAAGAAAACTTATAACAATAAGGATCTTGATAGATACAAGCTGCTAACACTCATCACCTTGGGGCAAGTGCGATTGTGCCACAATTAACCAAAATTAACCCACACGTTAGGGTTGGAGGTGTAGTCTCAAGGAATGAGGATGAGGATATGGAGAGTGAGATCACCCTTTCTAAGGGATCCATCATTCCTTTATAAAATGCATTGATGTTAGGGTTCAAAGTCACTTAACGACGCTAAACACATTAGAGACGCTAAACACATCAGAGTCCAATTCGTGTAGATTGTGTTTAGGTGTCCAGCTAAACAATTTTTGGTTGTTAAAGTGCCTCTTTCTTACATATAACCAAATGTATTAAATGTTAATCAATAAAACTCATGAGATTTAAATCTTAGTGTTATAGCAACCAAGGTACATAGAGGATAGAGCCATAGAGGTAGGGTATTTTTGGAATAAACATTAAGATATATAATATGTATATTTAGTATAGTGGAGTCCTTTTGGGAATGCTCATGGCATGCTTCATGCGCTCTGTAAAGTTGAGAGAAGTGCAGTTAGAATCAAGCACTGACCATTACAATTCACAACCCACTTCTTACTCATTATTTACTAATTATTACAGTTTTTTGCTTTCATTTTTATATTATCAACCTGACCGATTTCAAAAGTGATTTAAAAATTATAACATGTTTATTATAAAGATATGTTTTTGAATATAATGGATCTGAAGTTCTTACCGGAACGCATCAAGCTAGCTCACGGTTTAATTTATCATATATGATTTGTCAATAGTTCTGAACTTGAGTTTTATCCGCAGACATTTCATCGTTATAGGACTTATGGTTATACACGTATAGGTCACTTATGTCGTGGGGTTAAGTGTCGTCACTATTGATTAGACTATAGCTTTGGCAAGTCATCATTATAGAGTAATGGCATATACATTTTCAAATAACAAAAAATCATTTTAATTAAGTTAAGTTTTATCTTATACGGACGACATGTCGTCGCTATAGGGTAGTGGCGAACATATTTTTCAATAAAAACATTTAATTAAATTAGTTAAAACCCTAGAGACACCTTATATCTTTGAGTTAATCCGATATCTTTCTTTTTAAACATATACACCAAACCATCATCTACTCCATGGGGGAAGATGTAGAGGAATCGGTTATATGAAAATCGATAACTTGGAAAACTTGAGAGTCACAAGTTCGTTTTCAGATTGAAACTATTTGGGTTCACACCATTGTGTTTTCAAAAATTAGTAACTTTAGAAAAACATATTAGTGTTCAAAAAAACACAATGACGAGCAAGAAAAATACAATAACACGTTGGCAAACACAAGAGTTGAAAACATAATTTCTTTATTTTTATACGCAACACTCCTATTACTCGTTTTAAAGATAAAAACACTCATTCTTATGGTATAATTTAAATAATAATAATAATGTCATACACAAACGTTAGGAAGTTTACATAAACTACGAAAATTTGAAAAAAAAAAGTTAACAAAAGTGGTTTATAATATTATTCTATCAACATTATATCTAAAAATTAACCTCAACAAAAGTTTTGATGGTTAAAATGTTTTTTTAGAAAATTTTTTTGCTTAAATACTTTTTAGTACAACTCAATCCTGGTCATTTATTCTTAATCCATCATACAATTTAAAGTATGCTATAAAGACTAAGGAAGGGGATACAAATTAAACAGTTTGTACTTTAATTTACTTAATCATATCTTGTTAAATCTTCTTTTTTTTGGAAAGAAACTAATAGTGACGTGAGTATCGAATAAGGAAATACATGATAAGCTTCAGGATACATGTAACTAACTAATCATAGCCAGCTTGAAAGTGGGTAAGATACGCACGCAGGGTTGGGTCAGATCATTTATATCATCATATGTCATGTAACAGCTTCTTAAACAATATTATGTTTCAAGTTCGGTTTTCTTAGTTATTGTAGATAATTTAAAGTTTCTCATATAAGATTATGAAACATATTGTTACTAGTTATAGTACCGTTCAAAAACAATATTACTTCTTTTATATAAAAAAACTTGTTTGATTCAAATATATACGACAATAGACGTGGTCTAGCTTGCAATACTAGCTTGCAAATTAATATTATTATTGTTATTGTTATTATTATTATATAATAGCTAGTAGAATTATTTTTATGTAAATTTATGCAAGATTATTGGAAAACCAATTTTCTACTAATTTTGGAAATCTAACTTGATCATTATTTTATTTTTATTTTTTTGAACGACAGAAAATCTTTCATAAAATAAAGACCTAGCAAGATGCTAGATGAAACCAAAAGATACAAGAGTAACAATTAGATATTACATACCGTCAACTTTTAACGCCACTCCACCTCAATTTGTCCAATATTTCAACTTGTTTGAACCCGAGACCTATATTTTATCCGTATAAACGTGTTGACTATGATTTCTTCTACTATTTTCTTGACAGACTGAGACATCTTTAAGTCGTTTAGGCAGTTCGAGAGGTATCAAGACCGATGATTTTGAATTGTCGGGATGTCTAGCCACCTTCCGATGCTTTTCCATACAGTAGGTGATTAGATTTTCATCTGACGAAGCCTACATTTTTTAAAATCCATTCCGACCAAACATACTTAAAATGTCTGGTAGAACAAACTTGTGCAGCAGTGCAGGTGAGTGGTCTCAGGTTGATACAATAAAGAAGTTGAAAAATACCATAAAAACATAAAAAAAATACCATAAAGAAGTTGGAAATAATAAATGTTTGCACAGGGAAAGAGCAGATATTAAGAAGATGTGCAGGTGAGTGCTCTCAGGTTGATAACATGTGATGGTGGGGAATGTTTTCACCATTTTTGCAAGCAATTTGCTGGTGACACTTGCCACGGTAAACAAGATTTAATATTACCAAGAAAATCATATATATATTTCTATTTTTATATTTTATCTTTATATATGGGAAGGTGTTGTATGAGTGTACTAATTTGACTCGTTTAGAATTTTCATATTCTCAAAAAGTTTGCATACTAAAATGTATCACGTACTTTGAAAATATAAACAAAAGAGTAATTTATGACATGTTTTATAAACCATAAAGATCAACTTTTCTAAAATTGAAGTATAAACAAGCCTTAACATGATTAATTGCTTTAACTCAAACATTATATTATATATTATGTATGTATATGAAAGGAAAACCATGATGAATAGTGCAAATTGTTTTTCACTTATTGTTTATTCTGAGTTTCATATTTTAATTAAATTGTAATACACAATTTTTAATATATAACATTTATGAAATTTAGAATGTATTGCCGTGACATGCTATTTTAGCTTGGACTACAAATGTGTCAGCCTATTTTAATATTGCAATACACAACTTTAATCTATAATATTTTACAAAATTTAGAATGTATTATTATGACATGTTATTTTAGCTTGGACTACAAAAGTGTCAGGCAGAAAGTGGCGTGAGGTGGTTGGCCGGCTGGACAAATGACTTACATGATTGAACAACAAAAAACTCTCTCTATTTTTTGAATTTTAATGCTTTTATAAAAATTCGTTTGTAAAGACTAAACCTAAAAAGGATGGTTGACCGGTAATTGAGTCGCACACACTGAATCCCATATCGACACGAGTTTGGTCCTAGAGGGGGTAACTTCCTTTTGTTTCTTTTTTCCTATGTCTTTTTTCTCTTTTCGCCAATTTTTGTTATTTTTCCAACACCTTTCAATTTATCTTACATTTTTTTAAAGGTCCAATTATGTTTTGTTTATATCCTATTATTTCGTTGCAGATTTTAAGACACCCATTCGTTCAACGCTCGCAAATATACAACTGCACATTACGATTATAATTATGGAACAAAATTATGGACTCCACCTTGTAGCGTGGGTGATAAAGCTAGTTTAAATCAAATAAATCTTTTAGTATCAAGGATGAATTAAATAATATGATTTTTAAGAACATCCGCGCACAACAGGTCGTTTTCGCCATCCTTGGCCAACATGACAGTAAATGGAAACTTAAAGAAGAGAGGAAAGAGAAAGCAAAAGGGTACGTCTGTGTGAAGAGACATCGTCCGTGAGAAAATATACGAGGGGAACGAAAGAGGGAGGAAGAAAGAGGGTATAAATTGGTCAGTAGTATGCCAACATGAAGAAGAGAACATGCGAGTGTAAACAACATTGATGATGCTCAAAAACAATCAATAATGAAATATTAGGTGATGAAGCAATAATCTTCAAAATTGCAATTGGTTAAGGTTTGGTGCATAGTTATTTGGGTTCTGAATCAGACACAGAGGGAGCCCATCACGACAGCTCGATTAGCTACACAATGAGTGGGTCCCACATTTGACATTTTCTTGATGTGAAAACTTCACTTTCATTGTCAACCCTCGCATTTCTCATAAAACTTTATTCATTATTTCAAATGCAAATACATAAATGATTATAGGTTATTTTGTAGACTAAATATACATAAAGAACAATATCTTTTTAGGTCAATAGGATATGAATCAAGGTTTGTTGCTTAATTTGGCATACCTTTTTTTGACATATTTAAATACATCATGCATGTATGATATATATCGTTAACATTAGCATAAAGGCAAAGAAAATTCAAGTATATTAAAGGAAAAAGAAAAAATCTCGAAATGTTTTTTTTTCCTCAAAATATTCCCCACTAATTTTTCTCAAAATGTCTCATCCAGACAAGGAGCCAGCGCCTTATTAGACAGATGTGGGTGGCTGGGCGCCCGTATAGCGGGCCACTCAAAATCATACACGTTTCCTTTTATGGTGTGGTGCACCTCCTTAGCGTAGGCCGGCGCCTCCTTAGCGCGGGCGCCACAGTGCTAGTGGGCGCCTCTACAAAAACACATGTACAATTTTGAGTGGCTAGGCGTTCGCGTTCTGTCTATGGAGGCTTTAGTGTTTTGTCTGGTGGGACATTTTAAGAAGAAAATCTTGAAGGAATTTTAGGTCAAAATGGACATTTTGAAAATTTTCTTTAAAGAAAACCTGATTTCAAGTTGGTTAATTAAGTTTCTCTTTATTCTCTATGGAAATGAGCAATTCCTTTGTCAAGTACTTTTAGATACATATGTGAAACGTTCTTTTATAATTTACGGCGTCAAATGTCTAGAAAGACATCAAATGAGTTAAGTAACAAGATTCGGTTCTATTTTCGTACCGGTTCGGGTTCTAACCGGTTCCAGTTCGAACCGATTTCAAACCCTTAAAATCTGAATCCGTTATGTGACAAGTTTTTGAACATTATCCATTTAGACATGAACTGATTTTACATTTTTCGGTTAAAATTGGTAAATACTCTTAAACAAAAGACAAGAATGCTGGTCCACTGCTATTCCTTCGCTTGTATATTAAATCTTAAATAAATGTTTTTTTAACCTTGAACTTGCTAGGTTGTACACAATATCTCACGAATCACGATGGAGTTGTGTACTTCCATATGGTGTGGCCCGCTTGACACGTGAACCGCATGCTTATATTGACACGTGTCATCATAGTACTGGTTCAGTTACCACCCAAGGTCTTATGTGGCATATCATCTTTCTTTATTTAGACATTAATATTATATGTTTATTGCGATGAAGCAGGGGACCAAACATCCTCTTTCAGTCTTCACAATTCCCATCAATGTTCACAGAACCACCGTAAGTGAACTTGTCGTAGGTATTTGGTTTAATAATATCAATGTGTTTGAAGTAATTTTTTAGATGATAGGACTCTAAGTGTTGTTATGAACAAATGATGTGGATTTAAAAGTATTTTTATAGTGTGCATGAGTTCACCGTTTAAAAAGAAAGTGAACAGATAGTTTTATCGGTCCACAAATCAGACTAGTTGGATCATTTTTAAGATCAACTAGTGAAACGTCCGCGCGCATTGCGGCGCAAAAATAACTAACCCCCTCGAAAGTTTATAAAAGTTTGAAATGACACTGACGTGGCGAAGTGGATAAAATGAAGCGTACGAAAGTTAATGTCTTCAAAACTCCATATCAAAAAATATATAAAAGTACGCGTGTTGGTGACGTGGTGACGTGAAAAGAAAATACAATTGTTAATTGTTGAAAGAACATTGATAATATTCAAAAGACTTTATAAGATAACAAAACCGTTAAATTAATAATATATAAACATAGATAAAAGGAATGGAAAGTTATGTAAAAAACAAAATAATTTAAAAAACAAAATTTGAAAAGACATAACTGTAGTCATGGGCGGAGCTTCACTAAGACCGGAGGGGCGGGCCACTGCCCCCCTTCATTTTCTCGTCAGTAGTGTTCATTTTTGATCCGGTTGTTTAAATTTTTGGCCCGGTAGTGTAAACTTTTGTATATATAACGAGTTCAGTCTCTCTAAAAAAATTAATTCCGCCCCCCGCTCCAATTATGAAAGTGTTTAAGCTTCGCCATTAAATGTATTGCAGTAGATTCTGTTTGGTTGTAATTCGTGCATACATGCATAAAAATTAGAAAATCAAGAATAATAACAATTTTTAAAGTATATTATGTTATGGTAACATATATAATACACGTACATATCTAATGTATACTCAAATATCACGTACCATAAGTGTCTTGAATAATACAACCCTTACTAGCATATTTATCCTTAATCATAAGTGTATTTTTTACCGCTAACTATTTTCCTTCTATCAAGTTTAATATAGTTATATCAAATTTTGGTTTTTGTTTCACTTATATATGTATCCTTTAGCTTTTACTTTGATGATCGAGTACATGTATATATATTTATTAATTACAAGGGACCATATATGGGCAAGTGGGCAAGTCCCCAACTTCCATGGAGCTGAGGTGTCTCTGGGGAATATTGTCGGCATAATATCAAGATGAGATTTTCTCAAATAATGCGAATTCAAGGTCGCCATCATCCAGAAACATCGTCTACGACGTTTAAAACAACAAGACAAACTTGTAATCATATATGTATGTATAGTTCCATGAATCTACACATATGTCTTCGCGATGTGCTTAATCGATCAAATTTGATGTAGACTCATCCCTTGGGGACCTCGGCCTCGTGTTATCGAGGGATATATAACGACAAGAGAACATGAAATATATAAGACGAAAATGACCACACAAAAAATCCATGATGTTTGAGGTTGGAATATGGTGAAAGATTT
>CM046043.1:289069-304069 GCA_025215565.1 Flaveria ramosissima | reverse complement strand
GTTATGTATTGTTATTGTTATTGTTAGTGTTATTGTTATTGTTATTGTTATTTTATGTTATTGTTATGTTATTGTTATTGTTATTGTTATTGTTATTGTTATGTTATTGTTATTGTTATTGTTATTGTTATTGTTAGTGTTATTGTTATTGTTTTATTGTTATTGTTATTGTTATTGTTATTGTTATTGTTATTGTTATTGTATTGTTATTGGTATTGTTATTGTTATTGTTATGGTATTGTTATTGTTATTGTTATTGTTATGTTATTGTTTATTGTGATTGTTATTGTTATTGTTATTGTTATTGTTATTGTTATTGTTATTGTTATTGTTATTGTTATTGTTATTGTATTGTTATTGTTATTTATGTTATTGTTGTTATTGTTATTGTTATTGTTATTGTTATTGTTATGTTATTGTTATTGTTATGTTATTGTTATTGTTATTGTTATTTTAGGTTATGGATTGTTATTGTTATTGTTATTGTTATTGTATTGTTATTGTTATTGTTATTGTTATGGTGTTATTGTTATGTGTTATTGTGATTGTTATTGTTATTGTTATTGTTATTGATGTTATTGTTATTGGTATGTGTTCTTGTTAGGGTATGTTATTGTTATTGTTATTGTTATTGTTATGTTATGGTTATTGTTATGTTATTGTTATTGGTATTGTTATGGTATTGTATTGTTATTGTTATTGTATTGGTATGTTTATGTTATGTATTGTTATGTTATTGTTATTGTATTGTTATTGTATTGGTATTGTTATGTTATTGTTATGGTTATTGTTATGTTATGTTAGGTTTATTGTTATTGTTATGGTTATTGTTATTGTTATTGTATTGTTATTGTATTGGTAGTGGGATTGTTAGGGTTATTGTTAGGGTTATGTTATTTATGTTATTGTTATTGGATTGTAGGGTTATTGGTTATTGTTATGTTATTGGTAGGGTTATTGTATTGTTATTGTTATTGTTATGTATTGTTATTGTTATGGTTATGGGATTGTTATTGTTAGGGGATTGTTTTTTATGGGAGGGGTAGGGGGAGGGGGGAGGGGAGGGGGAGGGGGAGGGGAGGGGAGGGGATGGAGGAGGAGAGGAGGAGGGGGAGGGGAGGGGGAGGGGGAGGGGGAGGGGGAGGAGAGGAGGGAGGGGAGGGGGAGGGGAGGAGGAGAGGAGGAGGAGGGGGAGAGGGAGGAGAGGAGGAGGAGGAGGAGGAGGAGGAGGAGGGAGGGGGAGGAGGAGGAGGAGAGAGGAGAGGTAGGAGAGGAGGAGTGGAGGAGGAGAGGAGGAGGAGGAGGAGGTGAGGAGGAGGGAGGGAGGAGGAGGAGGGAGGAGGAGGAGGAGGAGGAGGAGGAGGAGGAGGAGGAGGAGGAGGAGGAGAGGGAGGAGGAGGATGAGGGAGGAGGGAGGAGGAGGAGGAGGAGGAGGAGAGGAGGAGGAGGAGGAGGGAGAGGGAGGAGGAGGAGAGGAGGAGGAGGAGGAGGAGGAGGAGGACGAGGAGGAGGAGGAGGAGGAGGGAGGAGGAGGAGGAGGAGGAGGAGGAAGGGAGGAGGAGGAGGAGGAGGGAGGAGGAGGAGGAGGAGGAGGAGGAGGAGGAGGGAGGAGGAGGAGGGAGGAGGAGGAGAGGAGGAGGAGGAGGAGGAGGAGGAGGAGGAGGGGAGGAGGAGGAGAGGAGGAGAGGAGGAGGAGAGGAGGAGAGGAGGAGGAGGAGGAGGGGAGGAGGAGAGGAGGAGGAGGAGGAGGAGGAGGGAGGAGGAGGAGGAGGAGGAGGAGGAGGAGGAGGCGGAGGAGGAGGGGGAGGAGGAGGAGGAGGAGGAGGAGGAGGAGAGGAGGAGGAGGAGAGGGAGGAGGAGGAGGAGGAGGGAGGAGGAGAGAGGAGGAGGAGGAGGAGGAGGAGGAGAGGAGGAGGAGAGGAGGAGGAGGAGGAGGAGGAGGAGGAGGAGGGAGGAGGAGGAGGAGGAGGAGGAGGAGGAGAGGAGGAGGAGGGAAAGGAGGAGGGAGAGGAGGAGGAGGAGAGAGGAGGAGGAGGAGGAGGAGGAGGCGGAGGAGGAGGAGGAGGAGAGAGGGAGGAGGAGGAGGAGGAGGAGGAGGAGGAGGAGGAGGAGGAGGAGGAGGAGGAGGAGGAGGAGAGGAGGAGGAGGAGGGAGGAGGAGGAGGAGGAGAGGAGGAGGAGGTGAGGAGGAGGAGGAGGGAGGAGGAGAGGAGGAGGAGGAGAGGAGGAGGAGGAGGAGGAGGAAGGAGGAGGAGGAGGAGGAGAGGAGGAGGAGGAGGAGGAGGAGGGAGGAGGAGGCGGAGGAGGAGGAGGATGAGGAGGAGGAGGAGGCGGAGGAGGGAGGAGGAGGAGGAGGAGGAGGAGGAGGAGGAGGAGGAGAGGAGGAGGAGGAGGAGGAGGAGGAGGAGGAGGAGAGGAGGAGGAGGAGGAGGAGGAGGAGGAGGCGGAGGAGGAGTGGAGAGTAGGAGGAGGAGGAGGAGGAGGAGGAGGAGGAGGAGGAGGAGGAGGAGGAGGAGGAGGATGAGGAGGAAGGAGGAGGAGGGAGGAGGAGGAGGAGAGGAGGGAGGGAGGAGGAAGGAGGGAGGAGGAGGAGGAGGAGGAGGAGGAGGAGGAGTGATGGAGGAGGAGGAGGAGGAGGAGGAGGAGGAGGAGGAGGAGGAGGAGGAGGAGGAGGAGGAGGAGAGGAGGAGGAGGAGGAGGAGTGAGGAGGAGGAGGAGGAGGAGGGATGTAGGAGGAGGAGGGAGAGGAGGAGGAGGAGGAGGGATGAGGAGAGGAGGAGGAGGAGGAGGAGGAGGAGGAGGGGAGGAGGAGGAGGAGGAGGAGAGAGGAGGAGGAGGAGTAGGAGGAGGGAGAGGAGGGAGGAGGAGGAGGAGGAGGAGGAGGATGAGGAGGAGGAGGAGGAGGAGGGGAGAGAGGAGGGAGGGAGGAGGAGGAGGAGGAGGAGAGGAGGAGTGAGGGGAGTGGAGGAGGAGAGGAGAGAGGAGGAGGAGGAGGAGGAGGAGGAGGAGGAGGAGGAGGAGGAGGTGAGGGAGGGGAGGAGGAGGATGAGAGGAGTAGGAGGAGAGGAGGAGTAGGAGGAGGAGGGAGGAGGAGGAGGAGGAGGAGGAGGAGGAGGGAGGAGGAGGAGGAGGAGGAGGAGGAGGAGGAGGAGGAGGAGGAGAGGAGAGGAGGAGGAGGAGGATGAGGAGGAGGAGGAGGAGGAGAGGGGAGGGAGGAGGAGGGAGGGAGGAGGAGAGGAGGAGGAGGAGGAGAGGAGTAGGAGGAGAGGAGGAGGGAGGAGGAGGAGGAGGAGGAGGAGGAGGAGGAGGAGGAGGTAGGAGGAGGAGGAGGAGGAGAGGAGGAGGAGGAGGAGGAGAGGAGGAGGAGGAGGAGGATGAGGAGGATGAGGAGGAGGAGGAGGAGAGGAGGAGGGAGGAGGAGGAGGAGGAGGAGGATTGAAGGATAGGCAGGAGGAGGAGGAGTAGGAGGTAGGGAGGAGGAGGAGGAGGAGGAGTGAGGAGGAGGGAGAGGAGAGGAGGAGGAGGAGGAGGAGGAGGAGGAGGAGGAGGAGGGAGGAGGGAGAGAGAGGAGGAGGAGGAGGGAGGAGGAGGAGGAGGATAGGAGGAGGAGGAGGAGGAGGAGGAGGAGGAGGAGGACGAGGAGGAGACGAGGACGAGGACGAGGACGAGGACAGGACGAGGATAGGGACAGGACGGAGGAGGAGGACGGAGGAGAGGACGAGGAGGGAGGAAGGGAGGAGAGGAGGAGGAGGAGGGAGGGAGGAGGAGGAGGAGAGGAGGGAGGAGGGAGGAGAGGAGGAGGAGGAGGAGGAGGAGGAGGAGGAGGAGAGGAGAGTAGGAGAGGAGGAGGAGGAGGAGAGAGGAGGAGGAGGAGGAGGAGGGAGGAGGAGGTAGGAGGAGGAGGAGGAGAGGAGGAGTAGGAGAGGATGAGGAAGAGGAGGAGGAGGAGAGAGGAGGAGGAGGAGATGAGGAGGGAGGAGGAGGAGGAGGAGGAGAGGAGGTAGGAGGAGGATGAGGAGGAGGAGGAGGATGTATTAGTATAGGAGGAGGAGGATGAGGATTAGGATTAGGAGGAGGAGTAGGATTAGGAGGAGAGAGGGGATGAGGAGGAGGAGGAGGAGGATTAGGATTAGAGGAGTATGATTGATTAGGAGGATGATGATATGAGTATTATTATGATATGAGGATTAGGAGGAGGAGGATTTATGATTAGAGTAGTATTATTATGAGGATGATTAGTATGTAGGAGTATTATTATTATTAGGTAGGATATTATGATATTAGTATTATAGTATTTAGATTAGTATATTATATTATTATTATTATTATTATTATATGATTATTATTATTATTATTATTATTATTATTATTATTATTATTATTATTATTATTACTATTACTACTACTACTACTATTACTACTGTTACCTTCTTTCTTCCATGATTATTATTATTGCATGTTCTATTTTCTTTAGAAGATTCCTTTACGTCTAGCCTTAGTGAAGAATAATTAAGCGTATCTGAAAATATAAATTAGACACATTAATTTTCACATCCTATTAATAAAACTATAATGTGACGTGTTCTAACGTATGCAACACGGAGGTATTAAGTTAATTAAACACATTACACATGTAGACTGTTTCATGTGAGCCACCGTAAGAAGCAAACAGGAAGAACCTAGGTGCATAAATAATCATAATTTGCAAAACAATAAATATTATAGAAGAAAATGAAGTGGTATGTAGCAAAAGGAAAACAAAAAATGTACTTCCTCTCACTCACATTATTAGATTTCATTATGTTGTCCAATACAAAATTTGAACTTACGGTTCCTGTGATCTATAAATATTCACCAAAGATAAAGAAAATGATCCATTATTGATTGCCCTACAAATGCATTTTCGTAAAAAAACCCCCCCCACCTGCCCCCACCCCCAATTTTACTTCCAATAGGGAAAGTGTAAAATGCGCAGGAGTACCTAAGGGTACGGATTAATGAAGGAAGATGAACCACCGAAGGCAAGGAAATTGAACCCAGGTGTGGTTTAGTTAAGTGAGACTACCAATGAGCAATACAAAGACAAAACCACAATAAGGATACTCGACGTGGCTCAAATTTGGCTACTGGACTGATGTGGCTGCAACACAGGTTGCAAGTGAAAAAATCTCACTTGCCGTCCTTGTTTATGCCATGCCAAGCAGCGGCCCATACCATAGTCGTCATAGCCAACAGAACATGACCATTGGGAACCGAATCTTGAGCTATTTAGGGTTTTGAAGCACACCTATACATTCATCAAACCAACGACCTAGGATTTCATATGAGAAACCGTAACTATGAAGACAGAAGCGAAACACAACATAAATCACTATAAAAATGATGCACAAAACAATGATTTATGATTCTATACTAAAATCCAGAACCAACAGAAACGAAACCAAACCGACGCGAAGGAACAACCACAATTCCTAGCTAGCAGCACAAAGACGGAAGCGAATCAGGGGCGGTAAACGGTGATTCTTTCCCATCTCCATGATACCACACCGGAAATCCGATACAGAAGACCGGGAAAGAAAGCACCTGAAGCGAAGGCCCGTGTTCATCTTTAGCGTCCGGAGAACATAATTGATAACTCACATGTCGATGTGTAGAAGGAAACGGGAAGGAAAGACACGTATATAAGGAGGAACATGAAGTCAGGACATTAAAGTAAATCAGAACCATTGATGAGCAAATGGACGGCTGCAATTCAGAAAAACACTATTCATTTGCTTCAAATGAAATGTTAACATATAGGATAATTGTTGTAATTTAGTGTTTTAAATATATGTTTGAGCAATGAGCCGCGGAAGGAAAAGGGTATGGAGAGAAGAAGCATAGTGGTATGTACGTTAGTGGGGTTTCTAGGGCTCGTATCTGCGATTTTGGGGTTTGTTGCAGAGGCGAAGAGGATAAAGGTAATGAAATCAATTTCCATTTGCATTTGATTTGAGTTGATGTGATCTGATTTCTCAAGAGTGAATGAGGTTGCAGGGCTCGGAGGTTAGGTTTTCATCTCCGTCTGAATGCGTGTACCCGCGGAGTCCAGCTCTGGGCCTTGGATTAGCCGCTGCTGTATTTCTTATGCTTGGCCAAGTCGTTATCAATGTTGCAAGTGGTTGCATCTGTTGTTGCGCTAGAGGACCCCATCCCCATCCCCATCAGTCAGCCTCCAAGTGCACTCTCGCTCTAGTCTGCTTTGTTCTTTCCTGGTAATCCCATTCATTCATTTTATCTATTTGTTTGTTTATCTGAGATTGATTGGTGTATGCAGGTTGACGTTTGTTATAGCATTCCTTCTGTTGTTAAGCGGGGCGGCACTAAATGATGAGCACGGAGAAGACAACATCTACTTTGGGAGCTACTCCTACTGCTATGTGGTCAAGCCTGGAGTCTTTGCTGGAGCTGCAACCTTGTCCCTGGCAAGTCTCGTCCTGGGCATCATCTATTATCTCACCTTTAAATCAACCTCGCCTGTTATTGTTAATCAAACACAAACAGAGATTGTTATGGGCCACCCCCACCCCCACCAAGATCCTGTTTTTGTGCATCAAGATACCTATGCTAGACGCCAACTCTCTTAGACTTAGATCTCTTCTCTTGTCTTGTTTTCAGATTTTTATAATCTTTTATTTTGCAGCATTCACTTGTACTAAGAAGCTATCCGACTTCATTTTGTTTTCTACAACTCACCAAGTCTATGCTCAAAACAATCAAAACACAAATTATAAATGTTTCATCTAACCTGTAGCCCATGTTGTTCAGCATGATATTTGTTTTCACATTGATTCATGCCTAACGCACTTTACTTGTCAAATGAGGCATACACATCTTGGCAGCTGAACATCTGACATGATAAATATACAAGTAAGAAACCGGACGTTTTCATTCTTAAGTGAGATGTCTACCATAAAAAGACTCCTTTTGGTTTATTTGTAGTCTACATTTATGCATTCAACATAACTGCTGTATTGTATCCTCCACAACACTTCCCTGTGCAGGTACAAGACACAAGTGTACATAAGAATGTGTTATCAAGAAGAAACAATGTTCCAGTTTGGTAACAAAATAATTCTATACCTTCATTTTACCTTTCAAGTTTATCACAGAGAACTCGATTTAGTTATTGAACATCATGCTGCATAATAGAACCATATGTATCCCAACCAACTCTTTTGTGGTAACACTTGTGTCAGTATACTGAAGCTTATAAAATCAACTCTGCAAATCAAGAGGAATGCCCCCCTGATGGCATATTATTTTTACTTGTTGGCATATGATACAAGCCTGAATAACCAGGTATAATGTAAGTTTTTTTTTGTTCAAATGCTATATGTGATTGTTTAATGTAGTTACTAGTAAGATCACCAACCTTCCTGAAATATGGGATATGGTATAATGTTGGTAGCAGGGAGTTCATTGTAATACCCAAATAAATATAACATATAGAAAGAGGACTAAAGATGTTGATACAATTATCAAGGGACTAGTTTGTCATAATCATCAAACTTAAATGTTTCAGCCTTCCTGAACCAATCGAATATTGTCCTCCTGCTGTACTTGAGAATGGTGAGAAGGTGGTTATTATTCAACCTTTCTTTTTAGAAATTAAAAGCTAAAAGAGAATTCACTACTCAGCTGTATGGATACTTTGTTGGTGAAGAAATGGGATTACAATTCGTGAGATACAATTTATTTAGAATGTGGAAGAAGTTTGGTATTGACAACATCTCCTCACATGGTACTGGTATCTTCTTTTTCAAATTTGAACATGAAGAGGGATTAAATGAAGTATTAAAATCAGGCCCATGGATTCTGAATGGTGTTCCTCTATGCATAAAGAAGTGGCAGATTAGTATGAACCTCACCAAAGCTGAACCATGCAGTATTCCTATTTGGACTACTTTTAAATTTTACATCGGGAATTATGGAATACCAAATGCATATGTCAAGTTGCAAGTTGCATTGGCAAACCATTAATATTTGATAGTATTACTACTGAAAAGTGTACTAAGCAAAATGGTGTTGTGGGATTTGCTTGGGTGTTAATTGAAGTCCCTGCTAAAGATACCTTTCCTGACCATGTCAAAGCCATATATCCAGCAGATAGTATATCTGGGGAAAATAATGTGATTATTAAAGTAGAATACCAATTACCAACAACACCCTCCGAAATCTAGTCACTGTTTGGTGTTTGGTCATAGTTTTGAAACTTGCAACATCAGACACCCTTAACAGCAGAGAAGGAAAAAGCTAGATATATAAAGGATGCTGCGAATAATGTTCAAAGAGCTGAGGTAACAAAACACAAACAGAGGATAGATTCAGATGGTTTTGAAAAGGTGGGAAGAAAGAATAAAGGAGTGAAGCCTAATAATGCTAATGGTCCACATGGAACATCTCCAAAGAAAATGGGTAATACAAACATTCAAGGTGAAAGATCTCCAATCAGTAAAAACTAAAAAAAGTAACATGGGTGGTTATAAAGAATATGGTATGAATAGGCAAAAGGGCAATAAACAAGATAATGGGGGTACTTATGGACAGGGTGGTAATATTAAACATACAGAAATCAAAGCTGAAGATTTAAAAGTTCCAAGTGGAAAATTAAATGACAACATGGACTACCAGGAAGAAATATGGGGATCAGGACCAAAGCTCTCAACAGGAGGAGATAAAGAAAGAGCATAACGTTAAAGACAACGCTACTCGTCAAAGCCAATGTAATAGCCCTTCCAGCCTTCTTGTCCTTTGAGTTCCAAATCTCTTCTTCGGCTTTCTCTATTCTAGCAGGCTACATCTAAATCTTTTTCACCAAGCAATGCTTCTATTTGCATCTACCACCAAGCAAAATCGACGCTTTTTCAATTCAAACCCTCCCGTGTTCAGCCACTGTTGACCAGTAGCCTAGCAAAACAAGCCCGAGCCCAGCCCGGCCTGATGAAAGCCTTCAAAATCCAACATTGTCAACTTATTATTTATTAAAATTTGATCACAAAACATTTGTTGTTTGAAGTTCATTCAAAGTTTCTAGTCTCCTTAACTTTAATTAAAGTATTAAACTTACAATATGTGAATTTTATAACCATTATCATACAACTTGATGTAAATATTAACCAAAACACAACCGTACAAGTCACTAAAATTTCCTCACGGTTTCGTTTTATCTAAAATCACGGTTTATGCTTCTTAGTTTATAAAAGTTTCAAATATATTATTGAGACGTTAATTTTTTAATCTACACTTTCATATAAATTTTATTTTAAACCAAATGTAGTAGATTTTCAACACGACATCAACAATTTCGCCGAAATGTACGAATTTACGTCTTCTAGTTTCTTTTAACATTAACTCATTTTATATTTATAGAATAAATAGATGAATGAAATTAGCTCAAAAGAAAAGATTAACTTCATTAAAAAGCAATGTTTTCTAAAACTTATGTAGGAACTTTTTAGTGAGGGAAATTTGGCATAATTCATTTAAAAAAACTGAAATGATCCATCGCTAAATAATCGTGTTGCAAACATATTCTCAAAAATGTTGCAAATCATTGCAAATACATGTTTGTGACGATATTACCATCGCAATGGTCGAACTATAGTATTGAATTACTAAATAATACTGATGAGAGCTACTTGTAATGATATTTAACTTTGCAAAAATTGGTATGTCGCAAGATGCTAATAGTTTGAAAGGAACTAAATCCAATTTCATAATTCAAGTTACAATGGCTACACATTATCTTGAATCAGTTTAGTGTTTTTGGCTAATTCCACGGTAACCGCTTGAATCATTGATGTCATATTACGATGAGAGAGCCCCCTTCTTCCATCGCGCCCTCACCATTAACACGATTTTTTGAGATCTCTTTTTTCTCGCCTCTCCTTCCTCATCTTTTCTCATTAGGTCTTCTATAGCTTTTTTGACATCATCCATCTTTTTAATCTCTTTCGACTCATCTATGTTCATGAACATAACAGGATCCTCCATTTTGATTCGCACACCAATCTTCAACACGTCTATGATGATAAATCGTTCGTTTAGAAATTGCTTTGCAAATTTCGGCCAGGTAACCATCAGGATCCCCGCGGAAAATCCCCTTGATAGTCGAGTTCCGTCCACAATGTGTCATGAATCCCTAATGGCTCGGTGTGACAATATCAAGATTTGTGGCGCCCAACCGCATACCATTAAGCCTCCACCTTTAATCTTTACTCATATCTTTCTTTCACGAGCCATGAGTTGAAGTCTTTGCTCGTTTGCCCGATGAACCAAAGAAAAGGCGTGTTCGATGACTCGAGTCCCAACGCAAGCTCAACGGCTTGTTTGATGGATATGTACCATAGACTTTCTAAACAAACATATATCACGGAACTTAGGGGCTGTTTGATTGTGCTGACCCAGTATTATACATCTGACTGAAACTTGGCTGTTTGATTATGTATCTGACTGACTCTACTGACTGAAACTTGCCTTTGTAATTTAACTTGTTTCATATAATCAATAATCAAAAATATAGTTGCCCATCTAAAAGTTTGATAAACCACACTCCCTCAATCACAACAACAACTTCAATTTCAAGATTCGTTCTTCATCTCTACAACTTCATACGAATTGATCTTCCATCATTCCAAGATCTTAACATCAATCGATCCTTCAATTCACTTCATATGTTTCTTCATTGATGGGCAAAATAACTGTTGCTAGACAACATTCATCTTCATCAATGAACCCTATCACCAGATCTCCATTGCTCCTACTCATCATCTCCCTCACATGCTTCTTCCTCCTCTTCTACACCTTCTCCCCTTCTTCCCCAATCTCCTTACACGATTCCAACAAAAACCCACTGAATCTGAACCCTAATGTTCACTACTCGTTCATCGATTCACTTGAATTGTTCTTGAAAAAGGTCGGAGCTTTGGGATCTCGTCAAATGGGTGATCCGGTGGCTGGAGATTATGATCAAGTGAGGGAATCGGACGATCGCATTTGGAGAAGGGAGAATGAAGGCAAATGTTGGATCATAAGAGGCTGTTGCAACCAAAACAATAACACTTAGAAGATTTTGAGTACTACATGCAAAGGACTTCCGAAGCCAAGTGTGGGACTTCCGAAGGAAGAAAGAGTTCTTCCGAAGTCTAAGTGTAAAATACACTTCCGAAGGAGAACTCCAACTTCCGAAGAATAAAGAAGCCAAGTGTGGGACTTCCGAAGGAAGAAAGAGTTCTTCCGAAGTCTAAGTGTAAATACACTTCCGAAGGAGAACTCCAACTTCCGAAGGTAAAGAAGCTACTTCCGAAGGTTCAAGACTTGAAGACAAAGTTCTGAAGTCAACTTCCGAAGAATAAAGAAGCCCTTAAAGCCTCGGAAGCATAGAAGCATCTTCCGAAGTATAAGTGGCTTCGGAAGAACTTGTTCTTCCGAAGCCAGTTAACCTTCGGAAGAACACTTCTATTATCCAGTAGACATAAATATGGTCTGTCTGACAGTCCGCTGCAATTCTCTGAGATACTGCATGGCGTTTTCTCAAAAGCCATGTAGTTGACCATACTTTAATCTACTGTTTACCTTTTCATGTTAAGTACAGTTGCCATCTTTAGTTGGTGACAAAAGGTAAGTCATGGACATGTCATGACTACCATATCTTAGATAATACTTTATCTAAGATACCTTAACTATAGCATTGTAGTATATGCTTTAGTCTTGGGTTTCCAGCTGGTATCAAGTATAACCGGCTGTAGGATCTAGTATATATAGCTTCTCATTGTAACTCTTGTTGTATGCTTGTAAGTCTTGTAATCTTGAGTTGAGAAATAATATATACAAGTGCCTTGAAAATATTTCTGCTTATTGTTACTTATTATATTACTATCAACTCTTGCCAAAGACGTTGCTTCATCTTGTTTGAGTGACTATTATAAGTGAGTTTGAGAGAAAACAAGTGTTAAGTGACAAAACCCGATCCTGCAGCAAAGGTTAGGGAGCTCCGGTCGCGGTCACCGTCGCACAGGGAGGTGCTGTGAGGGGGAAAGATCGGGTGCTGCGCAATAATGGGGTGTGGGGGATCGATAAGGGTGCTGAGAAGAAATGGGTCAGCATTGAAATTTTTCAGGTTTGGGTCAGATGGAATGACCCGGTCAGCCCATACAATTTGCGTATCAAACGGGCTGACCCGCTGACCGAGTCAGCCGGGTCAGCCCGATCAGAAGAAAACAAACAGCCCCTTAGACTCTCTTGAATCCAACCACTTCAAACAATCAACCCACAGGCTTGTTTCCCCTCTTGGCTCCATCACTGAAACTCGTGGTGCATAGCGATTGATTTATAAGTGCTTAACTTATGTTCTTTTACCTTTTTATATTTAGAAAATAATTATTAGTTTAATAACATGATAATGATAACAAACTATTTTTTTCTAGAATAGGTAATATTTGATTAGTGTATGCGATACTGAGTCAACGTAGATATGCTAGTTGACTAGCGAATGTCAAAATTATCAAACTTTTAATTTTGAATTCTATTTATAACTAGCTAGTTTTATATAAAATTTAATTTTAGTGGTTCATATATTTATTTATCAAAAAAAAAAACCAATCGTACTAGCTTTGTTTAGGTTGTTTCCAGACTGTCGTAAAATTTGTTAAAAACCAAATTCGTTTGAAAAATAAACTTTTTATGTTAAGATAAAAATTTTTTTCAAACAAACCCGGTTTTAAAATTTATAATGTCCAAAAAGATGTAAACAACGGCGTGTTCATATTTTTCAAAAGTGTTGAAGTATTACAAGTTTTATGAGAAAAATCAAAATATATTAAAAAAAGAACTATTTAAAAAAACATATTGAGTAAATTCATTACATGTCGCATCCGCTAATAAAAGTAGTGGATGTCATGCTACGTCTTTACATCCGCTAGTCATGTTAGCGGATCACTTAGAATCAAAAGATGCTCCATTATTCTTTTACCCAGAGAACATCTTTTAACTACAAATATTACATAGTTTGAAAAAATAAAATTCTAAAAATATTTAAATTTGACCAACTTCTTTCTTAAAAATGTCAGTTTGACTATCCCATCCCCCAACTATCGCCACCCCAACACGGACGTCATAGACGGCAAAATATGTTCGTTCGAATCCACAATAAGCAATTCATATGAAACCATATGTATAGATAGAGTAGTTACAAAGGTTCGGACGAACACAAACATGTCTTTTATAACAACCCTATTTAAACATGTGTCTTCATCTGAGTTGCTCATCTTAGAACATTTCAAGAATTTCTTGGTTTAAAAGATGTTTTAAAAACAGTATATAATCAAAGAGACATTTCAAAAGTTTCTCTTTATAAAAAGTAAGCATCGTACCCGCGGTCGCCGCGGGATTCATGAATAGAATAGTCTAAAGTGAAGCATCGTCATCGACCTGACCATATGTTGTAACATGTAGAATGTAAGGTTCGATTGAGGGTGTTCATGTGATGTGACGGAGAATATAATACGTAAATCTTTTTAAATTTAAAAAATTATAACAATATCATACGCAGATATAATTGAACTCGTGGAATTCTAGTTCGCACGTTACGCGAAAGGGGGTTTCGTATTTTGTTACGTTGATTACCGAGAGTACACGGGTTGTTTACTTGTGCTTCTTTTTTTGAATGACATCCAAGTCACTTTTATATTAATCTAATAGATTTAGTAAACTTGTTCATTAAACTATTTAAATAAATATTATATTTAATAAACCAAAATTTTATTGATCATAAAACAATTTTTTTCAAATTAAAATTATGTATAAGTAAACACTATAAGTAATAAAACAATATATCAATTTTTATATTTTTTTTTGTATTTTTCAAAAAGATGATTGTGATAAACATTTTGTTTCAAAACAAACGTTTTAAAAAAAGTCACTTTTAAAAATTTCCTCACTATAACTCATAATTTTAATTCTTTTTGGTTTATAAAAAACTTTTTAAGTGCATCAATTTTAAAAAGTTTATATTTTTAAAAAGTTTGATGTCTCAGAAAAATTTTTTATCCTATAAAATTTTAGTTTTTTAGAATAACATTAATAAAAAATCTATTTCTTAGTTTATTAATAAAGTACTTTAATCTAAAAAAAAGAGTTAAATAATATTATTAACAATAAAATTATTATTTAATAGAAGAGAGAAACGGTAAAATTTTAATTAGGAGAAATGTGGTGTCGTCACGTTTTCTTTTTATTTACTCTTTTATTATAGTAGAAAAAATGTGTTTATTGTACGATTTGATCCATTATCTTTAATGAAGGAAGCCCGTCACACATTTATATACCATGACAATTAGATACCATTATAATACCCGTTGGTTCATACGAACCAACTAGTAGTGTTAAACTCTTGCTTACACTAATGGATTAAGTCGTGCTAACTAATTTTGGCTGTTATTCAGTAGTGGAATTGCATATTAATTTTCGAATCATTTAGTTGCAATGTATAAAAGATTTAGCTAGTAAAACGAGCTTGTTGCTTATCTTAGGTAACAGGAAAACTAGTTATATAACTTAAAATATGAAGAAGCATTAAATCTCTAAACTTTGTTAACACACTTGCGTACTAAACATAGAAAAATGGTTTCAAGTTTTTTGCTAGAAATAGTTGTGCTGGGTCCCAAGTTACAATGTCTACTTAATATCTTGAATCGGTTTTGTGGTCTTGGATAGTTCTCTGATAATAGCTTTAATCATCAAAGCCATGCCATGGTGAGACGAGCCTCCTTCCTCCATTGCTCTCTTTGCCATTAGCGCGAACTCTCCAAATCTCTTACTTCTCGCTTCTCCTTCCTCGTCATTTCTCATCAAGTCCTCAACAACTTTCTTGACGTCATTCCTCATCATTATCTATTTTGGTTCGTCTATCTTCATGAACATAACAGGAACCTCAACCCTGATTCTCACACTAGTCTTCAAC
>CM046043.1:234069-284069 GCA_025215565.1 Flaveria ramosissima | reverse complement strand
AATAGGGGTTTAAGAGTTTTAGGGAGAATGCGCTGTTCTGTTATCTACCTAGGGTTTGGGGTTACTGATATAAACTGTTGATTGGCTTCTTCATTTGTGGCTTATATGCAGATTACTTGTATTATTCAACTAGGGTTTAGGGTTACTAATACAAATGACTGATTTCCAGAATATTGTTGATATTATACTTTTTTGTGCATTCTTCTAATTTCATGTTCTGCTCCTTCCCTTGCAGTTGTCTCTGTCCCAAAAGGGTGGGGATGGTTGAGACTCTAAATAGCTTACCATGCTGAGTTTGCTTTATCACTCGTAATCATTTAGTTTACTATTGTTCCAGATTAGTGAGGGATGGTTGAGGCTCTCAGAAGCTATCGAGATATACAACAACATATATACATGACCATGAAATCGACAGTTGATATCTGGTTTTCTGATAGACGCACTCAGCTCTACTTAAGGGAGAATTAGCTATTTAATTATTTTATAAACTTTGTGATTGTTTTCTGATTGTGGTTGGTTAACTGACCTTTTTTATATGCTAACTGTTTTAAGTGACTGCTAATTAATTAAGAAAGAGGAAGGGAAGAAGGAATTACACATGGAGGATATCTTCGTTGAAGGAACTACATGCATACAATCTTATTTCTGACAACAGGCTTGGTGAAGGTAGATTTGTCTGGGTCAGCCATGGTAAATTAAACATCACCTATCTCCTATTTTTTAATGTTTTTCTATTAAGTGATTAATTTTTTACTTTTAATTGGTCAGGTAAGATGGACATGGGCTTTTGAGGTGCGGTGATTGCTATAGATGTGGGCAGAGGATAAGTGCTCTAAACTTCTAGTGTAAATTTAGATTATGTTTATTGAAACATGCTGTATAAATCGTGTTAGTTATGACATTAAGTTTATGGAAACGAGGTAAAGAAATATGAAAATGGAATTTAGGAAGTAACCAGGATTTGAAAATGGATGTGAGTGGGCTAACAAAACTTCTTCTGCCTCATACTTCCATTTCCTCTCTTAAAAGCAAAGTTTATCAAAGGTAATTATTTTCTTAGATTTGTGCTTTACATGCTTTGTTTCTCATTACATTATAACTTTTCCCTACAACATGTCACTGTTTTCTTAATCTAATTATTTTCAGTTATATATTATAACCGAACAACTGTTGTAGACTGCGCCAATGACATCTGCATACTTCTTCAATGCAGTCACCTAAATTTTGCATGCAATGCTTGTCTTTTTATTTCTGTAATATTGTTTCTGGTAAAGTATATTCATGTAAAAGTCTCCGTCAATGACAATATACTGTTATTTCTTTTATGTTTCTGCAAACTTCTAGTTTCTTGTTCTGTTCCTTCCTTTGCACATGTGTGTCTCAGAAACGCGGGTCTCTGCTAAAAGTCACTAATAATATTATATTATCAGGTCTTCAAACACTACTAGCTACGATACCTTAATATGTTAGGTTTACTTTTGTTTTTATCTATAAAGCAACTTCAATCTTGATGTGATCTGTATTTTGTTTATTTTTTAAACAGGTTCTCATGGTTACTAACTGTAGAGCTGCACTTGCCTATCTATGGTTTGGTTGATTGTGATCCATTTGGCTTTGACATTTTCACTATTATTTCTTATAAAGGATTTTATGTGCTACTTGTATTAACTTGTTGCTAATCAAACAGGAAAGAGAAGGGAAGAAGGAATCAACATGGAAGAATTTCGCAAGGTACGTAACTAATACATTCCTTGTTTTTAATATTTTAAGTGATTGATTTTTAGTTTTTGACTCTAATCGGTCAAGTAAGATGGTCATGAGCTTTTACGGTAAGGTGATTGATATGATATAAATGTTTTATGTTGGGGGGGGGGGGGGTTCTAGACTTAAGATTCTATTTATTGAAACATTTTTAAATCCTGTTACTTGTCACGTTAGTTAGAGAAACAAGGTAAGGGAATTTAGGAAGTAACCTGAATTTGGGAATCGAATTAAGTGACCTAACGAAACTTCTTCTGCCCAGCAGAGCACGACAAAGAACACCCCTTTTAACTAGCACAAAAGAAGAAAAAAAACTTTACTTTCGAGGTCAATGCAAGTGCTGGTGAAAATTTTAGTTTATCCAAGGTAATCGTTATTTATCGCTATGTTTTACATTCTTTGTTTCTATTGCACCACAACCTTTTCCTTCAAGCTCCTTTACATGTCATTATGTCATTAACAATCCGTTGTAGACCGCACCATCAATGACATATGTATACTTCTTCAGTGCAGCCATCGCAAGCTAAATGGTGTATGTAACGCCCTTGCTGTTAAATGTCTGTAATTTTGTTGTTAAAGTATATTATATAAAACTATCCATCAATGATTGTCTCAAGTATATTGCTATTTCTTCTAATTTCATGTTATGTTGCTTCTTTGCAAGTATGTCTAAACAGGGTTGGTACCTGCTACAAAATCATAAATAATTTTGTTTCATCAAGTTTGGAAACACTATTTCAATACCTTACTATGTTGACTGTTGAGGTTGCTTTATCATTCATGAATTTTATTGTTTTTTCTGATTCTCAGAAGCTGACAGGAAATTCAACTCCATAAAAAGTCCTGGCATTGTAAGAAGGAAAACAACATCTTTTGTGAGTTAATGTTTAACCCAAATACGTGGTTGATATTTGGTTTTCTGGTACGCACACTCTATTCCAGTAATTATAGAAGAATTGAAAGATGCTGAGATATAACACACGTTTGTTAATACATAACAAGATTTTCATATATCAATGCAGAAATACGTCATGTACTCAAATGTGATTGATGATAACATGTCATGGGTTACTAATATATTATTTTGTTAGTGTTGTAGGCTACATACTAGTTGTGGAGAAGGATTCATATGAGGCCTTTCTTTAGCAAGACTTGTGGGCCTAGCCTTATTGCTGTTTGAAACTGATAAAACTTTTACATGCATGTAGTATACCCATGACTATCAAATTATTGTGTCTGCAACAATAATATTTTGTTATCATCTTGGTAAGCATGTATTCAGCTAAAATATTTACAAAAATCAGCCATTAACTATATCATTTACAAGGAAGAGGTTATCCAGT
Source organism: Flaveria ramosissima (assembly GCA_025215565.1). Lineage (NCBI taxonomy): Eukaryota > Viridiplantae > Streptophyta > Magnoliopsida > Asterales > Asteraceae > Flaveria > Flaveria ramosissima. The sequence continues at coordinate 280,965 of CM046043.1, read as the reverse complement.
TTTTCCAAGAAGGCGGTATCAAATTAATCTATTTTCTTTTGTTTTAATTTGTAAAGCAACTTAAATTTTAATGTTGTTTATACTTTGTTTATTTCTTCAACGGGTTCTTGTTGTTACTAATTGAACAGCTGCACTTGTCTACTTTTGTTTGTTTGACTATGATCCATATGGCTTTGACATTTTGAACACATACAGATTTGGCTCAGTGGTATCTAATGACTTTGGTTACTAATAATTTATCGAAGGTAATCATGATTTGTTGATGTACTTTACATTCTTTGGTTCTTTTTGCACCATAATTTTTTTGATGAAGCTACTTTACTTGGCCTTATTGTTGACCGCACCTGCATACTTCTTCATCATATTTGCCACAACCTAATGTTGTATGTAATGCCCTTATCTTTTTATATTGATAATGTTGTTGCTGTTAAGGTATATTAGGTAAAAGTCTCAATCTATGACTGAGCTCCAATATTATTCCTTTTTTATTTCTACGTACTTCTAACTTCCTGTTCTGTTGTCAGTATAAAAATACCTTTATTATTTAACTAGGGTTTGGGGTTACTAATATAAGCTGCTGATTGTTTCTTTATTTGTGGCATATATTTGAAAATATTTTTATTATGTAACTAGGTTTAGGGTGACTAATATGAATGACTGGTCTCTAGAATACTGTTATTCCTTTTTTATTCCTGCCCATTTCTAATTTCATGTTCTGTTCCTTCCCTTGCAGCTGTCTCTGTCCCAAAAGGGTGGGTATGGTTAAAACTTTAAATAACTTACTATGCTAAGTTTACTTTATCATTTGTTAAATTGTTGTTTCAGATTAGTATGGGATGGTTGAGACTCTCATAAGCTAACAAGATATTCAACACCAAAAACGAACTTGAAATCAACAGCTGATATTTGGTTTTCAGGCAGACACACTCCATTCTAGTACTTGTAGAAGAAGTAAAATCGACAGTTAATATTTGGTTTTCAGACAGTTGATATTTAGTTCATCCAAGGTAATCGTTATTTATCGCTATGCTTTACATTCTTTGTTTCTATTGCACCACAACTTTTTCCATGAAGCTACTTACATGCCGGTGTGTCATTGTTTTAAACAATCCGTTGTAGACCGCACCATCAATGACATATGTATACTTCTTCAGTGTAGCTGCCTCAACCTAAATGGTCTTTGTAACGCCCTCTCTGTTTTATTTCTATAATTTGTTGTTGAATTATATTATATAAAAGTATCCATCAATGACTGTCTCTGGTCTTTTGTTATTTCTATTAATTCTGCATACTTCTAATTTCATGTTATGTTGCTTCCTTGCAGGCGTCTGTCTAAAAACGATGGGTATCTGCTACAAACTCTATAATAATTTTATTTGATCAAGTTTGGAAACAGTATTGCAATAACTTAACTATGTTGACCGTTGGGTTTGCTTTATTAATCATTGATTTTATTTGTTTTTTTAGATTCTCTGAAGCTGACAGGAAATTCAACTCCATAAAAGGCCCTGAACTGTAAGAAGGAAAACATCTTTTGTGAGTTAATGTTTAACCTAACTTTGCGGTTGATATCTGGTTTCCTGGTATGCACACTCTATTCCAGTATATATAGAAGAACTGAAAGATGCTGAGATATGTTAATACATAACAATATTTTCATATATCAACACAAAAATATGTCATGTACTCAAATGTGATGATGATAACATGTCATGTGTTACTATTATATTATTTTGTTAGCGTTGTAGGCTACATACTAGTTTTGAAGAAGAATTCATGTGAGGCCTTTCTTTAGCAAGACTTGTGGGGTCCAACCTTCTCTCTGTTTGAAATTGATTTTCCAAGGACTATCAAGATATGGCTTTGACATTTGGCCACATAAAGATTTGGCTCAGTGGTAACTAATGACTTCGGTTACTAACAGTTTATCAAAGGTAATCATGATGTATCGTTGTGCTTTACATTCTTTGGTTCTCTTTGCATCATAATATATTTGATGAAGCTACTTTACTTGGCCTTATGTCACTGTTTTGAACAATCCATCGTTGACTGCACCTGCATACTTCTTGAGCATAGTTGCCACAACCTAATGTTGTATGTAATGCCCTCATCATTTCAATAGGTATGTTGCCTTTCTTTAGCATTATAGCAATTAACTGTATCTTTTTTACAGGAAAGAGGTTATCTAGATATTCCAAGAAGGCGGTATCAAATGAATCTATTTTTTTTGTTTTAGTTTATGAAAAAACTTGAATATTAATGTTGTTCATTCTTTGTTTATTTCTTCAATAGGTTCTTGTTGTTACTAATTGAACAGCTGCACTTACCTACTTTTGTTTGTTTGACTGTGATCCATATGGCTTTGACATTTTGACCACATACAGATTTGGCTCAGTGGTAACTAATGACTTTGGTTACTATTAATTTATCAAAGGTAATCATGATCTATCGGTGTGCTTTACATTCTTTGGTTCCTTTTGCACCATAATTGTTTTGATGAAGCTACTTTACTTAGCCTTATGTCATTGTTTTGAACAATCCATCGTTGACCGCACCTGCATACTTCTTCAGCATAGTTGCCACAACCTAATGTTGTATGTAATGCCCTCATCTTTTTATATCTTTAATGTTGTTGCTGTTAAGGTATATTATGGAAAAGTCTCCATCTATGACTGATCTACAATGTTATTTCTTTTTTATTTCTATGTACTTCTAACTTCATGTTTTGTAGTCGGTCTAAAAATACTTCTATTATTTAACTAGGGTTTGGGGTTACTAATATAAGCTGTTGATTTGCTTCTTCATTTGTGGCATATATTTAAAATACTTTTGTTATGTAACTAGGGTTTAGGGTGACTAATATGAATGACTGGTCTCTAGAATACCGTTATTTCTTTTTTATTCCTGCCCACTTCTAATTTCATGTTCTGTTCCTTCCCTTGCAACTGTCTCGGTCCCAAAAGGGTGGGTATGGTTAAAACTCTAAATAACTTACTATCCTGAGTTTACTTTATCACTTGTTAAACATTTAAGTTATTGTTGTTTCAGATTAGTGATGGGATGGTTGAGACTCTCATAAGCTAACAGTATATTCAACACCATAAACGAACTTGGAATCGACAACTGATATTTGGTTTTCGGGCAAACACGCTCCATTCCAGAACTTGTGAAAGAAACTGAGATAAAGGAAGAATTTTCTATTCAATTAGTTTACAAATTCTTTATTATTGTTTTTTGATTATGGTTGCTTAACTGTGTTTATCTGTATGCTAATTTTGTTAACTGATTGCTAATTAACAGGAAAAAGGAAGGGAAGGAGTCATCAATGGAGGATATTTTCATTGAAGGAATTACATGCAAACAATTTTAGGTCTGACAATAAGGCTTGGTGAAGGTGGATTTGGTAGGGTCAGCCATGGTAAATTAAACATCATTTTCTATTTTTAATGTTTTTTTATTAAATAATTGATTTTTGGCTTCTAATTGGTCAAGTAAGATGGACATGGGCTTTAGAAGTAGAGTGTTGTTTTTCTTTGCTTGTTATGTTTCACAAGGGGCTCTGTTAGGTATGTTTTTCTTTCCCATGACTAATTAAAACTAGAAACTAACGATTGTTATGTTACCCTTAAACTCAATTTGAATTTGGTTTTAGAGTTTTGATCGCACTCTTTAGTAGGGAATGTTTGCTGTTCTATTATTTAAAAAGACTTGGTACTATACATTGTTGAAAATGTCAAAGCCATCACATGCTTCATCAGGATACCAGGGATTCTGATTTCCATTCTAATCTACTACATTTTGATTAAAACATCTCAGGTAAGTTCATCCTTAAAACCTTCATATGTACATTTGAGTGGATCTTAAAAAGCACCTTGTTTAACTTTTGGCACCCAAATCAGGAGGTAAAAGTGTTTCAATTTTGTTTTCTCATGAAAGTGTATCACTTGCATCCTTTTTATACTCTTGCCCCATTGAATAGGTCAATTTAGTAGTAGGCTTGCTGATCGTTTATGCTTTTAAGGCTAGTATCACAATAAGATTTTTTCATGGTTTTTTGAGCTTATGATTTTTGCTTTTTCTTATGTTGCACAAGGGGCTATAATTGTTGTGTTTTCTTTCCCTAGACTAGTTAAAAAACAGGTGAATATAAAGAGTTTTGTGTTACCATTAAACTCAATCTTAATTCAGGTTTAGTGATTTGATTACACTAGTAAGTATGGAAATTTGCTAGTCAGTTATTTATAACATTCTTGCAATTGTTTTCTGATTGTGGCTGGTTAATCAAAGTCTTTCTACATACCAAGTGTGTTAACTTATTGTTAGTTACACAGGAAAGAAGAAGGAAAAGTAGTTACGTGCTGCTACAAGCAATTTCAATTCTGAAACACGTTTGGTGAAGGAGGATTTGGTAGGGTCAATTAAGGTAAATTAAAGATCACTTATTCCCGATTTCTATTGGTTTTTTTATTAAGTAATTCATTATTGTTGCCGAGTCTAATTGGTCAAGTAAGATGGACATGGGCTTTTATAGTAGAGGATTGGTATAAATATATGCATGGGATAAGTGTTCTAGACTTTTAGTGTAGATTTTGATTCTGTTTATTGATATGTGTTGTTTAAATCATCTTAGTTATTGAAACGAGATAAGGAAATTTGTAAATGGAATTTGGGAAGTAAGCTGGATTGGAAAATGAAATTAAATGACCTTACAACATATCTGCCTCATACTTCTGTTTCCTCTCTTTGTCCCCTCAAGATTGACTATTCCGGAAACAATACTGAGAGACGTGACCACGGTTTGACCCAGCTTTGGTGGGGGATCGAACTGGGTATATCAGGTCTTGTTTGATCAAGTCACAAGCAGTAGCACATTATGGGGGTAGTGGGGTAGAAATTAGTGGGGCAGTTGTTAGCATGTTATCGTATTTATATATGTTTTTGATGTTCTAGGTTAGGTTAGGAGTATTTTGGGTTTTCTGGTTTGTAATTGGGAGACGGGCCCCTCTCGAAGAGGACTGTATTGTTCTTGTTTAATTTCAATCAAGCCCACTAGAGTTCTAATACCTCACTTTCAAGCAAAGCAAAAGAACAAAATTTTAGTGTCGAGGTCAATGCAAGTGCTTGTCAAAATCATAGTCTTTCAAAGATAATTAAATTTCCATAAAACTACTTTACCTGGCAATATGTCAATATATTCTTCATCAAATTCTTTTGGTTTATATCATATAACAGAACAATCAGTTGTAGACAGTGATGACATCTGCATGTTGGTTCAGGCCCCTCTAAACACACACACACACAAACACACACTTCGTAACATTTTCTGTTTTATTATTCAACTCAACGATTACAAAAAGGGTTAGAAATAAAGCTGCATACTATTCTATTTATAATGACTAAAACCAAACCTAAAATTCATGTAAACATGGAGTACGTGGAGTAACAAACCACCAATTGGAATTCCTAATAAATAGCAAAATAAAACCTACTAAGTCTTCCATAACCCACGTCCAAACTGAATAAAGGATGACTCATTTTTTTGATGACCCAATGACCCATTTAACCAGCTGCCCCCGATCCATTATGACCCGCGACCCGACTTGACCCAATCAAGATTAACCCAACATTCACCCCCTTAATCTTGATTCGATTCTTGTTTCTATTCTTTCTTTCTTTCTTTCTCAGTTTCTTTCTTTCTTTCTTTCTTATCTTGCTCTTTCTTTCAATACCCGGTACCGGTTTTCTTGCTTCTTGATTTCGATTCTTTCTTGCTTGCTTACTTCGAATCATCTTGCTCACTAACTTTCTTACTTTCTTGCTGTCCGAATCATAAAGATTCGGTCTTACTCTTGCTCTTGCTCTTGCTCTTGCTTCTTACTTCTTGCTATATGAACCACACATGGCTCAGACACTTTATCTTGCTACTTGTTTTCTTCATTTTTGCTTTCGTGCTGTTAATCTTGCTTGACTGAATCAATTTATCTTGCTCTTGCTTGTTTGCTCTCAGTTCTTACCTTCCACATCCTGCCTTTTACTCAACCTGCAAAAGACAAAATAACAATACACCTTTCTTCCCTTTTTTTAATTCCGTGCACTATTCCCAATTAATTGTTTTATTTGACTTTTTCTACCATTAAAAAATATGCACCGCCTATTTCTTTCACCCTCATCACACGTGATAATCACAAACTGATTACACATAATCAAAAAATTCTTTTATCCCACACAACTATTAACAACAGAATTGTTGTTACACTCAGCTACGAGTCTCGACTCTCACACAGGTAACCGGTTTATCACACAGATCTCTTCTTCTCGACTTTCTTTAATCCACGTACGCAGGTCGTCTTCTCGCTTGAACCGCTTCTTCACGCACATAACTCTTCTACGATCACACAGATCGTCTCTTGCCCGTCTCCACCGATTCACACGGAACCGTGTTTGGTTCACTTAAAACCTCTTCAAATCACCCGATTACAGCCACACATGCTTGTTACTATTGATCACACAGATCGAATGCATACTGTTTCTTCTTCATTGTCTCCAGCCCTGCAGCCAACGGGCTGCACCACTCTTGAAACGACTCTCAAACCGGCTGACACCAAGCTCTGATACCAAATGTTGGTTCAGGCCCCTCTAAACACACACACAAACACACACTTTGGAACGTTTTCTGTTTTATTGATTCAACTCAACGATTACAAAAAGGGTTAGAAATAAAGCTGCATACTATTCTATTTATAATGACTAAAACCAAACCTAAAATTCATATAAACATGGAGTACGTGGAGTAACAAACCACCAATTGGAATTCCTAATAATTAGCAAAATAAAACCTACTAAGTCTTCCATAACCCATGTCCAAATTGAATAAACGATGACTCATTTTTTGGATGACCCAATGACCCATTTAACCAGTTGCCCCCTGATCCATTATGACCCACGACCCGACTTGACCCAATCAAGATTAACCCTGTTAGGTTAATCTTGATTTAATTTGTTAGTTTATTTTTGGTGGGTTGAAATTTAGGAGTAAGGTAGGTTATTATTTTAGTAGTTTGATTTGATTTGCTTAATTGATTGAGTCTGTTTTGGTTTGATAGAGTTTCCTAATAAGTGATTAGGGTTTACTTGTTTTCTTGCTGAAGTTTTTAGTATAAATAGAAGGGTCTAGGGTTCATTGTAAGGGGTGAGTTTTGGTTTAATAATAATACAAGAAAAGAGTCATGGAGTTCCACAAAGGTCACTGGTGTTTCTGCGTTTTTGTGGTTGTTTCTGTGTTTTTGTGGTTGTTTTATTAAGTTCTGGGCCAACAATTGGTATCAGAGCTTGGTGAAGCTCATACCAAGGATCGGGAACAGCAGCAGCAGCAGATCTGACATCAAAGAACAACAGCAAAAGCCGGTCGACGTCAAAGAAGAAACCAACCAATACTCACCCAATCGTGGCCTGTGTGGGACGATTGTTAAGAAGGAAGAAGTTTCAAACCTGTGTGGATTGCAAGCAGAGGAGTTAGAGAACACCTGTGTGGTTCAACAAGAGAGAGTAACCTGTGTGGTGCAGCAGAACAACATCCTGTGTGGATCACGACACCTGTGTGGTAACAACTGAAGAAGTTTGAGATTACCTGTGTGGTACAAGAAAAAAAACAAAGAACCTGTGTGGTAGAGGCTTAAAGGCAACGAAGAAATTTGTACGTACGTACGTACGTACAGCCTGTGGGACTGATCTGGTTAAAAGAGACGAAAAAAAGGAGCAGCAACCTGTTTGATCCACATAGTCAAAGAAGAATGGCTGAAGGAGCAATCACTGTTAGAGAGCAACAGCAAAACGCGCCACTGCATTGCCCAAAATTTACAGAAACTATTCGAGTTGGTCTGTTATGGTAGAAGCAATCCTACAAGCCTATAGTCTATGGGAAGCTGTTGACCCGGCTACGAAAGGGCCTGTCGAGGCCAAGAAGAATCTGATAGCAAGAGCATTTATGTTTCAAACCCTCCCCGAGGATGTACTATTACAAGTGGCAAGATACAAGGATGCAAAGGAAGTGTGGAAGGCACTCAAAGTCCGATATTTAGGAGCCATAAGAGTGCAAAAGGTAAGATTACAAACTCTTAGATCCGAGCTTGAGATGTTAAAAATGAAAGAAGGTGAGTCCATTGATGAGTTTTCCGGAAAACTTGGTGTAATTGTTACAAAGTTTAAAAGTCTTGGGTCAAGTTTAAAAGATGAATTGGTAGTGAGAAAACTCATAAACTCAGTTCCAAGGAAGTATTTACCAATTGTGGCATCAATAGAGCAATATTCAGATTTAGAAAAAATGTCACTTGAAGAAGCTATTGGAAGATTAAAGGCTTATGAAGAAAGAATTAAAGATCTTGATAAAAAGGAGGAAGATCAAGGGAAGTTGCTGCTGTCTAGAGGAGAAGAAAAGGAAAGACAAAAGCAAGGTGAGCTCGGTTATGATGGATATGGGCGAGGACGTGGGCTTGGCAATCGTGATCGTTGCAGGGGTCGTGGAAGAGGGAAGGTAGACAAGAGAATGGGCGCGGAAGAGGTTTTGGGCGCGCGGGAATTTTAGAGACAAAAGTGAACTGAAGTGCTACGAGTGTGAGAAGTATGGACACTTCGCATATGAGTGTCCTGATTGGTATGGAAAAGAGGAGGCCAACTTGGCTCTAGCTCAAGAGGATGATGAACCAACATTGCTTTAAAAAAAGTTGAGATCCGTATCAAGATTAAGGGGGAAATGTTAGGTTAATCTTGATTTAATTGTTAGTTATTTTTGGTGGGGTGAATTTAGGAGTAAGGTAGGTTATTATTTTAGTAGTTTGATTTGATTTGCTTAATTGATTGAGTCTGTTTTGGTTTGATAGAGTTTCCTAATAAGTGATTAGGGTTTACTTGTTTTCTTGGTGAAGTTTTTAGTATAAATAGAAGGGTCTAGGGTTCATTGTAAGGGGTGAGTTTTGGTTTAATAATAATACAAGAAAAGAGTCGTGGAGTTCCACAAAGGTCACTGGTGTTTCTGTGTTTTTGTGGTTGTTTCTGTGTTTTTGTGGTTGTTTTATTAAGTTCTGGGCCAACAAACCCAACAATGCATACTTCAATGTAATCACTACAACGTAAATTTTCCATGTAATGCTCTTGTCTTTTTATTTCTACAGTATTGTTGCTGGTAAAGTATATTCATGTAAAATTCTCTAACAGTGACAGTTTACCTGTTATTTCTTTTTGTTCTGGATACTTCTTATTTCTTGTTCTGCTTTGCAGGGGGTGTGTCTCAAAAAAGGTGGGATCCTGCTAAAAAATCACTAATAATATTATTTCATCATGTCTTGAAACACTACTACGATACCTTAATATGTTGAGTTTACCTAATCACTCATTATTCATTCTGTTTATTGTTGTTTCAGATTAGTGATGGGATGGTTGTGATTCTCGGAAGCTAACAGGATATTCATCTGCATAAGCAAGCTTAATAGTTTAAGAAGGGAAGCAACATCTTTTTTGAGTTAATGTTTAATTGAAATTGACACTTGATATCTGGTTTTCTCGCAGGCACACTCTATTCAGTACTTGTAGAAGAGGTGAAAGATGCTGAAATGTAATGAGGTTTGTAAGTAGAGAACAATATTTTCAAATATCAATGTAGATATATGTTATGTGGTCTTATGGGATGATGGTAATATCATAGGTTACTTATATAAATATTTTTATTTTATGAATAGATATTATCAGTGTTGCAGACTACACTCTAGTCGTGGAGAAGGAATCGGGTGAGTCCTTTCTTTAGCAAGACTTATGGAGGTTCTCGCCGAGGAAAATGTCAGAGTGGAGGTTTCAATCAGATAATGTTCCTCTTTTTATTTGATTTATTTTGTTATCACTATTCATTACTAATAACAATCCTGTTAACATGTTTCTTCTTCTTTCATATGTTGGTACTACAATTACTCCTGCAAAGGGGCTCAAATTTGAAATTGAAGCCTTCTCGGTGCATTGGCTTACCTTATTGTCAAAACAACATCTATCGTCTAAGATTCAAGGTGAACTTTTTCATGCTCAAAGACAAAACTTTAAACACCATAGAACTTCATAAATACTAGTTTAACTTTATATATATTAATTATATTTGAGAATACAAGATAAACGATTATCTTAGACTAACATTGTCACACACAGTTAGGATGTGAATGAAGATTTCATGAATGCCTGCCTTCATAATGTAAGGCCCCGTTCCCGGGACGCTTACAGTTGGTCATTCATCGCACATAAAGCATATAATTACATTACATTAAGAAATCATTGCAGCGGAAACATTCAAAAATGACATCACGTTTCATTATAATTACTTTTGCCAAATAATACATCATTATCCGGTCACAAAATTCATGTTTGCATTACATCACAAAAGCTATATAATTGGATGCCATCCCAAAAGGGCCGAGTAGCCTTGCCGTGCCATCCTCAGCAATCATTTACCTGCCAACTGGAAAATGTAATAAAAGTCAGCGTTGCTGAGTGAGTTCTAGTTTTATAAAATAAATATACTTTACTTTCATTGAAAACTATTCCTTTATCATGCGATCATTCAACATACGTATACACAGATAATATCATTATTATCATTCATCTCATTCATTATCTTCCGTTCTTTTCGTTCATTCTTTCTTCCGAGTCTTTTGCGACAACATGGTCGCTCACCTCAATGGCAATCTCAATGATTGCTCGCTATCCGAGTCTTTTGCACCCCTAAGGTTGCTCACCCCAATTGCCCATCACGATAGCAAGCTATCCGAGTCTTTTGCAACAACAAGGTTGCTCACCCCAAGGCAACGTCACGATAGCACTTTACTCGAGTCTTTTGCAACGACAAGGTTGCTCACCTCATAGGCAATCTAAATGATTGCACTTCATCCGAGTCTTTTGCAACACAAAGTCGCTCACCCCAATATATATGCTTGCAAGCCTTTCTTTCGTTCATTCATCATTCATTAATGCATGCATTCTTACTTCATGTTCCTCTTTCATTATCTTTCGCTTTACATTACATAATACTTCATTCATTCATTCATTCATTAGCATGACATGTAAAGCCACAAGAAAGATAAGCATACATCATAATAAGGAACATTCATACACATTCATCATCATCATACAGGGCAACATCATACATTCATAATATACATAAACATGCAACATCATCATCATCATGCCCTACATGCTCCCTAGGCCATAACCATCATTTTACATGCTCTTACGGGTTACTTTACATCAAACTTACATCTGCACCTTTCCCCGAAGGCCAGAAGTCAAACTACACATTCCTTCGAGTGCAACAGCCCTGTTTGGGCGTATGGACACTCCTCAGTCGCATGGCCTCCATGCGACTGAACATCATGCGACTGGGCTCATGCGGATGGTCATCTATGCGAATGAACATTCAATCGTGCGTATGGGCCTTGTGCGAATGGGATCACTACGAATGGGCACCTATGCGACTAACCTCATGCGAATGGACTCATGCGACTAAGCATCTATGCGACTGAACCCTCAGTCGTACATCACTCATGCGACTGGACTCCCAGTCGTGCGACTGAATCCCAATCGTGCGAATGACCTTCAATCGCCCTCATTCGGCCGTATGGCCTTCATTCGGTCGCCTAGCCCTAGCTGATGCAGAATGGAGTTCATCCCGAACCCAATCTGCCATTTTCGGCCTCCAAGCTCATCCAAACCCATTCTAAGCCTAAATTAACCCTCCTGGACCTTAGGAATGCATACCTTAACACCATACAAGCACACCCAAGCCCGAAAACATACTCTAAACACATCATACACATCACACCCAAATGGGTCAAACACACACACACATAAAAACGGGTTTTGAACACTTTCCAGCCCCAAAATCAGTTGAAAACAAGTAAAAGTGGGGTCCTAGAACTCACACAGTCGAGCACAAAGACAAGAGCTTCGATTTGGCTTGCTACTCGACGGATTTGGACACCCGAATCACCCGAAACACCACTTTTTCTCCTTTTTCTCCTCTTTTCTCTCTTCTCCTCTTTGTGAGCTGAAATTTTGGAGTGTGTGGGGAGAGTGGGCTGCCCTCTCCCTACACATACCACCACATCTCCCAACTTTTCTCCGTTGGCGAGTTTGGTCCCTCGACTTTGGACTTTATTTCTTTTCTTTCTTCGCCGGCTTCAAAATAATAAATTTCCGGGTGTTACACATAATTTGTTTATGATAATTAAACAGCCATAAAGATTTGTTTCAATTATAACTATTTAGTTTTTTTTCAATGAGTTTATTACACCTCTACTTCAAAACCAAAAAGTAAACGTTTTCTTTTACTCTGATGACATGATCATCAAGATTTTCAAAACATCATGATTCTGAATTATATTCTCTAATATGCTAATTTTGATTCAAACAACATATTTCATCAGATGATCTCAGGTAAATTTCATCCCCAAAATTCACCATTGTTGATTCTGGTTCTTGGTTTGTCGCTTCTTGTAATCAATTTGCTATTTATATTTAAATTTATTGGTAACTTTGAAAGAGGAAGGGAAGAACGGATCAACATGGATCATATTCTCATTGAAAGAATTACAAGTTGTTACAAACACTTTTAATATGACAACAAGCTCACTGAAGGTAAATGAAACATCACTAATTTCCTATTTTTTATGTTTTTGTGTTAAGTGATCCATTTGCTGAAGATGAGGTTTTTGACAGATGATCATCCAAGATCACCTCATCCAGCCTAAATATATAATTATTGGTGAGTTTATATTTCTACTTTGGTCCTGATTTCCCAATTTTTTTAATTAGGTCTTGAAGTGGAGACTACGTGACAATACTAGAGACCATAGCAATTTGTCATCTGTGATTGGCGAATCAACAAATGCAGAGACAAGGTTTTGACTTGCAATTCCTTTTGATGCGTTGCTTAAGCTAAACTATTCAGAATATTAAATAATATTTTTGTTGGTGTTCCAATAGTGCTTAGTTTATTACACTTGGGAGGATGATGTTCTAGCTCTAGAAGACTCAGAAATGGATGCTGCTCACCTTCACCTCATAAAGTTTGTCCAACAAAAGATGAGATGGAGATGCTAAGGTAAAGTGTTAGTCGAGCCATTTTAAAGGTTAAATGACTGACTAAGCCCTAATCTTGGGGGAACTTGGCATATAATTCTCAGAATTTTATTGTTGCATGCTAGTAATTAATGTTTCTTGCTCTTGCAATGTTTATCCAACACTTACCGAGCCATTAAAGATATTTGATAAAAATGCAAGTCGATTGTAGAGTACAAAAAAGCCTCTTTTTTCAAAACATCAAGGTAGCTTCAAACACTCCAAGTTCTTTACTTGTTCCGAGAATATAAATACCTCTGAGTTTCTAATAGGCCTTAACGACTCTTTTTCCAGGATTATTTTTTATAATAGCATGTTTGTTCCGTGAAACCCTTAAATGACTAGGGGTTTCAAATGCATTAACATGAGTGTGCTCTTGAATAACTCGAGCTGTATACGAGGTATGCTCTTGAATCTTAGTTCTTTAGTTGTACTAACCGACATTTGTTCTCTTTCTAATTACAGACTTTTATACATGTGATTCCTAGGCTCCTATTCAAGCTTAGAGCTTTTTACTACATATGTTTTTAAATCTTTTTATTTTTAGTTGTAATAACCGACTTCCATTCTTTTTCTAGTTTTATGCTTTTCTACCCTGGGATCCGACTCTCCTAAGTCCTATCAGTAGCTTTGCTAAGCTTAAAGCTATTTAGGAGGCATATGTTCTTGTAACTTACTTCTTCTATTGTACTAACAGACTTTTATTCTCAATTTCAGGCTTCACTACCGCAGGGACCGGTAGACTCCTATCGACAGTCTGGGTCATTTAAGCTATAATATATTTATGAGCATGTTCTGAGATATTGTTTTTTTTAGTTGTACTAACCGATTTTCATTCTCTTTCATATTTTAGGATTTTTTACACGAGAGTCACAAACTCCAATTCATGGTCCAACTCTTTCAAGCCTATGGCTTTTTACGAGATATGTTCTTGAATCTTACTTCTTTTGAGGTGTACTAATTGACTTACACTCTGTTTATGCTTTTCTTCACGGGTTTAATCTTACTTTTTCAGTTGTCATAGCCGACTAATATGCGTTTTTCAAATGTCTTCAAGGGACTACCAAGCTCCATTGAACCCCCAACTCTTTCAAGCATAAAGCTTTTGTGAGATGTGTTCTTGAAACTTATTTTAGTTATGCTAATCGACTTTCATCTTCTTTTCTAGTTTTTTCCACATGGGACTCCCATGCTTCTGTTGAAAGCCTACTTGTTGCTTCGAGCTTAGAGCATTTTACGAGATATGCTCTTCGTAAGGCCCCGAATCCGAGAGACCTCACGGTCGGATCTACACATCATATACATAGTTATTAAACTAAAATTTCATTTAACATGTAGGATTGTTTTAAACTTTGATTACATCATTTTCAATAAGATAAGTGTAAGGCCCCATTTCCGAAACGCTTACAGTTGGTCATTCATAGTGTGAAACATTTAAAACCTGACATTTTTTGCAGCGGAATTAGACTTTTCATATATAATTGTAAGTACATGACAAAACATTGTTCTTCTAGTTGTATCACAAAAACTTGACAATTACAATCATATCTCAAAATCTAGAATGCCAGACTCGGATCGTTCCGGTAGCTATCACATCCATGCCTGCACCCCTCAGCTGCATCACTACCTGCCAACTATTATGCACATAAAGTCAGCTATGCTGAGTGAGTTCTAGTTTTATAATATAATACTTTTTCATACATTTCAAAACCTTTACATTTAGTGTGTGATCATTCATCATTACATCATATCATCATATTCATTACTTATCATTCGTTTCATTATCTTTCACTTCATCATAAACGAGATTGCACACAACAAGAGCCCCCTGTTGATCGACAACGAATGTCGATCCCTGTCGGTACACATGATAACGGTAGCTAACCCCCGACAGTTGACCCACACTGCAAGGCACATAGCCCGCTCACTAATACGGATCTATCATCATACATCAGACTCACATAAGTGAAGTCCATCATAGTGCTTGCAAGACTTTTCATCATCATATGGGCCCGGGTAACATTCGTTAAGTTCCACTTTTCATTATTATTAACTTTCCCTTCTCTTTACATAATACTTTACTTATTACATGTATAGCATTCAAGTAAAGCTTTCATAAAAATCTTTTTCATCGCGAGAAAAAGTAGTTTAAGGCATCATAATACACCACAAACCTCATAAAGCATCATAAGTAGGCACGTTCGCATCACTTAGCCTATCAAGCACTAGCTTAACTATTCATCCTACTTCTCATACATTAATCATACATCTTACGGCTAACATCTCAAAAGTCATATAGTTAAACATTTAACATCATGAAGGTATGCATAATAGCCCCAAAAACCATTGAAAACTTGTAAAAGAAGGGATCTAGAACTCACCTGGCCTCCGCAAATAACTTCACCTAAAGTATGCTCACGATACACAGTCTGCATATGAGTTAACATACAAACAGGTCATTTTCTACACAATTTATCTGATAGTTTCGCAACTAGTTTCGCAGCTAGTTTCACGTGGCATTTTCGCCCAACTTTCGTTGGCATGCATGGCTGCGAAATTATAGTTTCGATGGATGAATCCACAGTTTCGCAGGAAGATCCGACAGTTTCTCTGGACGAACTCACAGTTTCTCTGGACGCATAAAAATGACGATCCAGCCCGTTTTTAACCCAAAACTTCAACTTTTTACATCCAAATCCTTACTTTTTCATCCATAAACTTATATCTAAGCTTTTTACATGATTTCATGCATAAAAACGTGACCTTTGTGTTGATTTTTTACCACTTTTCAAAACTCCAAAACACTAGAATCCGGGTATGATTAAAGGGACGTTTAAATGATGATTCTTACTTGGATTCTTACTATTTCCTTGTTGTTTAATGCCCAAAAACACAGATCTTCAATCCTTTGATCCATAAAGCCCCAAATCTTCACTTTTCTCAACTTTCTCTCTCTACACTCTCTCTCTAGAAGGTTAGTTGTTTGAGTTGCAAATGAGAAAGAATATGGGTGATTTGTATTTATATACCGGGTGTTTACGGGACCTTAAACTCGTATAACACATAACTCATAAGGTTAATTTGGCCAATAATTAATTTTTCTCTTTTTTATATTAAATAACCCTAACTAAGCCCATTATTATTAATTGGCTCGTTTCGAATTTTCTGGGCGTTACAAGTGTCCCCCACTTATTTAGGTTTCGTCCTCGAAACCTTTTAGTCATCAAACAATTGAGGATAATGCTACCTCATCTCCTCCTTGGTCTCCCGTAAATTTTGATCCCTTTCTGTGCTTTCACTGTACTCGCACAAGTGGAACCACTTTATTCCTTAGCCTTTTCTATTTTCTGTCAATGATGGGCACTGGTTGCTCCACATAATCGAGTCGTTCATCCACCTCAATGTCCCCCAGTGGTACAACCATATCTTCATGAGCTAAGCACTTTCTCAAATAAGATACGTGGAACGTCAGATGAATTCCATTTAACTCATCCGGTAGTTCCAACCTATAGGCCACCTCTCCTACTCGAGCAATAATTCGGAAAGGCCCTATGTACCTTGGGCTCTACTTGCCCCGCTTTCTAAACCGAATGATACCCTTAGGTGAGACCTTCAGCATAACCTTATCGCCTACCTTGAATTCAATCAGTCTTTGTCTCTTGTCAGCATACGACTTTTGTCTATCCTTGGCTGCCTTCATAAAGGCCTTGATCTTCTCTAGTTTCTTAGTCGTAACCTCAATCACCTCAATGCTCCCCAACTCCTTCCGACCAATATCACCCCACACACGGGCGTTCTACACATTCTACCGTGTAGCATCTCATAGGGTGGCATACCAATGCCGACATGATAAATGTTGTTATATGAGAATTCTGCTAACGGTAAATGTTTGTCCCAACTTCCTCCAAAGTCAATGACGCATGCCCGAAGCATATCCTCAAGCGTCTGAATAGTCCTTTCTGATTGACCATCTGTTTGAGGATAATAAGTCGTGCTAATGTGTAACCTCGTCCCCATTGCATCGTGGAATTTCTTCCAAAACTTGGATGTAAATCGGGTGTCACAGTCAGACACAATAGACACCGGTACACCATGACGAGTTACAATCTCTTTGATGAACAAATCCGCTAACCTCTCAGATGAATATGTTTCACGGATTGGCATAAAGTGTGCACTCTTCGTTAGCTTCGTATCCCCACGCGGTACGCGGAAATTTTATAATGAAGTCCATGGCGATGTGCTCCCATTTCCACTGGGGTATATCCAAGGTTGGATCTTCCCGTATGGCTTTTGATGCTCTGCCTTCACTTTCAAACAAGTCAGGCACTTGCTCACGTACTTAGCCACGTCACGCTTCATTATTGGCTACCAGTAATCTTTCTTCAAATCTTGATTCATCTTCGTGGCACCGGGATTAATGGAATATCGAGTCTTGTGAGCCTCATCCATGATCTTCCTGTAGACCCTCATAACGAGAAATCCACAACCGCCCTGATTGGGTCCTGAGTGTTCTCCCCCAACTTGACGATTAGACCTTTCATTCTTTTGGAGTTAATCTGATCTTGTTTAAGCGTTTCGTACTAAAATTCTTTGACATGCTTCATCGTATTGGAGGTTATAATCAACTGGGCTGGATCTCTCCTTTCGGCTAAGCACATCTGCCACCATGTTGGCCTTGCCTGGATGGTAATGAATTTCACAGTCATTATCCTTGATCAGTTCCAACCACTTCCTCTTCCTCATTTTGAGTTCCTTTTGTTTGAAGAAATACTTCAAACTTTTATGATCAGTGAAGATGGTGCACTGCACCCCATACAAGTAATGCCTCCAAATCTTCAATGCAATCACCACCGCTGCCAACTCCAAATCATGGGTAGAATAATTGGCCTTGTGGACCTTTAATTGTCTAGAAGCATATGCTATCATCTTCCCGCGTTGCATCAACACGCAACCCAATCCTGCATACGAGGCATCCGACTAGACTACTAGATCCTCGTTCCCTCCGGGCAACGTCAAGACAAGGGATTAAGTTAACCTCATCTTCAGTTCTAGGAAGGCTTTCTCCTGATCAGTACCCCATTCATACTTTACGTCCTTCCGGGTCAGCTTAGTCAAAGGAGAAACTATCTTGGATAAATCCTGGATAAATCTCCTGTAGTAACCTGCCAGGCCTAAGAAACTTCGAATTTCGGAATGACGTCTTTGGAGCTTCCCATTGCATCACCGCTTTTACCTTTGTAGGGTCCACCCTGATCCCCTCAGGATTAACCACATGACCCAGAAATTGAACTTTTCAGCCAAAATGCGTATTTAGAGAACTTAGCTTATGACTTCTCACTTCTGAGCGTCTCCAATACTTCTCGAATATGATCGGCATGTTCCTCTTCACTTTTTGAATAAATCAAAATGTCGTCGATGAACTTTATCACCGATTTATCCAACATCGGCCGACATACCCGATTCATAAGATACATAAAAGCAGCTGACACGTTGGTTAAACCAAAGGACATGACGAGAAATTCGTAATGTCCATAATGTGTACGGAACAATGTATTAGGAATGTCTTGTTCTTTCACTTTCAGTTGATGGTAACCAGAGCGCAGGTCAATCGTCGAAAACCAGCTGGCACCCTAGAGTTGGTCGAATAGGTCGTCGATCCTCGGTAACGGATACCGGTTCTTTACAGTCAGCTTATTCAACTCATGGTAGTCAATGCACATCCTCATATTACCATCCTTCTTTACAAATGAGACTAGAGCACCCCATGGAGAGATACTCGGTCGAATGAACCTCTTATCTAGAAACTCTTACAGTTGAGTCATCAATTCCTTCATCTCAGAGGGAGCTAGACGATACGGTACCTTAGTAACAGGTTGGGCACCAGGTACCGGATCGATCTGGTACTCAATCTCACGGTCAGGTGGCACACCCGGTAGATCCTCCGGGAACAAGTCCGAGAAATCACACACGACCGGTACGTCCGACAATCGTGGTACTGCGCATCTACATCCTTCACATAGGCTGGATAGGCACCACATCCACGTCTCATGAACTTCTCCGCCACCACCATTGAAATTTACTTTCGCGACCGTGCAAACTCCATCGCCATAAATCTTCACCAAACTCCCATCGGGCGCGATCAGTCAAATCATCTTCTTGCGACACACGATATGGGGAGGTGTTATTCTTGTGGACCAATGTCTTCACCAAGCACCCCGGGGAATGTAGAATGGGGACCAATGTCTGTTTTCGTTGTGGAAGGACCGGGCATGTGGCGAAGAACTGCGGTATGGGGAGGTGTTATTCTTGTGGTGAGGAAGGTCACAAGAGCAGGGATTGCAAGAAGCCGAGGGCGGAAGGCTCGGGAGTGAAGAAGATCAGAGGAAGCTAGGACGGACCCGATGTTGTGTCAGGTATGTTTCTAGTAAATAGATCCTTAGCCTTTGTGTTATTTGATGTTGGCGCTGGTAAAAGTTGTGTTCCTGTTGCTTTCTGTGCTGACTTGCATGTTAGTGGTAAGAATATAGATACGCCCTTCGGTGTAGTCCTAGAAGTGGATTGTTTGGCGGACTACGGAGCGAACATTGTGTGTTGCAAAAAGATGATACGGTTGACAGCGCCCGACGGGATCACGGTGATGATTTAAGGTGATTGAGTCATGACGATTCCAAAGGTGATTTCGATGGCAAGTGGCGGGAAAGCGCATGAAGCGTGATATGGTGGAGTACGAGATTAAATGCCTTACTTGTTTACAAGTGAAGGCCGAGTACCAAACATTGTGTGGAAAGTATTGAGGTGATCGAGGCCACGACCGAGAAGCTCGAAAGGATCAAAGTATTGATGAAGGTAGCCAAAGATAGATAAGGAGTTGTGTGTGGATAAATGACGTAGACCGATTGAACTCCAGGTGGGAGACTGGAAAGGAGATGAGATAGAATTGCTCGCGACAGTTTAAGGAGTAACAGGTTTCGGGGACGAAACCTATATAAGGGGGTGGACTTGTAACGCCTGAAAATTTTCTTTGAAGCCGATGAAAGAAGAAGAAAAAGAAATAAAGTCCAAAGTCGAGAGACCAAACTCGCCAACGAGAGAAACTTCGATGAATGGGAGTATAAAAGGGGGAAGGCCCCTCATTCTTGCCATTTTTCAGCCAAGAAGAGAGGAGAGGAGAAGAGAAGGAGAAAAAGAGGAGAAAAGCTTGGTTCGGGTGGATTCGAGCGTGGAAATCGTCGTGTAGTGGGTCAAATCGAAGCTCTACTCAACGGGAACGTTTGTGTGAGTTCTAGGACCACTCTTTTACACGTTTTCAACTGATTTTGGGGCTGGAACACATCTGAAAACCCTTTTTTCGAGTTTTGGGTGTAAATCCGTTTTTATGCATGTGTGTATGTGTATGATTCGTTTGGGGCTTGATTTCATGCTTGGTTATGCTTGAATGAGGTCGTGGTATGTTTTCCTAAGGCTTAGAATGGTTGATTTGAGCTTAAAAGAGGTTTGAAAGAGGTTGGAGGCCGAAAACCGTCGGCTGCAGTCGGGATGAACTACATTCTGCATCAGCTAGGGCTAGGCGACCGACTGGAGTGCGATTGGAGGCCATACGGCCGATTGGCATGCGACTAAGGTCCATGCGCACGATTGCCATGCGATTGAGGTCCATACGCATGATGGTCATGCGACTGAAGTTTATGTGCCTGTAAGGCATGCGATTGAAGGAGTGTGCGATTGAGGTTTATTCGCACGAAGGTTATGCGACTGAAGTCCGTGCGCCTCGAGGCCATGCGACTGAGGTTCATTCACACGAAGAGTATGCGACTGAATCCCATACGCCTGAATTCATGCGACTGAAGGCCATACGCATGAAAGCTATGCGACTGAGAGTCCATACGGATAGATGTCCATTCGCCCATAGGTCCATTCGCATAGAGTCCATTCGCCTGATGTCCATTCGCCAAAGTGTTCAGTCGCCCGGAAGGCCATGCGACCGGAGGGTGTCCATACGCCCAAGTAGGGTTCATACGACCGAAAGAACAACGATTTATCTTATGACCTTCGAGGGAAAGTGCAGTTATGGGTTTTGACTCGGGAGGTTCCCGTAGGCTTGTGTAAGTTGACTTTCGAGGTCATTGATGTGATGTCGGGCATGTGTGTGATGTTAGTGATGTGACGTGTGATTGATGCGTGTGTATGATTGATGCGTATATATGATGATGCCCTGAATGGTGATGTATGTATGTTTATGTTTATATTCCTGTTATGTATATGTATCTTTCTGTGGCTTTGCGTTGAGCGTTAATGTATGTAATGAAAGTATTATGTAACGTAAAGTGGAAGATAATGAAGAGAGGAATATGAGGAATGAATGCATCATTAAGGAATGAATGAGAACGTGAAAGGCTCGTAAGCGATGTGTACTGAAGTGCACGACTCTAAATGCCTTAAGCTCAACCGCGTGTGGTTCAGCTAATCCTTAAGTGTGCACGCAGGGGTTCCAGTCTTTGTGACTGACCTTCGGTATGGTGCATGGTGTAGTATGTGTAGTACCCATATTGATGGGGGTGTAGTACCCATATTTATGGGGGTGTAGTACCCATATTGATGGGTGTGTAGTACCTATATTGATGGGGGTGTAGTAACCATATCGTTGGGGGTGTAGAATGTCATAGTACCCATATCGTTGGGGGTGTAGAATGTCATAGTACCCATATCGTTGGGGGTGTAGGATGTCATAGTACCCATATGTTGGGGGTGAGGAATATAGTTGGGATCTTTGTTACTTACCCCGGTGCTGGTGCCAGGCTATGTGCAATGTGGAAGTCATTTATGAACTTCGACCCAGTAGCCATATTGTTTGGGGCATAGCTGTTGACACTGATCCAGAACGTGAGAATGTAACAGATGAAACGATCCTGAACCTTACCTTGGGTACTGTGACCACGAGGTGCGATGCACCGTTATAGAAGGTCTATGATAGGCCTAGGTCCTGAACCATGAATAGAAAGGTATTGCGTAGTACACCCAAACTTTACCTTAGGTGTTGTGACCATGAGGTGCTGTGCACTGTTATAGAAGGTCTATAATAGGCCTAGGTCCAGTACCATGAACATGAAGGGTAAAGTTCATGGTGTTGTTAAATGGAAAAGATGTAATGATCCTGAACCTTATCCTAGGTACTGTGGCTAGAGGTGCTGGGCACCGTGAATGAAAAGTCTACGATGGACTTAGGCCCAATATCATGAGCATGAAGGATAAAGTTCATGGTTTTAATGGAAAGAAAAGATGTAATAGTTAACGAATGAATGAAAGTAAGAACGTATGACTGAACAAAAGTTAAAGTATGAATGAATGATGAAGATAATAATTATATTATCTATGTGTACGTATGATGTGTGATCGCGTGTATGTAAAGGATGGTTTTAACGAAAGAAAAGTATGTTTTATTATAAAACTAGAACTCACTCAGCAACGCTGACTTTTTATGTGTTTCCAGTTGGCAGATAATGTTGCTGAGGATGGCACGGGGCGGCTACTCAGCTTATTGTGGATGGCATCCAATATTATAATGCTTTTGTAATGAAATTGTTTAATGAACGGTTGTAATATTTTGCAAAAATATTTTGATGAAATGAAAATGTTGTTTTTAATGTTTCCGCTGCAATGTTTTATGAAAGTAAAATGTAATATTATGTTTTATGTGCGATGAGGATCCAACTGTAAGCGTCCCGGAAACGGGGCCTTACATTTCATGTTCTGTTCCTATCCTTGCAGCTGTCTCAGTCCCAAAAGGGTGGGTATGGTTAAAACTCTAAATAACTTACTATGCTGAGTTTACTTTGTCACTTGTTAAACATTTAGGTTATTGTTGTTTTAGATTAGTGATGGGATGGTTGAGACTCTCATAAGCTAACAGGTTATTCAACAACATAAACGAACTTGAAATCGACAGTTGATATTTGGTTTTTGGGTAGACACGCTCCATTCCGGTACATGTAGAAGAAGTGAAAGAAACTGAGATAAAGGAAGAATTTCTATTCAATATTTTACAAATTCTTTATTATTGTTTTTTGATTATGGTTGCTTAACTGTGTTTATCTGTATGCTAATTTTGTTAACTGATTGCTAATTAACAGGAAAAAGGAAGGGAAGGATTCACCAATGGAGGATATTTTCATTGAAGGAATTACATGCAAACAATTTTAGGTCTGACAATAAGGCTTGGTGAAGGTGGATTTGGTAGGGTCAGCCATGATAAATTATTCATCATTTTCTATTTTTAATTTTTTTATTATATAATTGATTTTTGGCTTCTAATTAGTCAAGTAAGATGGACATGGGCTTTAGAAGTAGAGTGTTGTTTTTCTTTGCTTGTTATGTTTCACAAGGGGCTCTGTTAGGTATGTTTTTCTTTCCCATGACTAATTAAAACTAGAAACTAACGATTGTTATGTTACCCTTAAACTCAATTTTAATTTTGTTTTTAGAGTTTTGATCGCACTCTTAAGTAGGGAATGTTTGCTGTTTTATTATTTAAAAAGACTTGGTACTATACATTGTTGAAAATGTCAAATCCATCACATGATTCATCAGGATACCAGGGATTCTGATTTCCATTCTAATCTACTACATTCTGATTCAAACATCTCAGGTAAGTTCATCCTCAAAATCTGCATATGTATGTTTGAGTGGATCTCAATAAGAACCTTGTTTAACTTTTGGCACCCAAATCAGGAGGTAAAAGTGTTTCAATTTTGTTTTCTCATGAAAGTGTATCACTTGCATCCTTTTTATACTCTTGCCCCATTGAATAGGTCAATTTAGTAGTAGGCTTGCTCATCGTTTATGTTTTTAAGGCTAGTATCACAATAAGATTTTTTCATGGTTTTTTGAGCTTATGATTTTCGCTTTTTATTATGTTGCACAAGGGGCTATAATTGTTGTGTTTCTCTTTCCCTAGACTAGTTAAAAAATAGGTGAATATAAAGAGTTTTGTGTTACCATTAAACTAAATCTTAAGTCAGGTTTAGTGTTTTGATTACACTAGTAAGTATGGAAATTTACTAGTCAGTTATTTATAACATTCTTGCAATTGTTTTCTGATTGTGGCTGGTTAATCAAAGTCTTTCTACATGCCAAGTGTGTTAACTTATTGCTAGTTACACAAGAAAGAAGAAGGAAAAGTAGTTACATGCTGCTACAAGCAATTTTAATTCTGAAACACGTTTGGTGAAGGAGGATTTGTAGGGTCAAGTAAGGTAAGTTAAAGATCACTAATTCCTGATTTCTATTGTTTTTTTATTAAGTAATTCATTATTGATGCCGAGTCTAATTGGTCAAGTAAGATGGACATGGGCTTTTAAAGTAGGGTGATTGGTATAAATTTGTGCATGGGATAAGTGTTCTAGACTTTTAGTGTAGATTTTGATTTTGTTTATTGATATGTGTTGTTTAAATCATCTTACTTATTGAAACGAGGTAAGGAAATTTGTAAATGGAATTTAGGAAGTAAGCTGGATTTGAAAATGAAATTAAATGACCTTACAACATATCTGCCTCATACTTTTGTTTCCTCTCTCAGTCCTCTAAAGATTGACTATTCCAGAAACAATACTGAGACGTGACCACGGTTTGACCCAGCTTTGGTGGGGGATCGAACTGGGTATATCAGGTCATGTTTGATATGATATAACAAAACAATCAGTTGTAGACAACACCATTGATGACATCTGTATGTTGGTTCATGCCCCTCTAAACACACACACACACACAAACACACACACAAACACACACTTTGGAACGTTTTTTGTTTTATTGATTCAACTCAACGATTACAAAAAGGGTTATAAATAAAGCTGCATACTATTCTATTTATAATGACTAAAACCAAACCTAAAATTCATGTAAACATGGAGTACGTGGAGTAACATACCATCGATTGGAATTCCTAATAATTAGCAAAATAAAATCTACTAAGTCTTCCATAACCCACGTCTAAACTGAATAAAGGATGACTCATTTTTTTATGACCCAATGATCCATTTAACCAGCTACCCCCGATCCATTATGACCCGCGACCGGACTTGACCCAATCAAGATTAACCCAACATTCACTCCTTAATCTTTATTCGGTTCTTGTTTCTATTCTTTCTTTCTTTCTTTCTCTGTTTCTTTTTTTCTTTCTTGCTTATCTTGCTCTTTCTTTCAATGCCCGGTACAGGTTTTCTTGCTTCTTGATTCGATTATTTCTTGCTTGCTTACTTCGAATCATCTTGCTCACTAACTTTCTTACTTTCTTGCTATCTGAATCATAAAGATTCGGTAAAGCTCTTGCTCTTGCTCTTGCTTCTTACTTCTTGCTATACGAACCACACATGGCTCATACACTTTCTCTTGCTACTTGCTTTCTTCATTATTGCTCTCGTGCTGTCAATCTTGCTTGACTGAATCAATTTATATTGCTATTGCTTGTTTGCTTTCGGTTCTTACCTTCCACATCTTGCCTTTTACTCAACCTGCAAAAGACAAAATAACAATACACCTTTCTTCTCTTTTTTAATTCCCGTGCACTATTCCTAATTAATTGTTTTATTTGACTTTTTCAACCATTAAAAAATATGCACCGCCTATTTCTTTCACCCTCACCACACGTGATAATCACAAACTGATTACACATAATCAAAAAATTCTTTTATCCCACACAACTATTAACAACAGAATTATTGTTACACTCAGCTACGAGTATCGACTTGTAAGGCCCCATTCCCGGAACGTTTACAGTTGGACAATCATCACACATAAAACATAAAACATACATTTAGATTTGTTAAAACATCACAGCGGAATACTTAATAAACCATTTCATATATTAATAATTGCTTTTGCAAAATAATACAACATTGTTAACCATTACAAAATACCATTTGTTTGCATTACAATACAAAAACATTATTGTTATATAAAATGGACGCCATCCAAAAACTTGCTAAGTAGCTGCGTTCGTGCCATCCTCAGCAACCATCACCTGCCAACTGGAAAATACATAAAAGTCAGCGTTGATGAGTGAGTTCTAGTTTTATAAATAAAATAATTTACATTTGTTTAAAACCATTCTTTACTTTCGTTCGCGATTATGCATGATACATACAAATAGATAATCTTATTATTATCTTTCATCATCATTTTTCATCATACGTTACTCGTTATCATTCATTCATCCTCATACTTATCATACATTTCTTACATTTCATACGTTTGTCATTAAATTCCGATGCCATGTATTATACCCCGAACATTGTGGACGAAGCTGGCTACTGGGCCTAGGGCAAGTACATTCATCATTATCATTCACTTTTTGTTCCGGACCAATGCCATGTGCTATACCCCGAACATTGTGCACGAAGCTGGTTATTGGGCCTGAGGTCTACCAATAGATCCGAACATTATATACAAAGCTGACTCCAGTACATAGGGCAAGCGGCAAGTGTCCCATACATATGGTCAATCACAAAGATTGGACCCTAGTGTGCATCCTTCCGAGGTAGCTAACTCGTACACAGTTGAGCTAACACCCTTTATTGGGTGTGAACCTCCATACATTTGCTTGGAAGACTTTCTTACATCCATTCTTTCATTAATGCATGCATTCATTCATTCTTTACGTTCATCTTTTCATTATCATTAACTTTCGCTTTACGTCACATAATACTTTACGTTCATTATCATAAGCAAACCACGTAAAGCCACGGAATAATACGTAATAAGGAACATAAAGAAAACACAACATAAACATACATATCAACATATAGTCATCATACATCACCCATCCACATACACATACACAGGAACATACGGGTACACACCCAAATCTTATAAAAACGTTTCAACATGCATTTCCAGCCCCAAACAATTTAAAATCTTTAAATAGGGGATCTAGAACTCACTTGGACGCAGTGAGTAGCTTCTCAATTAAGCTTTCTAAGCTAGGATCACACTATACAGCCTGTAGATAAGTTAACACTCAAAGGGGTTAAATTCTGTTTAAATTCTCTGCCTATTTCGCTGCCAGATAAGCAGATTCGCTGCCATCTTCGCTGGCAGTTTCGGTGCCAGTTTCGCCTAACTTTTGTTGGAAATCCATGTCTGCGAAACCATAGTTTCGCAGAAAAGCCCATAGTTTCGCTGGTTGAACACTCAATTTCGTAGAACGGTCCGAAATGATGAACCAGCCCGTTTTTAACCCAAAACTTCAACCTTTTACATCAAAATCCTTAGTTTATCATCCAGGAAGCTATATCTGAGCTTTTTACATGTTTTCTTATATAAAAACGTGAGTTTTGTACGATTCTTTGCCACTTTCAAAACCCCCAAAACCTTAGAATTCGGGTATAATCTAAAGAGACATTTAGATGATGATTCTTACCTGGATTCTTGGTTTTTTCTTGTTGTTTGGATACACACACGTAGATCTTCAACCCTTTGATCAATCGAGCCTCAAATCCTCACTTCTTCTCCACTTTCTCTCTCTACACTCTCTCTCTAGAAGTTGGTTGTTGAGTTGCAAATGAGAGTGACTCTAGCTAATTCGTATATATATACCTGGTGTTCACGAGACCTTAAACCCGCCTAACACACAACCCGTAAGGTTAACTTGGTCCATATTCCATTTCCCTCTTATTTAGATCAAATAACCTCAACTAAGCCCATTATTATTAATTGGTTCGTTTTAACTTTATTTGGGGCGTTACATAGGCGGGTATGGTTGGATTGCTTCGTGTCAGAATATTATTGGTAAATATAGTGTGAACGTTATTATT
This sequence comes from Flaveria ramosissima, assembly GCA_025215565.1. Taxonomy (NCBI): domain Eukaryota; kingdom Viridiplantae; phylum Streptophyta; class Magnoliopsida; order Asterales; family Asteraceae; genus Flaveria; species Flaveria ramosissima. Next base: position 253,009 of record CM046043.1, on the reverse strand, counting down.
GCCTTTCTTCGGTACTACGTATTGATATGACAATTGAACAACACTTCCTCTGTCAGAATATTATTGTTTCCCCATCTTTTTTTTATTAACCCTATATGATCTAACAATGGTATGTATCTTTAAAAATGTTGATAAATTGGTCTCATAAGTGCTATGATTTTTTTATAACACGTAAAAATAAGTATCAAATGTGTGATATAAGATTCTTTTTTATCTAACTTCATATTATGTTGATCGTTTTTTATTAGATTAAAATCTTGTTAAATAGTATTGAATTTGTTATTTTGACTTCCAGATGGTTAATAATAATTTATCTATTCTAATAAACCATAAACTCTTAGGGACACATGACACTATTATATGCATTCACATGTTGGTATTTCCACTTAAACCCATATACACATTTTAATTAGAATAATTTTGAACACTTACTTTTAATTTTGTGGTGAGTTTATGTATTAAGATTAACTTTTATCATTTTATGTTAAATTAGAGTGAAATATTAGTATTCAAACGTGTTAAATTAGTGTGAAGAGCCTTAATGCTCATACTCATTACAAAATTAAAAGCTAGTATCAAAACCAGTTACTTATTAATGTAGGCCCAAGTGTGGATGAGCAAGCTATAGCCTTTTTGGAGGTCCAAGATCGCTTATCAAAAGGGGTTTCACTGAAATGGACATAACTTGGGCTAGAAGTCTTTGTTTTAGGCCTGCAACCAGTCAAAACGATCGTTGGAACGAGGAGCACATTTTCACAAACGCCGTAGGCAGTTTGGGTCATCGTTTCGGCCCAAAAACGGCTTATTTTAGGAGTTATTTCAATTTTTGTCTTATTTCTACATTTTGTTGGACTTTACATTTGGCCCAGTTTTTGGTCCGTTTATGTTTTGTGGCTCATTCTACTTTTTCTTTGTTTCTTTATATGCATGTAAGAGATTGAATGAATATTCATTAAAATTTATGAAAAAATCTGTTTTTCTCTCTATCACAGTCTGTGTTAATGTGAATCCTGATTATTGGTATTCTTTGCGAATCAACGATAGTTAGAAGAATTGTTCCTGGTATTCTCGTTGAATCAACAGCTTCAATTATTTATCTTTTTGTGTCTGACTGCATCACTTATTTTACGTAATACCCAAACATGCTACTTTACCAAAACCACACGACCATATGTTAAACGCATATCTAACTTTAAAAATATTTATTTGTTTATTTTTATATGTACTTGCTTATCATTGTATAATACCTTATGAAACAACCACCGACACCTAGTACATGTTACAAGAAAAAAAATAACGAATGAATGCATTTATATATCTACTATACATGTGTAACTTATATATAGGTTATACTAATTACATATGTATAACTAAACATATAAAAATTTTAAAAACACATGAAACATTATTTCGAGGTTTGTTATGTTATTTTTGATGGTTTTAATGTATATAAACAGACGATCGTGCATAAAAATATAAAATTATAATATAAACTGTTTATATTAGTTCTCGATGTTTTTCAGATATATTTATGAGTTCTTAAAAGATACATTTTAGTTATATGTGTGTGTATTATTATATTTAAACATGCTTATAATTCTAGTTTTATACTTTTATTATATAGCAAAAGAGTGGAAGGGCTGCTAATTCGGTCGATTGGGACAGAGTAGGAGAACGAGTCCATTACAATGTGGTTAAAGTTCCTAGTTATAGAAATGATTAGGCTCGAGCTAGTGGGCTACCCTATGTTAGGACTAATTTCATTTTTAATGTTTTTATTTTTACTTCGTAAGCCCCCTGAATAGCTTTTTGAATCATGCATGAGATTCACTTTTAGATCAAAGTGTTTCGTAAAATATATAAAGTAATTTACAGATAATGAGTATACATTTTTCTTTTTCTTTCTTTGTGAATATTCTTGTGATCAAATGTATAGAAAATCTTGTTAAATGAATCTTTCGTATACGAGTTGAATCGTTACAATCAATAATCGTAACACTTCATGAAAAATTATGAAAGCCATTGCATGTCAAAGCATAAAAGTTACATTAGTAGAAACTTCATCACTAGAAATTAATTACAATTGAAGGCTTGTTCATCAATTGATGCTAATTATATTTATTGCTGAACATAGGTGTTACCGATTCAACATATCGGTTACAATTACCTATACTTAATTGCTAATGATGTCTTAGTTGATATAGATGGTCTCAATTACTACCAATGATCTCAATGGTATTGATGCTCATTTCATAAAGCCCAAAGTTAAAAATCATGTTCAGTAATATTGTTGATCAATATAATTCTAAATTATTAGTGAAACCCAGCCAAGGGGCTTTGCCCTTTGGACCCCATTGAAGTGGTGCCCCGAACCCACCATGCGGCGTTGCCCCCTTGAAACCATTTAGTCTAGGGGTTGATTCCCTTGAACTACCAAGATTCCTTAGTACCTAAAAGTTAGTCTTGATCGAGTATGCACTTCACACTAACTAGTATAAATGCATATCCTAATTTCTTGTTTGGTATAAGCAAATTCAATTATGTTGAGGAAATTTGGTAATACAAACGAAATCGGATTCACTAGAAGGCGTCTGAAAACTTTCAGATCAAACTAATTTGGTGGTTCACCCAAAATTGTTCAATCGGATACAATCTAGTGATTTAGAAACGAAAATATGTTAAATTTTGTGATGAAGAACGAACCAGAAAAAGAACAGAACTTTTGACCAAAATTCCTTGGAGCGTATTTGCAGTTTTTTCCATTAGAAAACTGCCTAGGGCAGTTTTTGGGTCCTCAAATTGACACTTTCGGCCCTTCAAGAATTAATAAGTTTAATTCTAGAGAGACTCCGAAAATGAATTTTTATTGAAGTAATAATGACGGGAATAAAAAATTTCCAAGCTGACCTGGCAGCTCGACCCCAGCCAGGGGCTCTGCCCCTTGGACCCCGCTTCCAGGGGCGCTGCCCCCGGACCCCCGCCAAGGGGGCGCTGCCCCCTTGGAACCCCCGTCAAATACGGATTACGCGCCTAGGATCGTAATAGATTCAAACAAGGGTGCACTCCGCACCTCCTAACTTGTTTGAAGTCTATTATGATCGAATTGGTCAACACAAGTTAATCCCAATTACACTAAAATATCCAACAAATTATATAAAATCACCCTGAAACACTAAACCAATTTGGACAACCCAAATGAAGTTGTCCTGTACACATGTCCTATAAGAACTGCTGTTAAGGTACAAACATCATGCTAAAGCTCAGAGTTCATAATAACTTTCATTAATGAACCGGACATGTGCTTTTCTTGAACAAAATCTCTAACAAAGCTAAGTGGCATGCATGTTAATTAACATATATTTATGTAACTAATGTCTATTTTACAAAAGAAGCCAAAAAAATGATATCTATTATCTAAATCATGCATATAGAATCTTCAAACTTTAAAAATTCTATGTGCTATGTGTCACACCCCAACCTTGACGGCGGAAACGTCGAGGTGTGAGGGTTAAGATTGTTCACAGCCACATAACGCTATATTTAAATTGCAAATATTATTATCATAAGTCTTAAAATAAAATACAAGCATAAGTCTTAAACATGAGATAATTTCCAAACAAAATAAAACATTACATAAAAATTTTATTTTAAATTAACTAGGTCCAAATCCTAGTCTTATTGCAAGCTTCAAAAGACACTTTAATATTGGAGATTTCCTGAAACATGATGAAAATAAAGAGTCAACTAAAAATAGTTGGTGAGTTTCCAGGTTTTCATACATAATAAGTTTACAAGTAGCAATTCATGTCATGGATTATAAGCTAGTAAGGTTATAGAACACATGTCGTTACAACCAAACTTCGACTTGATTACAAGTATAAAAGATTGGCTAAGTGTATTTGGTTCCCTAGTGCACAAGCGTACGGCCCCTAGAAGTCGGCAATACCTCGACTTTAGCACCAAATAGGCTTGTCAGGCCCAAAGATCTAAGACGTCGCCAGGCTAGCAATAGTTAATGATTGTAAACAAACTATGTATCTCATATAAACACTTACAATACACAAATAACCATGACCAAATAATAAGTAGAATTGCATGTGCATTACAAGTCTCAAATGTTTAAACGTGTATGTAATATAAGCATCATGTTTCACCCCAAATAAGTGTGAAATTATAAAAAGGGGACAAGGAAAACTCACATGTCAAATAAGTATATAACGAAGATCAATAAGAATAATATATGCCGTTCCAAGGTAAAACGTCACAAGACACCTAAATATATAAATATTTCAAGATTTAGGTTAATAATAAGGTTTATCATTTAAACAAGAACTAGGTTCCTTAGGATTTAAGATAGTTTTTGTAAACCAATTTAGTTATTAATAATATATATATATATATATATATTTATTTTGCAAAATAAGGAAATATTCTTACAAAATTGTAAATTCATTGTTATTAGTTTGAGTATCATATAACTTTAATCGAAGAAGGTGTAAGTTCAGGGACGGTTTGGAACAGTTTCAGAATCAAGAAACGGTCGATTTTGGTGGTTTTGGTGCCTCGCCGGACTTGGCCGGAGTCCGGCCGGCGAGGTCACCGGAAAAGCGGGGATGAGAAGGGCGGGGGGTTTGGATTTTGATAAATTACACCTTTGGTCCCTCAACTTTGATTTTCTATTATTTTATGCATAAAGTTTCTATTTCAAGTTTCTAAAATGACAAATTAACCCTCAAACTTAATTTAAGTTTATATTTTAAATATGGTTAAGTTTAATAACCCTTATAAATTATAAATAACCATATTAAAAGTAATCTTATAATTACTAATACTATTATTCATTATTATTACTTATTATTATATTTACTTTTATTAATATTAACATTATTATTATTATTTATACTTAACATTTCATAAAAAAACCCAATTACAATAAAGAATAAGCACAAACAACACGCAAGTTTCAAAATTGACAATAATAACTCTTGTAAGAGTAAACGAAGTTAACTTTTAGTTAACGAAAATACGAGATGTTACAGTCTCCCCAACTTAAAAGAATTTCGTCCCGAAATTAAAAGAAATGAAACTATACAAATAAGAATGGGTATCTCTTCTTCATGTGCTCCTCACGTTCCCAAGTAAATTCAGCGCCACGTTTATTTTCCCAACGAACCTTGACGATTGGGGTTGTTGTGGTTCTAGTCTTCTTCATTATACGATCCATGATCTCTACAGGTTTCTCGACAAAATGTAATGACTCGTCAATCTGAATGTCTTCCAGCGGAACATACAGACTTTCGTCGGCCAAACACTTTCTCAAATTTGAGACGTGGAACACAGGATGAATTCCACTAAGGTCGGAAGGTAACTCTAGTTTATAAGCCACTTTCCCAATCCTTTTCAGGATTTTGAAAGGTCCTACAAATCTTGGAGCCAGTTTGCCCTTCTTTCCAAAGCGAACCACACCTTTCCACGGTGAAACCTTGAGAAGAACCATCTCCCCAACTTGGAATTCTAATGGCTTACGTCGCTTGTCAGCATAACTCTTTTGACGACTTCTCGCCACTTCAAGGTTCTTGCGAATAATAGAAACTTTATCGGTCGTCTCTTGTATAAGTTCAGGACCAGTGATGAAGTTTTCACCAATGTCGGTCCAACAGATCGGTGAACGACATTTTCGACCATAAAGTGCTTCAAACGGTGCCATCTTGATACTCGAGTGGTAACTATTGTTATACGAAAATTCCGCGAGCGGTAGATGCGTATCCCAATCGCCACCAAAGTCAAGAACACAAAGGCGTAGCAAATCCTCCAAGGTTTGGATCGTTCGCTCGGTTTGACCATCAGTTTGAGGATGGTAAGCCGTGCTTAGATCCAGTTGTGTACCCAAGATGTAACACCCGGAAATTTATTATTTTGAAGCCGACGAAGAAAGAAAAGAAATAAGTCCAAAGTCGAGGGACCAAACTCGCCAACGAAGAAAAATCGGGTAATGAGGTGATATGTGTAGGGAGAGGGCAGCCCACTCTCCCCACACTTCACACATTTCAGCCACCAAAGAAGAGAGAAGAGAGAAAGAAGAGAAAAAGGGAGAAAAGGGTTGATTCGGGTGATTCGGGTGTCCAAATCCGTCGAGTAGCAAGCCAAATCGAAGCTCTTGTCTTTGTGCTCGATTGTGTGAGTTCTAGGACCCCACTTTTACTTGTTTTCAACCGATTTTGGGGCTGGAAAGTGTGCAAACCCGTTTTTATGTGTGTGTGTGTTTGACCCATTTGGGTGTGATGTGTATGATGTGTTTAGAGTATGATTTCGAGCTTGTGTGTGCTTGTATGGTGTTAAGATATGCATTCCTAAGGTCCAGGAGGGTTGATTTAGGCTTAGAATGGGTTTGGATGAGCTTGGAGGCCGAAAATGGCAGATTGGGTTCGGGATGAACTCCATTCTGCATCAGCTAGGGCTAGGCGACCGAATGAAGGCCATACGGCCGAATGAGGGCGATTGAAGGTCATTCGCACGATTGGGACTCAGTCGCACGACTGGGAGTCCAGTCGCATGAGGGTTGTACGACTGAGGGTTCAGTCGCATAGATGCTTAGTCGCATGAGTCCATTCGCATGAGGTTAGTCGCATAGGTGCCCATTCGCAGTAATCCCATTCGCACAAGGTCCATACGCACGATTGGATGTTCATTCGCATAGATGTCCATCCGCATGAGTCCAGTCGCATGATGTTCAGTCGCATGGAGGCCATGCGACTGAAGGGTGTCCATACGCCCGGATAGGGCTGTTGCACTCGAAGGAATGTGTAGTTTGACTTCTGGCCTTCGGGGGAAAGGTGCAGATGTAAGTTTTGACGTAAAGTAACCCGTAAGAGCATGTAAGAGGATGATTATGGCCTTAGAGAGCATGTAGGGCATGATGATGATGATGATGATGATGTTGCACGTTTATGCATATTATGAATGTATGATGTTGCCCTATATGATGATGATGAATGTAAATGAATGTTCCTTATTATAATGTATGCTTATCTTTCTTGTGGCTTTACATGTCATGCTAATGAATGAATGAATGAATGAATGAAGTATTATGTAATGTAAAGCGAAAGATAATGAAAGAGGAACATGAAGTAAGAATGCATGCATTAATGAATGATGAATGAACGAAAGAAAGGCTTGCAAGCATATTTATTGGGGTGAGCGACTTTGTGTTGCAAAAGACTCGGATGAAGTGCAATCATTAGATTGCCTATGAGGTGAGCAACCTCGCCGTTGCAAAAGACTCGAGTAAGAGCTATCGTGATGTTGCCTTGGGGTGAGCAACCTTGTTGTTGCAAAAGACTCGGATAGCTTGCTATCGTGATGGGCAATTGGGGTGAGCAACCTTAGGGGTGCAAAAGACTCGGATAGCGAGCAATCATTGAGATTGCCATTGAGGTGAGCGACCATGTCGTCGCAAAAGACTCGGAAGACAGAATGAACGAAAAGAACGAAAGATAATAATGATGTTATCTGTATTTACGTATGTTGAATGATCGCATGATAAAAAGGAATAGTTTTTAATGAAAGTAAAGTATGTTATATTTTTAAAACTAGAACTCACTCAGCAACGCTGACTTTTATTACATTTTCCAGTTGGCAGGTAAATGATTGCTGAGGATGGCACGGCGAAGCTACTCGGCTCTTTTGGGATGGCATCCAATTATATAGCTTTTGTGATGTAATGCAAACATGAATTTTGTAACCGGATAATGATGTATTATTTGGCAAAAGTAATTATAATGAAACGTGATGTCACTTTTGAATGTTTCCGCTGCAATGTTTTCTTAATGAAAATGAAATTATATGTTTTATGTGCGATGAATGACCAACTGTAGGCGTCCCGGGAACGGGGCCTTACACAAGAGTTCTTGCATAGACGACCAAAAATATGAAGTGAAGCGAGCATCTCGGTCGGATATGATGTGCAGAGGTACCCCATGACGACTTACAATCTCATCAACGTATATACGAGCTAACTTTGATGTCTTGTAAGTGTCACGTATGGGTATGAAATGTGCCGACTTGGTCAATCGGTCAACGATCACCCATATGCTATCATGTCCTCGAGATGTTCGGGGTAGCTTTGTTATGAAGTCCATGGATATGTGTTCCCACTTCCACATAGGAATCTCGGGTTGCTCAAGTAATCCACTTGGACGTTGATGTTCGGCTTTAACCTTCGTACACGTGAGACACTTAGCTACATAAGTCGCTATGTCTTTCTTCATTCCAGGCCACCAATATTGACCACGTAGGTCCATATACATCTTATCGGAGCCAGGATGAATAGAATAACGAGTTTGATGAGCTTCGTTCATGATGAAGGTACGGAGGTTATCGCGATTTGGAACCCAAATTCGATTTGCGAAGTACATCAATCCATTGGGTTTCGTTTCCAATTGCGTTAGAAGATTATGCTCCAATTCATCCTTCATTCTTCCTTCTCGTTGTACCATTTGTTGAGCCTCCAGGATACTAGACTCGATGTCACTATCTATCCTCAGGTTTTGTAGCAGTACGGTGGTCTCGTTGACATCAAGTCGGATCTCAGTATCGAACTCACCCAAAGTGTCAAACCATTGGCGTCGATCGCGAATTTCTTGGAATGAGATCATCTTGTTGTGAATCTTTCGACTTAGTGCATCGGCTACAACGTTTGCTTTACCAGGATGGTAACGAATGTCACAATCGTAATCACTAATCAACTCCACCCAACGACATTGTCTCATATTGAGATCTTTTTGATTGAAAACGTGTTGAAGGCTTTTGTGATCGGTGTAGACTATACATTGCGTACCATACAGGTAGTGCCTCCAAATCTTCAAGGCAAAAACAACAGCACCAAGCTCAAGATCGTGTGTTGTGTAATTCACCTCGTGAACCTTCAATTGTCTCGATGCATATGCTATGATCTTCCCTCGTTGCATGAGAACACAACCAAGGCCTTGTTTGGATGCATCACAATACACGGTGAAATCGTCGTTTCCATCGGGTAGGGTCAAGATAGGAGCATTGCACAACTTGTGCTTTAACGCTTCAAAAGCTTCTTCTTGCTCGGGACCCCACTCGAATGGTTTATTCTTTTGTGTCAAAGTAATGAGCGGTTTCGCGATCCTCGAGAAGTTGGCAATGAATCGCCGATAATAACCAACAAGACCAAGAAAGGAACGAACTTCGGTAGGAGTTGTAGGAACACACCAATTCTTCACAGCTTCCACCTTTGCAGGATCCACGTGAATTCCTTGGGTATTCACCACGTGTCCTAGAAATTGAACTTCCTCGAGCCAGAAATCACACTTCGAGAACTTCGCGTACAATTGCTCTTTCTTTAACAATTCAAGAACCAATCTCAAATGTAGTTCATGATTGGTGTTGGACTTGGAATAGATAAGTATGTCATCAATGAAAACGATCACAAACTTGTCTAGATAAGGCTTGCATACACGGTTCATGAGATCCATGAAGACAGCAGGAGCATTGGTTAAACCAAAAGGCATCACCATAAACTCATAGTGCTCATAACGAGTACGGAAAGCGGTCTTTGGGATATCATCATCATGGACTCGTAATTGATGATAGCCAGAACGTAAATCGATCTTCGAGAAAATAGCAGCTCCTTGAAGTTGGTCAAACAAATCATCGATACGAGGAAGAGGATAACGGTTCTTGATGGTAAGCTTGTTAAGCTCACGATAATCGATGCACATACGAAACGTTCCATCTTTCTTCTTCACGAAAAGAACAGGTGCACCCCAAGGCGAAGAACTAAGATGGATGAAACCCTTCTCGGATAGCTCCTGAAGTTGACTAGAGAGTTCTTGCATTTCCGATGGTGCAAGTCGATATGGCGACTTAGCCACGGGGTTTGCTCCCGGTATCAAGTCAATTTTAAACTCGACTTCACGCACGGGAGGTAAACCACTAAGGTCATCGGGAAATACCTCAGGAAAGTCTCGTACGATAGGGACATCCTTAAGTTCTTTCCCTTTGACTTTCGTGTTGACCACGTAAGCCAAGAAGGCCATATACTTCTTGCTTAAGCACTTTCGGGCTTGAGTGCAAGACATGAGTTTAAGTCCTTTGGAAGATTTTTCACCAAACACTTTCAACGTATCTCTAGAGGGTAACGGTATACGAATGCATTTCTCGAAACAAATAATCTCGGCATGGTGTTTGGCTAACCAATCCATACCAATGATGACGTCGAAGCTTCCAAGTTTCATAGGGATAAGATCGATAAGAAAATCATGCGTGTCAAGACTTAAGATGCAATCACGAATAACGACATCAACGGTGATCGGTTCTCCATCGGCAACTTCAACGGTAAGAGGTCTTCCTAGTTTCGTATATGGCTTAGCAAGTATGGGTTCAAACTCTAACGAAACAAAACTCTTATCGGCTCCAGAATCAAATAGGACATAGGCATAAGTTTTATTAATAAGGAACATACCTGTTCAATTTTAAAGGTATTTAACGACATAGGTAACACATGAAAAGAATTAGGTCACAAAAGTTAAAGGTAAGTGAACATACCATTCAACACATCGTTGTTTGCTTGTGCTTGATTTGCGTTGATGTTGAAAGCACGTCCTCGGGCTTGTGGAACATTACCCACAAGACGAGGGCATTGTGGGCGGAAATGACCAGGTTCCCCACAGTTGTAGCAAACACGGTTTGTGACCATGGCGGCGTTGTTGTTAGGTGCACGGTGACAAGTCGCCACCAAGTGACCATATTTACCGCATAAAGTACAGATACGGCATGGTTGATTTCCCGGGTGATGGTACCTACAAATGTTGCACATAGGCTGAGGACCAGCATAAGCCCTAGCCCCAGGCACTTGTGCCACAGGTGCAGCCGCAGGTACAAGTTGTCTTTGAGGTTGTTTGGGTGCAGCCACAGCATAATTGCGCGCCGGTGTGAACTTGCGCTTCTTCTTGTTGTTGTTGTTGTAAGACGGTTCAGCTTTGGTCTCCTTAACAGTCTCGGTAGCCGTCTTCTCTACCTTCTTTGCACCCTTCACAAACATGGTGCCCGCTCGTATATGGTTCTCGGTGAGTTGAGCGGTGATAGTAATGGCTTCTTCCAAGGTTGTGGGTCGGCTACCCACCACAGCATCTTGAATTTGGGGTGGTACACCCTTAATGAACTTCTCGATGTTGCGGGGGACAGTGTCGACCATGTGAGGCAGCAGTATACTCAACTCATGATGCCTAGTTGAGTAGGCCAAATGGTCACCATCGTTTTGCTTCAAGTTCCAAAACTCCTCTTCCAACTTTTGCAACTCACTCCTTGGGCAGAACTTCGCGATGGCGATGTTCTTGAACTCTTCCCAGGTAAGTGCTTGCACAGCTTCGGGTCCACGGTTCCTCTTCTCGCTATTCCACCAGGTAAGTGCCCTTTGTTGGAGCACACTAGTAGCATAACGAACCTTGAGCGTCTCGGGACACTCACAATTGATAAAGGTATTCTCCATGCTTTCGAACCACTCAAGAAGACCAGTGGCTCCTTCCTTGCCACTAAAACTAGTGGGCTTGCATGAGCTAAAGTGTTTGAAGGTGCAAGTTTGATTGTTCCCGTTTTGGTTGTTCCCGTTTTGGTTGTTGCTGTTCTCTCCATGACCATTACCATTGTTGCTAGCGTTGGTCATTAAGGTGCTATTAAGTTCAGCAACCATGGTCGGGATGACAGCAGCCATTTGTCGAGCAATCATGGCGGCTAACTTACGATCGGAATTTCCACGCTTTCCATGATGACGAGACATGCTGGAATATATAAAATGAGTTAGATACGAGAATTGGAATAACAAGGATCATAATTCAACAAGGATAAGGCAAAAGTTGTAAGGCACATGGAATGGTTCCATTTGGTAACGCATTACCATTTGGAAACGTTGACACGTCAAGGTAAGTTGACCCACTCGCCTTAGAAATTTGTGTATGTTGACCATAGTTTATCACTCATCCCAGAAATCCCCAGGTAAGCATAACTAGTCCCGTAGGATTTATGCGATATGCTTGCCTTAGCCCGAGGGCCTTTTGCCAGGAAATCCAGAATACAAGTGTCTATGTGTCACACAAATATCTTAGGTTTATGAAATCAAAACCTTGATGAGATTTTACATGGATTAGACATAAGTCTAAGGATTCAAGTCATAAGCATAAGTATACAATTCCACGTGTCGTCGAGAATAAGATTAGGAAGTTTCATTTTTCGGGGAGAGTCAAAGTGTCAAAGGTAAGTTTAGGGAGACGAGTAACAAAGTTTAAACATTTACAAGGCAAACCTATGCTAAGGCATCAAGTTGCACATAAGTAAGGTATAGCATTATGTAGCATGTAACAATATATATATTTCCAAGAATATAAATATTTTTCTAAGAGGTTCATGCATAAGCTATAGTCTAGGTCACCATTTCTAATAACCTAAATCCCTATAGTTATGGGCTCTGATACCAATCTGTCACACCCCAACCTTGACGGCGGAAACGTCGAGGTGTGAGGGTTAAGATTGTTCACAGCCACATAACGCTATATTTAAATTGCAAATATTATTATCATAAGTCTTAAAATAAAATACAAGCATAAGTCTTAAACATGAGATAATTTCCAAACAAAATAAAACATTACATAAACATTTTATTTTAAATTAACTAGGTCCAAATCCTAGTCTTATTGCAAGCTTCAAAAGACACTTTAATCTTGGGGATTTCCTGAAACATGATGAAAATAAAGAGTCAACTAAAAATAGTTGGTGAGTTTCCAGGTTTTCATACATAATAAGTTTACAAGTAGCAATTCATGTCATGGATTATAAGCTAGTAAGGTTATAGAACACATGTCGTTACAACCAAACCTCGACTTGATTACAAGTATAAAAGATTGGCTAAGTGTATTTGGTTCCCTAGTGCACAAGTGTACGACCCCTAGGAGTCGGCAATACCTCGACTTTAGCACCAAATAGGCTTGTCAGGCCCAAAGATCTAAGACGTCGCCAGGCTAGCAATAGTTAATGATTGTAAACAAACTATGTATCTCATATAAACACTTACAATACATAAATAACTATGACCAAATAATAAGTAGAATTGCATGTGCATTACAAGTCTCAAATGTTTAAACGTGTATGTAATATAAGCATCATGTTTCACCCCAAATAAGTGTGAAATTATAAAAAGGGGACAAGGAAAACTCACATGTCAAATAAGTATATAACGAAGATCAATAAGAATAATATATGCCGTTCCAAGGTAAAACGTCACAAGACACCTAAATATATAAATATTTCAAGATTTAGGTTAATAATAAGGTTTATCATTTAAACATGAACTAGGTTCCTTAGGATTTAAGAGAGTTTTTGTAAACCAATTTAGTTATTAATAATATATATATATATATATATATATATATATATATATATATATATATATATATATATATATATATTTATTTTGCAAAATAAGGAAATATTCTTACAAAATTGTAAATTCATTGTTATTAGTTTGAGTATCATATAACTTTAATCGGAGAAGGTGTACGATTTATTAATGATTTAGGTAAAAATTTAATTTTTACATAAACTCATTCTTATAACAATAATTAAAATTTAATAATAAAATATTAAGGTATTTTTTTATAAAAATAAATTTACAAAAAATCATTTTGTTAATTTAAAGGTTAAAAGTTTATGAAAATTATTTTTTATAATTTATAGAAATTTTCTAGAAAAGAATTAAGGCCTAAAAGGCTTTTTTTTAAAAAATAAGAGGGTGCCCGGGTTCGAACCCGGGACCTCTTGAATGCAAGGGTGTGTTGTGAACCGGTGTACCATGGCTTCCAGCCGCGGTATAACTCTGTTCCATTTCCTTTTAACACCAAGTTTCTTTTCCCCAACCTCAAGAACCCTAGTTTAGATCCGAACCAAATTGATCATCTAAACGATGTTGATAACCAAATTAACCATGGGGCTTTTGTTTCCCATGGTTAATCGAGCATATCCATGAATGTAATTTACCCGAATAAGTTCGAATTGAAGCAATCCTAATCGAAGAACAAGTCGCGGTCGTAGTACACAATGGATGAGAAATCCCCAATGATAATCCAATTAAACTTGCAGATAGCCTCGAATGATGATCCAGATGCGAAGCCCTATGTTGATTTTGGTTCAATTCGTTCGGAGATTGGATTTTGGTAAGGTTACAGGTCGCGGAAAAGAATGAAATTGGATTCGTTGTTTGTGTTGATTCAGGTGCAATTGGAATTGATAGAAGCTTTAGACTACTTAGACGTTCGATTATGAATCATTTAATTTGGTTATTATTAAGTTTTAATGGTCGAACGGCTATATGGTTAAAGACGTTCGGTTAATCATTCGATTGGGTTCGTAACCGACGTTTAAACGCAATCAAAGTTCATAATGGTGTTCGAATCGAGTTCAGGGACGGTTTGGAACAGTTTCAGAATCAAGAAACGGTCGATTTTGGTGGTTTTGGTGCCTCGCCGGACTTGGCCGGAGTCCGGCCGGCGAGGTCACCGGAAAAGCGGGGATGAGAAGGGGGGGTTTGGATTTTGATAAATTACACCTTTGGTCCCTCAACTTTGATTTTCTATTATTTTATGCATAAAATTTCTATTATTTTATGAATAAAATTTCTAAAATGACAAATTAACCCTCAAACTTAATTTAAGTTTATATTTTAAATATGGTTAAGTTTAATAACCCTTATAAATTATAAATAACCATATTAAAAGTAATCTTATTATTACTAATACTATTATTCATTATTATTACTTATTATTATATTTACTTTTATTAATATTAACATTATTATTATTATTTATACTTAACATTTCATAAAAAAACCCAATTACAATAAAGAATAAGCACAAACAACACGCAAGTTTCAAAATTGACAATAATAACTCTTGTAAGAGTAAACGAAGTTAACTTTTAGTTAACGAAAATACGAGATGTTACACTATGAGTTAAAAACATGGAGTAAATGATTGTTCCATCACAGCTTGATTTGGATAATCATGGTCCATATTCCACATAAAGCCACTCCATAAGCTGTCTTCAGATACAGTGTCCCACCCTCTTGTAACATCTTGAGACTGCCCAAAGTCAACCTATGAGAGCAGACGATCGCTTGCGACGAAACAAACATCTGCCCCAACATTCCCCAGGTATTCGCCCCTACTTGTACATGTGTTGGCGCCTTGTCCAGTAGAACTATTATGATGGATAATTATTCGAAGGGGATATTTTAAGAGAATGATGGGGAAAATGTACATTTTAAGAGTTTTTACTTTTTTAAAATGTTTTGAACTCTATAAAATATATAAAGTATAAGTCAATTATTGATTATATTATATCATATTTATAATTAACTTTATAAAATTCAAAAGGTGTATATCTATATCTTATTTATATATATATATATTAAAAACTTAAATAAATAAATTATTTAAATATTTGTAAAGTTTATCTACTATAGTTTTACTTTTTATAATTTTATTATAAAATACAGTGGTTTGTATTTTTTTTTAAGTTTTATTTTCATTACATATATATTAGAAAAAACCATGTTATGTTGCTTCTAGTTATATTTTCAAGTTTTCATGTTGGTGTAGTAAAATATGTAATTGTCACGAAAGAGATGGATGCGAGTGGTTACCCGGTTGAGAACCCACAAACAAAACTTGTTTTGTAAAGGCATTCCACTTAGCAACACCACAAGAACCATCAAAGAAAAAACCATGATTATCATATTCTTGATCACAAAATCAATGAACTGTCTTATGTCTAGTTTGGTTTTAACCGCATTACCTAGTGGCCCGTCTCTAGAATCAGTGAACGTGCCTCCTCGTGTCGTGTTTCTCGGGCTTTTAGATGTAGGAAGTCAACCCAAAGACCAAACCAAATAAAAAATGTTTAGTCAGTTTTCATGTTTATTCAGGTTGGGTTGGTCAACGTGTAGATTAAAAAACCAAGGACAACATACTTGAAATTGTTAATTGGATTTAATATCTTTTCACAAGAAGGTTTGGTAGTGTACACTAACAAATGTTACCACAATAGTATTACACTCGAACGAGAATCAACTATTAAATTCACAAGTTGTTCAAACATATGTTTAACACAAACAAATATTATAACTATTTTTACTTGAAAATATGTGTAACACCCGGAAATTTTTCTTTGAGGCCGACGAAAGAAGAAAAAGAATTAAAGTCCAAAGTCGGGGACCAAACTTGCCAAAACGGGAAAAGGTTGAATGTGTGGGAGTATAAAAGGAGGAGGGCAGCCCACACCCTCCCCCACACTCACACATTTCAGCCATAAAGAGAAACAGGAAGAAAAAGTGGTCTCGAGCTTGGTTCGTGTGGATTCGAGCGTGAAAGTTGAAGTGTAGCGTGTTGATTCGAAGCTCTTCTCATCGGGATTGTTTGTGTGAGTTCTAGGACCCCTCTTTTACACGTTTTCAACTGATTTTGGGGCTGGAGCACATCTAAAACCCGTTTTTGAAAAAGTTGGGTGTTGACCCGTTTTTATGCATATGTGTATGTGTTTGATGTGTGTGGGGTTGGATTTCGGGCTTGTGTATGCTTGAATGATGTTATGGTGGGTGTTTCTAAGGTTTAGGATGGTTGATTTGGGCTAAAATCGAGTTGGGAAGAGCTTGGAGGCCAAAAGGGGCAGTTTGCGTTCGGCTGAAACTACATTCTGCATCAGCTAGGGCTAGGCGACCGACTGGAGTGCGATTGGAGGCCATACGGCCGATTGGCGTGCGACTGAGATCCATGCGCATGATTGCCATGCGACTGAAGTCCATACGCATGATAGTCATGCGACTGAAGTTCATGTGCATGTAAGGCATGCAATTGAAGGATTGTGCGACTGAGGTTCATTCGCACGAAGGTTATGCGACTGAGGTCCATGCAACTGAGGTTCATTCGCACGAAGGGTATGCGACTGAAGCCCATGCGCCTGAAGTCACGCGACTGAAGGCCATACGCATGAAAGCTGCGACTGAGAGTCCATACGCATAGGGTCCATTCGCCTGATATCCATTCGCTAAGTGTTCATTCGCATGGAAAACCATGCGACTGAAGGGTGTTTATACGCACAAATAGAGCTCGTGCACCCGAAAGAGCCTAGTTTAACCTTCTGACTCTCGGGGAGTTGTGTAGAGGTAGGTTATGACATGGGAGGTTCCCGGAGGTTCCCGTAAGTTGACTTTTGAAGTCATAGTTAGTTTTTGGGGCATGTTGTCGATGTGGGTTTATTGCTTATGTGTGTTGTTATGTATGTTTATCTTATGCCTCGTATGATGATGTTGTACGTTGATATGTTCCTTGTTTTATTTGATTGTCTTCATGTGGCTTTCTTGAATGTTAATGAATAAAAAGAAAGTATTATGTAACGTAAAGTGGAAGATAATGAAAAGAGGAACATGATGAACGCATGCATTAACGAATGATGAATGTAACATAAGTCTTGCAAGCATTGGATATCGGGACACGCCAATTATAAGGTGTTAGCCCAACGGTGTACGGGTTCGCTATCCCGGGAGGATGCACATCGGGGTCCATCTTTGTGATCGACCATTTATATAGAACCTCTACCGCTTACCCCGGTACTACGGCACCATGTATAGTTGTCTATTGATAGACTTCGGCCCAGTAGCCATATAGTTTGGGGTGTAGCATATGGTATTGGTACGGAAGATATAGAACCTCTACCGCTTACCCCGGTACTGCGGCACCATGTATAGCTGTCTATTGATAGACTTCGGCCCAGTAGCCATATAGTTTGGGGTGGCATATGGTATTGGTATGGAAGATATGAAAAGTGAAAGAAAGAACGAATAATGAAGATAAATAAAGATATTATCTATGTGTACGTATGATGTATGATCGCATGAAAGTAATGAACGGTTTTAATGAAAGTAAGGTATGATTTATTTTAAAACTAGAACTCACTCAGCAACGCTGACTTTTATGTGTTTCCAGTTGGCAGGTAGTGGTTGCTGAGGATGGCACGGGGCGGCTACTCAGCTCTTTTGGATGGCATCCATATTTACAATGCTTTTGTAATGAAATGGAACATGTATTTGTAATTGGAAAATGATGTATTAAATTGCAAAAGCCTTTATTATTTAATGGAACGTTTGTTTAAATGTTTCCGCTGCAACGTTTTATGAAATATAAGTGTAATTATATGTTCTATGTGCGATGAGAATCTAACTCTAAGCGTCCCGGGAACGATGCCTTACAATATGTTAAGCAATCACAATTTATTGGCCAAAACACATGTTACCATAATAGTATTACACTCGAAAAAAAAGTAATAAACAAATACTTTAAGCAAATACATGAGAATGCTCGAGTATTAAATCAACATACCTTGTTAGTAATCGGTTTAAATGGTTTAATACAAAATGGACTGATGTAATGATGACTTCTGTCATCGATTAAACACGAATGGATGAAAGAACTGATCGAGTTCTTAAAAGGTAAAAAAATATCATTGATTAAAATTCTAAAAGATAAAATATAAAATATAAATTATCAAGTATGACGATATGGTATTCGGGTTCTTCGGGTCAACCCTAATTGCCAAAACACAAATTAAAGACTGAGTTAAATAAGAAAACCAGTTTCAGGTATGATCTGTAATCGGGTTCGGATTTTTTGGGTTATGCCTTAATCAAGTTCAGATAGAGTTTAATTGGCTTTGGTATTCAGGTTTGGGTAAAATCACCACTAGTTTGTTGCCACCTCAACCAAGCTCTTTACGCTCTACGCAAAAGAACATAAATCTTGTTTTTTTTTTTTTTCAGAGTTTTTACCGTTGTGGTGTTTCTTTAATTTTTAGATGTTGCTTGCCGCCATACACT
>CM046043.1:196569-229069 GCA_025215565.1 Flaveria ramosissima | reverse complement strand
AATATTCTAAGACAATCAAACCGACCAATTTTGAGTTATGATCAATTACCCAGGCCAAACTATTTTCCCACCTAACTATTTTCCCGCCTACATTAAAAAAAGAACCAAGAAATCTTGAGACCATAAGGAGTATACTGGTGTCAAATTTGTAACATAATAATTCACAACATAGTTTTTAAAAATTGAAAATCTTTGGACAAAAGTGTTTACAGTCAACCTAACCAACCTCTTTTGATTACCATAAAAATCACTCATTTTGAACCAGTCATGTGTAACCAGTACCCTACTCATCCATATTGCATGTTTACCCACCTCTAAATCTTAGCAAATGATAGTAAAAATAGATAAAAATCGCTTCCAATTGAAGAACCAAAAAAGCCATACAGAGAAGAAAAATAGTATCACATTTGAAAAAACAATGATAGTTACTAAATATTGATACAAGAAACTAAACTATCAGATTAAACTTAGGGGCTGTTTGATTTGCTTCTGACCCGGTCAGACATTTTGGCCGGTTAGTGTGTTTGATCATCACATTTTTGCGTCTGACCCGGTCCGACGCCACTGACCCATGCCTATTTTCCCTCTTACCGGGTCAGTTTTGAAACAAGCTCTTACCCGGTCATCACCTTCTGACCGAGTAAGAGCAATCAAACAGCCCCTTACTCATTTTGACCCAACCATGTCTTTGACTAATTCCCCAACCACTTCATTACACATACACCTCACTGAATTATATTTATAAATGTATAAAACATCCAAAGTGAAATTAATAAAAACCATATGTAAGTACTTATTAAGATAAAAGCGTTGATAAGGGCAATTTCAAATGGTGAACAATTATATAGAACGATAAACCATGGCAGGGTGGAAACAATTACCTTAATCGTTAAGTAGCCCAAGGATAGAAATTGTTACCTTGATCCTTTGGTCGTCACAACCTAGGCCGGAATTTACAGGTGAACTCAAATGAAAATGAAAGAACAACTATATAAAATGATAAACAAAGGGAGAGTCAAAATTTTAACCTTAATCTTTGAATCCTTGAGTAGCCAAAGGGATCAAAATTTCACCAAAATCAAGAAAAAATTTGAAGGGCATTCTCGAATGAAAATGAACAAAGAGTTAATACTAGTTGATAAACCAAGGTAGGGACAAAATTGTTACCTTAATCAATGAGCAGCCCACGCATCGAAATTGCTACCTTGATCTTGTAGTAGCTGGAATCAAGATTACAATATTAAGTGAATGAAAATAATGAGCAGTTATACATAACGATAAACCTAGGGAGGGGCAAAATTTTACCTTTATTTCTAAGTAGCCCACGAATTATAATTTTTTCCTTTAGCCACCCTAATCAATATCAGAATTTAAGGGTAGTCAAGAATGAAAACGAATGACAAGTTATACAAAATTATAAACCAAGGGAGGGTTAAAATTGTAACCTTAATCACTAAGTAGCCCACGGATCTAAACTGTTAAATTTAATCCACAATACACGGGAATCAAAATCAATATTTAAGGGCAATGTTATATTTTAGAGAACAAAGAGTTATACATATCTAAAATTTAAGGTCAATGTAAAAGTTTGTAGCAGTTTCTGAAATATGTTTTTTTTAATTCTCACCTTAACATTCGCTTTACTTGAACAACCAGACCCTATCCATTTTTATCATGAAAATTAAGAGCCAACCAATTGCCTACCAAAAAACTATAGAAAAATACAAAAACAGATACCTTGATATTTGTAAGAGTGCCATGTAACAATGGGTTATGTGGTTGCTATATGTGAACTGACACAGAAACACCGTGTAAAAATGATTTCCCATGTAACTGTTGGCCCATACTCTGTGGCCAGTGCATGGCACCATTCATGCCAAACTGCTGATTAACAAGAATTCTATGGGTTAGAACAGACAAACATGCCTCTTCTCTATCAAGAAAATGGTATTCACCATCACTAGGTATATTTAGAGGATTATCTTCAACTTCTTAACACCCAAAACCAGCCTCACCTAAACTATCTTGACTGAAATAGGCATAATGTGATGCATCAGATAGTTTGTCATCTGCATAACAATTGAAAATGCATCAGGTTCAAAAAAGAAAAGATTGAAACAACTCTTGAAGAAACCATTCTGAATATAAGAACAATTTTTTGAAATCAAGTATTACTCACCTCCCCACATAACTAAAAGGAACAAAAGAACCATCATTTAATGCCCATATAAGTGGCAGCTGATTATGAACCACC
Organism: Flaveria ramosissima; assembly: GCA_025215565.1. NCBI lineage: Eukaryota > Viridiplantae > Streptophyta > Magnoliopsida > Asterales > Asteraceae > Flaveria > Flaveria ramosissima. The sequence goes on along the minus strand of CM046043.1, from coordinate 226,815 downwards.
CCTCATTATCATGAATATAATCTACATCAATTTGAAGATGGATTAATTTACATCAATAACCATTGATTAAATTGCAGCTATGACCTAAAATGGATTAAATTACATCAATAAGCATGAATCAAATAGTCATAACAGCATTTATATGAAAAAAAACCCTTAATATACTCAGAAAAGGAAGATGATTGCTACCAATTTTTTTAAATCGTTGTCACAAAAATCTTCAAGGAAAATGCTACAATAAGTCTTATGACTCTTGTTCTTTCCAACTTCCATTTTTTGGAACTAAAATAACACAAAATCCATAAATTGCACATTTAAAAGATGAAGAACTAACATCAAAATTAACCTTACCTGAATCGTAAAACAAATTCGGGAAGCAGATTTACTGTGGAATTATGAAGGACTTTGAAGTAGATCTAGCAGATGATTCAGGAATAATGAAGGACTTTGAAGTGCTTTTTTTTTCAAACAAAGGGAACCGGCTCTGGCTGCAGCTAGGGCCAATAAGGTATACCCATGCTGATATTACATATATCAGACCAAAGGTTATGATAGGAACCAAACAAGCTAGAGTCACAAAGGTATACATAGATCTAATAGGTTCAAGGCACCATCTTTCAGAATAAAGGTATCAAAAACATGGACTAATGTGGTAGATTTTGTTATTAGATCCTTCACCCAAGACACTCCAGAAGAAAGAATTGAATAAAAGATAAAAGTTTGAATCATTTATGGTCATCACTAAATTTGATTATTCACAACTTATTGACTTTTGAAGAAGTTGAAGAAAGATTATTTTGATCATTTTAAAATTTTGACTTGGGTGGATTATTAACAACTACTACTCCTATTACATTAAAAGAACTTTCCAACTTGTAATAAATTGTCACGTGTTTTACAATACATAAAGCTAATGATTATAGTTTTGCTTTTCATGTTGTGTTCCAGTTGATAAAAAAGTAAGTTTATAGTTTGATCAAAGACATTCCATTATAAAAGAAATATAATTTTTTAGAATATCCTTTCATCAGCCTACCCACCCGGTATGACATTTTCAGAAGAACCATCCTGACCGGATTATGAACACTTTCAGAATGTTTAAATACTAAAATCTCATGTCACACCCCTGTCACAGATTCAAATTTAAACCCATGAACTTATACTACAACTTATGTTGTTGTAGCATGATATTTTACCCCTAAAAGTACACACAATGCCAACGTTTCTGCACAAGTATAAAAAAATTGTATGAACAGGACAGACTTACAATAAGCTGAGGCTTGGTTCTTCAAATCTCAACACAGCATAGTTAGTCATTCATGATGGGGGCGGGATGAAATTGTGTCTATTTTGGACCACTAAATATCTTAAATTAACACTGCACAAGATCACCATGGCAGTTAATGGATATCACACAGTCAAATTGATCACAACCAAATGACCAAATTACATAAATCACATGTGTTTCTGAAATGAAGAATAACAAGAAGAACACACATATCCTACAAGTATACATCCAAGTATTACAGCCAAAATGATGCATTCCAATTTTCATTATAACCCAGTCTAATAAATAGTTTCATAAGCTAAGAATTGAAAGTTTTCTTGATCTTATATAAGCTGGTACTTCCAATAACAATAAGAGGCAAAACACTACAGGTCATAAAACTTGCTTGTAATAACTCAAAATGTTTTGCAAGTATATGTCCCTCGCACAGCATAAACCAAGAACTTAGAAGTGCCACTTTGAGTTCAGCAAACATAAGGAAGATTATTTGTTATGCAGCAAACATAAGATTACGAGTTCAGATTTGGACTGCTACCTTGATGAATGCAAGGGTAAAGAACACAAACATGTAATTATATTGAACAAACATGTCACAACAAAACAAAGGGCAAAAATTATAGAGAGGAGCAACTGAATCGTACATGATGAAGCCTGAGACCCACTCACAACTTGATATACACACAGATTACAGATGAACACACAGATATATTACACACACACAGATGGTAAACAGAGCCGTATATATTACCAACAGCTTCACGACATTACCTGATAATTGAATATTTTCATAGTTTCTGTACTTTTTCAATCATCTTATCAGAATTTAAGGCCAGTTCAGAATGAAAACAAACAAACAAAAAAAAAGGTATAGAGAAGAGTTAAGCAAGGGAGTGTAGAAATTGTTACAGATGAATGGTGATCGAGGAGTCCACACATTGAAGTCATCAGAATCGATGGATTTAGGGCAATCTATAGAAATGAAAACAAATGAAAAGTTAGATAGAAGGATAAAAATAGATGAGAAGAAGAAGTGGAACCAAATTGTGAAGAAACCGAATGTCCTCCGGAAAACATGTTGTTTGCTCAAGTAACGACACCATCGGAACTTCGCCGGAAACTTGTTAAACTCGCCGGAAAACTTGTTAGACTCGCCGGAACGATTACAGGGATTTTGTTGTGGCTCCGTTTGTTAGGGTTCAGATTTGGGGGTTTGATTTTATAGTGATTTGGGGGATTTTATTGTGACCGTTGTACACATAATCTAGACGAAATCGACACTCGATTGAAAAGATGATAATTAGTCTCCACACGGGTTTATTGGGTTTGCTAAATTCGTTTCCTTTCTTATGAAATCATTTCCTTTTATATAAAACGAGTTTTTTACCCGCATAGATGTGGTGGAATTTTTCACCCACCTAAAATTTAAAAGTGAAACTTAGAAAACAAAATGGTTATTGGATTTTAATAATCTCGATCTAACTTTCATTTATTGGTCGGTATTAATACTAACTCAAGAAATGTTTATAGACACTTTTAATTTTAATCTTATTTTATTACAGTGATTTATTACTAACCGAGAGGTTTTTTTATGACATGGACTACTTATATGACCAAAACACTACGCAGAGAGTTGAAATCAACAGTTAGGTCCGAAACTTCTATACCTGAAACCTGTTAATTCCACATCCTGATCTAAACCCACTTGACTCGTTGGAGGAAAATCTCAGGTGACAATAAAGGCTAGAAACCGAAAAATAGACCTGAAAGAAGCTGGACGGTTGCGGAGTTGAAAAATAGCTTAAAGTTTGTCCCATTTCATCAAGAAAAACTAACGCTGGTTACCTCTTAGTTAGTAAGAGGTCGTTGGAGGAAAAAAAGCTCAAAGTTGGTAGTGTTTGTAAATATTCTTGAGTTGGGATTAATCCCGACCGATAAATGAAAGTTGTGATAATTAAAACCCAATAACTCAAAACAAAACTTGTATAAGTAAAACAAAACCAACAAAGAAATAATGTCCAACATCAAAAAATGCTCAAACAACATGCTAGATGGTTTCTTTGTTAATTTCACATGACAATAATTAATATAGAATGTAACTAAGTTGAGTCAAAAAACTTTTGTTTTAGAAAAAGAAACCAAAAAAAGTAATTGGCCCAACATTCTAACTTGGGTGTTTGAGCAAAGTGAGGTGCGCAAGGAGCAGTGAACGATTAAGCTAAAGCTTACATTTGTGACCAAGTCTGAAGCAAGTACATATAATACGTAATAAAAAAGTAAAAAAGCAAAATAAAAAGAAAGAAAAGAAAAAAAAACGATTGGACCAATCACATTTCTCGTTGTGGCACGTCGGTGGTAGTTCTACACTTCTAAATAAGTTTATATAGAATCCTTTATCTTCTATTATCCTTTACTCATGTTAAGCTTTTCTATTTGTTTAACAATATAATTTAAGTTAATATTAATATCGAAGTTTTAAATCTCCATTTTACCAAATTAAATTATATCAGCTATATACTGGTGTTCAGCAGTGAACTAATTTTAAGTAAAATAAACATATCGTCACATGTATTTGGGATTTATGAAAATGATGCCATGTTTTTGTGAAAATAAGTGCTAATGGACCCGAAAGCTCACTTAAAAACAAAAGGTCACAATTTATTTTATAAATTTATCTGGGTATCAAGTATAAAGGAAAATAATATATGTAAAAATTAAAAGCTTAAAATCTGAGAGAATTTAAATTATTAAAAACACAAAATTAAAAAATCACTAAAAGATAAAATAAACACTACTAATCAATCTATTCTCATCATATATATATATATATATATATATATATATATATATATATATATATATATATATATATATATATATATATATATATATATATATATATATATATATATATATATATAATCTCTCTATTTTAGTTAACTATTATAAATTTGTGTTACATTTCATTCTTGTGGTCATGTTTGTCATGTGTGACATTCTTAGGCCGTGTCCATTATAAATATATGTCAAAGATGAAAAAAAAAATTCTAAAAAAGTTTTAATACTCATCTTCTTGATAAAAATTCTATAGAAAATGGATTTTTTATAAAAAACAAAAAGTTTCTGAAAACAAAAATAATTAAAATCAGGAGTTTCCACACAATGATTTTGTTTATAAAAATGAAAAATTTGCAAATGGGTTTTCTTAAAGAGGAAAAATTGTTTATGTTACTAAAACAAGTAAAAACCATAGTTTTTAAACAACAGATATTTATAAACGAATGGCATTTAAAAAATAGTCTTTTAGAACGAAATGCTCAAAAAAACCATTTTTAAATGGAAGTTTTTAAGAAGATAATGAAAATATTTTATTAATTAAAGTACTTACTTTTACGAATTTTCAATTATATCTTATCTTAAATAAGTTTTATAGTTCGTAACCCTTCTTTAATAAATACTTAATAATTTCTATAAATAAATTAGTATAATAAATGGGGCCTAGTTAAATTCTATATCCGGATAAATATTTAATTTTATTTTTTTGGCATATAAATCTATTCAATATCATTTTAAGATATATGATTCAGATTTTATACGTCACATTTCAAACATTTTTCATCTTTTAATAACATCCTTAATCATAAAAATATCAAAGTTCAATTCTATTTTATTAACTACATTCATAGTTAAGTTAATATTTCAAAAATAAATTATGCAACTTCATTTATAAATATGCAATTCAGATTTTGTACTTGGAATTACTATCCATTACAAATACCAGTACTAACATGATGAATAGCTTTTTATTGTTGTTCACTGTGTTGGCAGTAGCCAACCAGAGGCTGCCACACTTGGCAAACCTACTTGTTAAAAGGTAATTTGGAGAATTGGTTACGTATTTTAATTGTTAAAAGAAGAACGGCTTCTAAACTTATACCCTAAAGGTAATTTGGAGAATTGGTTAAGACGTTTGATTCCTTCACACAACCTTCTTTTTTTCCCCATTTATTAAGTTTAGGTTTTTAAGTCGATCATTACACCATCATTTACATTTTATTACCACCGGTTTTAATACTTAAATCTCATGTTATCTACATTACAAATATAAAACCGCGGGAGCTAGCCCCACCGCGTAGCCGGGTTTGTGACCACTAAAGTTGTGGGTTCTTTTATTTTTTTTTTATTTTCCTTAAAGATGTTGTTAAAGTGAGGCGAAAATACTGTAAAATTGTTAGTTTTTTTAAACCGTTGTTAAAGACTTTTTTAGTTTTTGCTTTAACTAGAGGTGACGGTGGTATGTTTAGTGGGAAGCACGCTGTCACATCCCGACGGAAGCATGAAATGCTTGGGTGTGACTATTTAGCTCGGAACGCATTGATTACAAAGTAAAATGCAACACACATATTGTAAGGTCCCATTCCCGGGAAGCCTCACAGTTGGTTATTCATAGCATAAAATCATTTTAATAACAAAACATTGCAGTAGAATTAAATAGACATTCATTTGAAACTTGTAAATCATATTGTACTCATACATTTGTCTCTCAAATGAAATACGAACATTGTACTTTGATTAATTAAAATAAACGATTTCATAAACAAGGTTGTCATCCCTTGCCATCCACGTAGCTTCCCACCTTGTGCCATCCTTAGCATCATCTACTTGCCAACTATTGAGCATAAAAGTCAGCTTTGTTGTGTGAATTCTAGTTTTAGCTAATATAAGAAAATATAAACTTTATCCTTCTTATAATGACCATGCATCCATCATAATACATAATATTTGCACCTTAATAAGCATGTTCATTCTCTTTCCTTCTTTTATTATCTTTCACTTTATCATAAAAGAGATTGCACAAAGCAAGAGCTCCCTGTTGATCGACAACAAATGTCGATCCCTCTCGGTACACATCATCATGGTAGATCCACACTGCAAGGCACATAGCCTGCTCATGAATACGGATCAATCATCATACATCAGACTCACATAAGTGAAGTCTATCGTAGTGCTTGCAAGACTTTTCATCATCAAATGGGCTCGGGGTAACTTTCATTAAGTTTCACTTTTCATTAATATTATCTTCCACTTTAATATATAATACTTAGTTTATTGACTACACAACATACCAAGTTCAATCCATCATAACAACATAACCGACCCTCTACGGGACAACGGGGGTTCAGGGGCAGCAGCCCCTAGTGGGGTCCAAGGGACAAACTGGTTTTCTGTGGTTCGTATATAAGATTTAGTATCCAGGACTTGTTGTGGGCTACTGCTGATATAATACTCGTAATAATAATAATAAGATAAAAATATGAAATATGTTTGAAGAAATATTATTTAGTGGAATAAATTTATATATGTAAGAAGATAAATGAATTTCGAATATTAATTCCCATGGTCCAATTTCGACTTGCAATTGCAAGTTTGACTTGCAATTTTGACTTAAAGTTTACTTTTTACGAATATTTAATCGGATCTCCTAAACGGTTTTTATCTCCATCAACTAATACCCGAGATGTTTGGAATGACGAACCCACGTTTCACCAAGATAACAATTAATTGTTATCTATGTCGTCGATCTCTTTTGCGAAACCACAAAAGTCCCTCTGCATCAATACTCGTAAACTGTTTGGAGAGATTCCGGTCACCGCCGACACACTAGCTTTGCCGTTGTTAGCAAGCAACTATCGCATCATCTTCCAATACAGAAATCGCCACCCAACGATTGTCGTCACCGCCGTCAAGTTGTTATCTGGTTTCTTCTGCAGCCCTCGTGCGACAAGGTATGGAGAATTTCAGTTTGTTCCTTCTTTTAAATCTCGCGTTGTAATGCTTTAACTTGAAGATTGATGCTTTCTTCCGTTGGTATATACAACGCCATTACTATTAGCGGTGCTGCCTTTCGCGTTATATTGGTTTTGTCAATAATCCTCAAGCTCCAAGTCGTTGGGTCTAAACCATCGTTGGGCAAATAAGGTACTAATATCACTCGGTTGAGTAGGTGTATTGCTATAAGGGTTTTTTTGTGATTCTGTTCGTTCCATTCCGGCGACTAAACACCAACTAATATAGAATGGTTATACTATAACAAGACTACCTGCAAAAATCATAAAGGATACCATTTACAATGGTCCTTACTCGTCGTCATTTTGAAATCTAAATCTCACCTCACACGTCATTTGGAATCACCTTTAATATATTATTGATAGGAGGCTTTAAATTGTGAAATTAGGCCACTGAAGTTGGTTGTCAAAAGGATATATGATTAATTGTTTTATTTAATCTGGACAAGTAGCACAGATTCACAATTTCAAATGGATATATGATTTTTTTTCTTCTTCTTGAATATTAAGCTTCTTGTGATCATAATCTACAAGTTTTATATTTATGGCGTAAAACAACTTAAAGTTAAAACCCTTCATAACTTGAAAGAAAATATGCTTCACTATAAGATCTCCGCCGCCGAAATGGCAATCAAATAGTGAATTAGACTATCCAATTGAAGTCTATATTTAATCCTTAATTAAACAATAGGTTCCTTGCATTTGTGAAGGGAGACTTGAATCGATTAACTTTGCTTTCTTAATTAAGGTACGGATTTTTGGTTTCTTATATCTTAGTATAAATAATATTTTCCGTTACTTTGTAGTACGGATTTCTGATACCTTGTTTCCGTTAATATGAGTTGTTTAGCCTTTACTAGTCGTCTAGCATTATTTATTTAGTTATACTCTGGCTCGTTCGACTTAATAGTTTTACTTATTGAGACTTGTAGCGTGCAATATATATTTTGTAAACTTGTGCTCATTATTGCATGTTCCATAAATATTTTTTTGATATGTTATATGTTGGTAGCTATACTACCATTTGATTTAGCACTCTGTTACCCGAGCTTGTCCGATATGTCATTGTGGCGTCAATGACATGACACTTTTCATGACGGTGTTTATAAATAGCTCACGGCGTCTCCGTTAACACGATTGTACTCAAGTAGTACTTTGGCCATATTTATATGGGAGGTGGATGGATCGATCCTAGTTCAGTTCAGATCAGTTCAGTTTCGATGGATGGAATCATGTGTGTACGCCCACACACCATCTCATTGGTGCATAGTCTAGCTAGCTATGTACTTATCAATTCAGTTTCGGCTTTGGATACTTCTTATATTACACGACTTATTTTATTTGCATATACTCGTCGTGTAGATCAGCTTAGTTTCAGTATTACATGTTCAGTTCAGTATCTGTATTATATGTTTAAAATCAGATTTCAGTTTTCAGTATCATATGATCAGTTCAGTATCAGATATCGGTATTATATGCTTAAAGTCACTACTATTGTTCTTTCCGTCACTGAGCAACTTTTGGCTCGGCCGTATTTTCTTTGGTGGTGTTTTCTTATTTAATTTTAGGTAAACAGGGTAATCCGGGAAGTTAGTGAGGAGTGAATTTAAGATCAAGACTTTATTTTTGGATTTAATCGATGTAATGATATTTAATTAAGTTCATTTGAAGTGTTTGGTTTGTTTGAATTTATTATTTCTGACCGTCTTTTTAAGATCATGGATTTGGTTTTTGATTTGATATCTATAATAGTGACACGTCAGCCTCTCCGGGTTGGAAATCCTCAATGCATTGAACTCGTTTATCAAGGGACACAACCTCGAAAATCATTGAAAATTATCTCTGCACTTAAGGCTCAGAAGTTCTTATCGCACGGTTGCGTGGGATTCCTAGCTTCAGTGAAAGCTATATCTTCTGGCCGAACATATCTGATTATCCGAGTGTATGTGACTTTCCGGACGTGTTTCCCAAGGAGTTACCCGGACTTCCACCATATCGCGAGGTAGAGTTCACTATTGATCTTATTCCTGGTGCTGAGCCGATTTCTAAGGCACCGTATCGTATGGCACCTATGGAGCTTAAGGAGTTGAAGGAGCAGTTACAAGAGTTACTAGAGTTGGGATTAATTAAACCAAGCATCTCGCCTTGGGGTGCACCGGTCTTATTCGTGATGAAGAAAGATGGTTCTATGAGACTCTGCATTGACTACAGGGAACTCAACAAGATCACTATCCGTAATCGTTACCCTCTGCCTCGTATCGATGATTTATTTGATCAGCTTCAGGGTGCAAAGTGTTTCTCTAAAATCGATTTGAGGTCCGGTCACCATCAGCTAAAGATCAAGGATTCTGACGTTCCTAAATCTGCTTTCCGCACTCGGTATGGCCACTATGAGTTCGTGGTTATGCCGTTCGGGTTAACTAATGCCCCAACCGTATTCATGGACCTAATGAACCGAGATTTTCGCAAGTTCCTTGATAAGTTCGTCATTGTCTTTATGATGATATTTTAATATATTCTAAAAGTAATGAGGAGCATGAGAATCATCTTAGTATCGTACTCGAAACGCTACGTGAAAAGAAGCTTTATGCTAAATTTTCGAAGTGCGAATTTTGGCTGAGTCAAGTAGCCTTTCTGGGTCATGTTGTTTCTGTGGATGGTATTATGATGGATCCTGCTATGATAGAAGAGATCACTAAGTGGCCTAGACCTACCTCAGCCACAGAAGTCCGTAATTTTCTTGGCCTTGCTAATTACTATCATAGATTTGTCGAAGGTTTTTCTGTTATAGCTTTACCCCTTACGCAATTGTTGAGAACAAGGGTTAAGTACTCTTGGAATGATGAACGTGAGAAAGGTTTTGAAGAGCTCAAGAGAAGATTGGTTTCTGCTCCAATTCTCACACTTCCATCAGGCACAGGTGGATACCAAATCTACACCGATTCCTTTAAAAAGGGACTCGGATGTGTGCTAATGCAACATGGTAAGGTAATCGTTTATGCTTCACGACAGTTGAAACCTTACGAGGTTAATTATCCTACACATGATCTTGAACTTGCTGCTGTTATTTTCGCGTTGAAGATATGGCGTCACTACCTTTACGGAGAGACTTGTGATATTTTTACTGATTATAAGAGCTTGAAATATATCTTCACACAAAAGGAGTTAAACATGAGACAGAGGAGATGGTTAGAACTATTGAAAGATTATGATGCCAACATTCAATATCATCCAGGAAAGGCTAATGTGGTAGCCGATGCTCTTAGCAGGAAGAGCTCAGGAACAGTAGCCTCCCTACATCTACAGCCTCATATTATTACAGATCTTGATAGGTTGGGTATTGGTCTACATATTGGCAAGAGCGACGGGTATCTCGCTAGACTTCAGATTGAGTCAGACTTAATATCTCAGATTAAAAACGCACAAAAAGATGATGTTGAACTTTGGGCAAACTTACAAAATGTAGAGGATGGGAAACAGTCATAATGCAGAGTAGACAAATGTGGAGTAATATGATGCGGTAAGCGTTTATGTGTTCCTAATGATTATGCTCTTCGAGAATCTTTATTAGCCGAAGCTCATAGTTCGTCATTCTCTATCCACCCTAGATCTACTAAGATGTATCGGGATCTTCGTCAGAATTTTTGGTGGAACGGAATGAAAGAGGACGTAGCTAAGTATGTTAGCAGATGTCTTACTTGTCAGCAAGTTAAGATTGAGCATCAGAGAACCAGTGGGTTGCTTCAGCCACTACCTATTCCTGTATGGAAATGGGATGATATTTCCATGGATTTTGTAAAAGGGTTTTTAAGAAGAATGATGCAATATGGGTTGTAGTTGGCAGGTTGTCAAAGTCGGCTCATTTTCTTCCAATTCAGCAAGGATTCTCGGTTAGCAAGCTATCTGAAGTGTTTACACAAGAGATTATTAGAATTCATGGCACTCCGGTCTCTATCGTATCTGATCGAGACCCGAGGTTCACTTCTCGCTTTTGGAAGGGTTTGCAAGCCGCATGGGGTACTAAGTTGAGATTTAGTACGGCGTTCCATCCTCAGACTGACGGTCAGTCGGAGCGTACTATTCAGACACTTGAGGATATGCTTCGAGCTTTGCCTTAGAGTGGACTGGAAACTGGTATGAGTACTTGTGTTTGGTCGAGTTTGCTTACAACAATAGTGGGCAAGCTAGCATTGGAATGGCACTTTCCGAATTATGTATGGCCGTAGATGTAAAGCACCTATTTGTTGGGAAGAGGTCGGTGAAAGAATCATTGAAGGACCTGAGTTAGTTCAGATTACGAATGAGAAAGTTGCTATTGCTAGAGAAAAGTTAAAGGAAGCTCAAAGTAGACAAAAAAGTTATGCAGACCGACACCGTCGACCTTTGGAGTTTAAGGTTGGTGATAAAGTATTTCTAAGAGTTTCACCTTGCAGAAACATACGTTGTTTTGGCATCAAAGGAAAGCTCAGTCTTAGATTCATCGGGCCATTTGAGATTTTAGAAAGAGTTGGTGAAGTCTCCTACCGTTTGGCACTACCACCTCAGTTATCACATGTGCATAATATCTTTCATGTATCTCTTCTAAGAGGGTACAATTATCATCCAATTCATGTGGTGAACTATCCGCTTCATTTAATTGTGAGGACTTATCATTTGAAGAAGAACCAAAAGCTATTCTTGACCGACAAGAGCGCATTATGCGGAGAAAGACTATTCCTTTTGTTAAAGTATTATGGAGAAACTATTCTGAACGCGAAGCTACTTGGGAGATAGAAGATGCGATCCGCTCTCAATATCCGAATCTTTTTTCAGCTTAGTACTTTGTTTTTACCTTATTTTTTTCCATTTGATATGCTTTGGCTTTAAGCTATAAGGATTTCAGTTATTAGCTTCTGGTCATTACACTATCAGTTACATGTTTTTGTTTATCATATTAGTTCCGTCTCTGCATCTAAATGATTATGAGTTACCCCATTCACTCGCTGATTTTTATCACTCCGTATAGGTTATGTCGTCAACTTCGATCGACCCGTACCGAGCAATTTTGTGGACGAAATTATTTTAAGAGGGGTAGAATTATAATACTCGTAATAATAATAATAAGATAAAAATATGAAATATGTTTGAAAAAATATTATTTAATGGAATAAATTTATATATGTAAGAAGATAAATGAATTTCGAATATTAATTCCCATGGTCCAATTTCGACTTGCAATTGCAAGTTTGACTTGCAATTTTGACTTAAAGTTAACTAATTCTCGAGAGGTTTGGAAAGACGAACCCATATTTCACCAAGATAACAATTAATTGTTATATATGTCATCGATCTCTTTTGCAAAACCACAAAAGTCCCCTCTGCATCAATACTCGTAAACTGTTTGGAGAGATTCCGGTCACCGGCGACACACTAGCTTTGCCGTTGTTAGCAAGCAACTATCGCATCATCTTCCAATACGAAAACCGCCACCCAACGATTCGTCGTCACCGCCGTACAAGTTGCTATCTGGTTTCTTCTGCAGCCCTTGTGCGACAAGGTATGGAGAATTTCAGTTTGTTCCTTCTTTTAAATCCCGCGTTGTAATGCCTTAACTTGAAGTTTGATGCTTTCTTCCGTTGGTATATACAACGCCATTACTATTAGCGGTGCTGCCTTTTGCGTTATACTGGTTCTGTCAATAATCCTTAAGCTCCAAGTCGTTGGGTCTAAACCATCTTTGGGCAAATAAGGTACTAATATCACCCGGTTGAGTAGGTGTATTGCTATAAGGGTACTTTTTTGTGATTATGTTCGTTCCATTCCAGCAACATTCAATATCATCCAGGAAAGGCTAATGTGGTAGCCGATGCTCTTAACAGGAAGAGCTCAGGAACATTAGCCTCCCTACATCTACAACCTCATATTATTACAGATCTTGATAGGTTGGGTATTGGTCTACATATTGGCAAGAGCGACGGGTATCTCGCTAGACTTCAGATTGAGTCGGACTTAATATCTCAGATTAAAAACGCACAAAAAGATGATGGTGAACTTTGGGCAATCTTACAAAATGTGGAGGATGGGAAACAGTCATAATGTAGACCAGACAAATGTGGAGTAATATGGTGCGGTAAGCGTTTATGTGTTCCTAATGATTCTGCTCCTCGAGAATCTTTCTTAGCCGAAGCTCATAGTTCGTCATTCTCTATCCACCCTAGATCTTCTAAGATGTATCGGGATCTTCGTCAGAATTTTTGATGGAACGGAATGAAAGAGGATGTAGCTAAGTATGTTAGCAGATGTCCTACTTGTCAGCAAGTTAAGATTGAGCATCAGAGAGCCAGTGGGTTGCTTCAGCCACTACCTATTCTTGTATGGAAATGGGATGATATTTCTATGGATTTTATAAAAGGGTTGCCAAGAACATTTAAGAAGAATGATGCAATATGGGTTGTAGTTGGCAGGTTGTCAAAGTCGGCTCATTTTCTTCCAATTCAGCAAGGATTCTCGGTTAGCAAGCTATCTGAAGTGTTTACACAAGAGATTATTAAACTTCATGGCACTCCGTTCTCTATCGTGTCTGATCGAGACCCGAGGTTCACTTCTCGCTTTTGGAAGGGTTTGCAAGCCGCATGGGGTACTAAGCTGAGATTTAGTACGGCGTTCCATCCTCAGACTGACGGTCAGTCGAAGCGTACTATCAGACACTTGAGGATATGCTTCGAGCTTGTGCCTTGGAGTAGACTGGAAACTGGGATGAGTACTTGTGTTTGGTCGAGTTTGCTTACAACAATAGTTGGCAAGCTAGCATTGGAATGGCACCTTTCGAATTATTGTATGACCGTAGATGTAGAGCACCTATTTGTTGGGAAGAGGTCGGTGAAAGAATCATTGAAGGACCTGAGTTAGTTCAGATTACGAATGAGAAAGTTGATATTGCTAGAGAAAAGTTAAAGGAAGCTCAAAGTAGACAGAAAAGTTATGCAGACCGACACCGTCGACCTTTGGAGTTTAAGGTTGGTGATAAAGTATTTCTAAGAGTTTCACCTTGCAGAGGCATACGTCGTTTTGGCATCAAAGGAAAGCTCAGTCCAGAATCTCTTCGATCCCTTCATTTATGTGCCAGAATCAAGAGAGATTTGGTAACGAGAGCCTCATTCTGTCTAGAGGAAATTTCTTAGGTTTAGGTGGATCCGGTTGATTATGTGGGAAGTCTCCTACCGTTTAGCACTACCATTTCAGTTATCATATGTGCATAATATCTTTCATGTATCTCTTCTAAGAGGGTACAATTATCATCCAATTCATGTGGTGAACTATCCGTTTCATTTGATTCGTGAGGACTTATCGTTTGAAGAAGAACCAAAAGCTATTCTTGACCGACAAGAGCGCATTATGCGGAGAAAGACTATTCCTTTTGTTAAAGTATTATGGAGGAACTATTCTGAACGCGAAGCTACTTAGGAGAGAGAAGATGCGATCCGCTCTCAATATCCGAATCTTTTTACAGCTTAGTACTTTGTTTTTACCTTATTTATTTCCATTTGATATGCTTTGGCTTTAAGCTATAAGGATTTCAGTTATTAGCTTCTGTTAATTAAACTATCAGTTACATGTTTCTGTTTATCATATTAGTTCCGTCTCTGCATCTAAATGATTATGAGTTACCCCATTCACTCGCTGATTTTTATCACTCCGTATAGGTTATGTCGTCAACTTCGATCGACCCTTACCGAGCAATTTTGTGGACGAAATTATTTTAAGAGAGGTAGAATTATAATACTCGTAATAATAATAAGATAAAAATATGAAATATGTTTGAAGAAATATTATTTAATGGAATAAATTTATATATGTAAGAAGATAAATGAATTTCGAATATTAATTCCCATGGTCCAATTTCGACTTGCAATTGCAATTTTGACTTAAAGTTTACATTTTACGAATATTTAATCACATCTCCTAAACGGTTTTTATTTCCATCAACTAATTCCCGAGAGGTTTGGAATGACGAACCCACGTTTCACCAAGATAACAATTAATTGTTATATATGTCGTCGATCTCTTTTGCGAAACCACAAAAGTCCCCTCTGCATCAATACCCGTAAATTGTTTGGAGAGATTCCGGTCACCGGCGACACACTAGCTTTGCCGTTGTTAGCAAGCAACTATCGCATCATCTTCCAATACAGAAACCGCCACCCAAGGATTGTCGTCACCGCAGTACAAGTTGCTATCTGGTTTCTTCTGCAGCCCTCGTGCGACAAGGTATGGAGAATTTCAGTTTGTTCCTTCTTTTAAATCCCGCGTTGTAATGCTTTAACTTGAAGTTTGATGCTTTCTTCCGTTGGTATATACAACGCCATTACTATTAGCGGTGCTGCCTTTCGTGTTATACTGGTTCTGTCAATAATCCTCAAGCTCCAAGTCGTTGGGTCTAAACCATCTTTGGGCAAATAAGATACTAATATCACCCGGTTGAGTAGGTGTATTGCTATAAGGGTACTTTTTTTGTGATTCTGTTCGTTCCATTCCGGCGACTAAACACCAACTAATATGGAATGGTGATACTATAACAAGACTACCTGCAAAAGATCATAAAGGATACCATTTATAATGGTCCTTATTTGTCTTCATTTTGAAATCTAAATCTCACCTCACACGTCATTTGGAATCACCTTAAATATATTATTGATAGGAGGCTTTAAATTGTGAAATTAGGCCACTGAAGTTGGTTGTCAAAAGGATTAGATATGATTAATTGTTTTATTTAATCTGGAAAAGTAGCACAGATTCACAATTTCAAATGGATATATGATTTTTTTTCTTCTTCTTGATTATTAAGCTTCTTGTCATCATAATCTACAAGTTTTATATTTATGGCGTAAAAACAACTTACAGTTGAAACCCTTCATAACTTGAAAGAAAATATGCTTCACTATAAGATCTCTGCCGCCGGAATGGCAATCAAATAGTGAATTAGATTATCCAATTGAAGTATATATTTAATCCTTAATTAAACAAGGGGTTCCTTGCATTTGTGAAGGGAGACTTGAATCGATTAACTTTGCTTTCTTAATTAAGGTACGGATTTTTTGTTCCTTATATCTTAGTATAAATAATATTTTCCAACCGCTCCCTGCTCTTGCTTCCCTGATCTTGCTTGAATCGATCGGGATACCCACTGAGGGCATCCCTCTCTTGCTGGTTGAGGAGATCGGGGTGAGACACCCCTTGCTTTCAGCTTTCACTCGCCTGCAGGCGAGGACGCGTCTCCCTCCCCTATCCGCCGTTACTTTGTAGTACGGATTTCTGATACCTTGTTTCCGTTAATATGAGTTGTTTAGCCTTTACTAGTCGTCTAGCATTATTTATTTAGTTATACTCTGGCTCGTTCGACTTAATAGTTTTACTTATTGAGACTTGTAGCGTGCAATATATATTTTGTAAACTTGTGCTCATTATTGCATGTTCCCATAAATATTTTATTGATACGATATTTGTTGGTAGCTATACTACCATTTGATTTAGCAATCTGTTACCCGAGCTTGTCCAACATGTCATTGTGGCGTCAATGACATGACACTTTTCGTGACGGTGTTTATAAATAGCTCACGGCGTCTCCGTTAACACGATTGTACTCAAGTAGTACTTTGGCCACACTTATATGGGAGGCGGATTGTCAACCCCAACCTTGACCGCGCGGAACCGTGTGAGGATGATTGGTCGGAAACGTCGAGATGTGGTGATAAGATTGTTCACAACACCAAAACGCTATGTTTAAAATGTAAATATTAAGTTTATATTTTTATTTAAAAGAGCATACAAGCATAAGTTTTAAACATGAGATGATTTCCAAACAAAATAAAACATTACATAAACATTTTATTTTAAATTAACTAGGTCCAAATCCTAGTCTTATTGCAAGCTTCAAAAGACACTTTAATCTTGGGGATTTCCTGAAACATGATGAAAATAAGAGTCAACTAAAATACTTGGTGAGTTTCCAGGTTTTCATACATAATAAGATTACAAGTAGCAATTCATGTCATGGGTTATAAGCTAGTAAGGTTATTAGAACACATATCGTTACAACCAAACCTCGACGGATTACAAGTATAAAAGATTGGCTAAGTGTATTTGGTTCCCTAGTGCCAAGCGTTAACGGCCCCTAGGAGTCGGCAATACCTCGACTTTAGCACACAAATAGGCTTGTCAGGCCAAAGATCTAAGACGTCGCCAGGCTAGCAATAGTTAATGATTGTAAACAAAACTATGTATCTCATATAAACGCTTACAATACACAAATAACCATGACCAAATAATAAGTAGAATTGCATGTGCATTACAAGTCTCAAATGTTTAAACGTGTATGTAATATAAGCATCATGTTTCACCCCAAATAAGTGTGAAATTATAAAAAAAGGGACAAAGAAAACTCACATGTCAAATAAGTATATTAGGGAGATTAATAAGATTAATAATAAGCGTCGTTCCAAAGTCGTATTCGTCACAAGATACCTAATATATAATGTTCACAAGGTTAAAGTTTTACAATAAGTTTAATGAATTAACATAAACTAGGTTCAATGTGATTTTTGGGGATTTTATCAATTATATTTAGCAATTGAGAAAACAAGTATATATTCGTGAGAACAACATACTTATATTTTATATAAATATTCAATAAGAATAATATTTATAATAGTTGTATAATATTTATAAAGTTTTAATAAAGTTTTTTTTAATTAAATAAAATGAATCTTAAATAAAATATAAGAACATTTTTAATAATAAATTGCAGAAAAATATTTAAATGGTTTAGAATATACGAAATTTATAAAATGAACATTCTTACAATTTTTTAGAAATTATATATATATATATTTTTAAAAGAAGATAATTTGGATGGTTATAAAAAAAATATTTGAAGTTTAGAAAAATCATTTTATTATTTATTAAGAATTTTTCATAATTAAAATGAGGCTGAAAAAGCTTTTAAAAAAATTATGCAGGTCACGGGGTTCGAACCCGTGACCTTAAGTTTGATATGTGAGTGTGAAACCATTAGGCTGGTAGCCTATGCCTGTGAGAACACAGGTTTCATTTCTTAAATCCAACTTAAACAAAAACCCCTAAATTTCCACATGAACCCTAATTCAAACGAACCCCAAATTGAGGATCAATTCGTTTATGTAAATGATTGGAATCATGGGGCTTTTGTTCCCCATGTATAGCCGAGTGTTTGGGTGTGTTTAATTACCGGAACGATGATCAAATCGAGGTCACACGATGTAGAACTAGCCGCGGTCAATGTGGGGTAGAGTTTGTGATGCAGACGTTGATGTTATTCAAATTCGTTGCACATGAAGCTTCCAAGAATCGTGATGGTTGAAAGCCCCCTAACAATTTCACCTGGGACTGATCGGACGTCGGTGAACACTAGAGTTGCAGACTCCGATGATTGCGTGGGTTGTTCGGGATGTTCAATTAGGATTTAGACAAAATTGAGTTTGTCAAAGGTTCGGGATTGATTACACGATTGATTAGGTTCACTTTAATTAGATTATCATTACTCTTAATTGTCGTTTGGTTCGAAGGTCGTCGGTTACCGACCCCAAACGTTCACATACCCGGCTTTAACTTCAATTAAAAGTCATTATGAGTTCGAAACGGTTAGTAACAGGATGGTTTGAGGCTTAATTCGATTTTTAATTGCGGTAACCGGAGTTCGGAGGGCCGCCGGCGCATGGCCGGAAGTTGCGCCGGGTATGCGGGTTGGTGTACAGGGGGGGGTTGAGTTTTGTGATTTGGCACAACCGGTCCCTGTAGTTTCAATAGTTAACACTTTATGCATATAAACTTTAATTTTAATTTTAAAAAAACACAACTTAGCCCCCTAGTTTAATAAAATTCTCATGATTATTAATAATAATATTATTATTACTTTTATTATCAATATTATTATTATTATTACTATTATTATTATTATTATTATTATTATTATTATTATTATTATTATTATTATTATGATTAAAATTTATTTATTAAGTAATAAGGATGTTATTAATCTTTAAACTAAAGAATTAAAAGTAAAAGAACTATAAGCATAAATGGTCCATAAGTTTCATAAATTGCCTAAATAACCCATATAAAAATTAACAAAATTAACTTTTAATTAACGGAAATTACGAGATGTTACACGGATGGATCGATCCTAGTTCAGTTCAGATAAGTTCAGTTTCGGGGGATGGAATCATGTGTGTACGCCCACACACCATCTCATTGATGCATAGTCTAGCTAGCTATGTAATTATCAGTTCAGTTTCGGCTCTGGGTACTTCTTATATTACACGACTTATTTTATTTGCATATACTCGTCGTGTAGGTCAGTTTAGTTTCAGTATTACATGTTCAGTTCAGTATATGTATTATATGTTTAAAAATCAGATTTCAGTTTTCAGTATCATATGATCAGTTCAGTATCAGATATCGGTATTATATGCTTAAAGTCACTGCTATTGTTCTTTCCGTCACTGAGCAACTTTTGGCTCAGCCGTATTTTCTTTGGTGGTGTTTTCTTATTTAATTGTATGTAACCAGGGTAATCTGGGAAGTCAGTGAGGAGTGAATTGAAGATCAAGACTTTATTTTTGGATTTAATCGATGTAATGAATATTTAATTAGGTTCATTTGAAGTGTTTGGTTTGTTTGAATTTATTATTTCTGACCGTCTTTTTAAGATCATGGATTTGGTTTTTGATTTGGTATCTGTAATAGTGACACGTCAGCCTCTCCGGGTTGGGGTGTTACAGCTGAGGTGATCAGAAAGGGTAGTTTTGGAACAACATATAAAGCTGTGATGCATAGGTCGATGACCGTGGCTGTGAAAATGTTGAATTAAGTAGCAGTGAGTAGGGAAGACTTTGAACATCAAATGGATCTTATAGACAGAATTGGGGAGCACCAAAATGTCACGCCTCTGCGTGCTTTCTTTTACTCCAAAGAATAGAAGCTTCTTGTGTATGATTATTTTGCTGACGGTAGCATGATGACCCTCTTGCATGGTATGTAGTTTTCACATCACTTATCTAGGTGTGTTAGTGAACATAGCTCATTTTATTTGGAGCTAACAAAATTGACAGGTTGGGTGAATCTTGATTTCAGGTTGGGAAATTTTCATATTATTCTGAGGTTCTGGTTATGGTGTTGTTTCCTTAAGATTGCTAGGTGTGTTGGTGAACATAGCTCATTTTATTTGGAGCTAACAAAATTGACAGGTTGGGTAAATCTTGATTTCAGGTTGGGAAATTTTCATATTATTCTGAGGTTCTGGTTATGGTGTTGTTTCCTTAAGATTGCTATGGTCCGAGCATTCCGAGGGATCAGTTTCACTATAATGACTATCTGAATTATAAGTACTCATAGCTGCAAAAGTTCTTTATAAATTTTAATATTACTAAAACAATTAGTCAAGCAATTTCATCAAATATTTCATATATCATGTAGATACATCACAAGATAAATTTTTGCCCCTTTTATCTTATTTTAACTTAGAATTTAATTATATACATGAAATCATAAGTGTTTTCCACTAATTTATTTCTCATAAAGATTCATCTATACACATAATATGTATGTATAAATTTTTAAACATGCTGAGAATTTATTATCATACGAGCTTATGGTTATAGTCTAGGCATTTTATAATACCTAATTCTCTATAACCAATGGCTCTGATACCAACCTGTCACATCCCGGCGGAAGCGTGATATGCTTGGGTGTGACTATTTAGCTCAGAACGCATTGATTACAAAGTAAAATGCAACACACATATAAAGTAATTCATCATAACATTTCATAGATAATATAAGTTCGGGTTACATAACAAGTAATGTTCAAAATTTAACATAACCCTATTAAAAAAATGTTGTTTAACTACTACATCTTCAGTAGTGGTGGAAATGAGCATCCACCGTCAGACTAAAATCATGCATATTCACAGTTAATTTAACACAAACTCTTTCCATCACCTCGCCCCATCCATTGTACACATCAAATGAAAACATAATACTGTTAGACATTTTGAATACCTGAAAAAGCATACTCAAAACAGTCAACATAATGTTGGTGAGAACATAGGTTTAATTTCTAAACAAAATATATATTGATGCAACATAAATAACATTACAACCAAACCTACTTATATGCTAGGTGATTTATAACTGTCACAAATATAAATCACAAAATCAGATAATATAGCATCACAACACTCATCCTATTGGTGCAGTAAATATTTTCCTAAGTAACGCTACCTATATTATTAGACGGTTTCTCATCCGAATTAATGGTTGTAACATAATGACAGTATATCTCAAAATCTCACTTATAATAGCATCAATCATAAACAGTATGATTTTTTTCCAAAAAATCATAAATGTAAAAAGGGCTATGAATCTCACCTTTGTTCCAGCAAAAATCCTATAAAATATTTATATGTTAGAAATAAATAGTATTTCTTTAAAATTTTCAGCACTTATAAATAATAATTTCAAAACAGTAGTTACAATTATTCATATATTACCAACTTTTGATAGCAGAAATATCAAACAATCCAGATTAATACACAAAAATCTCAAGTAATAACTATTTACAGTTATTTTTCTAGAATTTTTACAATATTCAAATAAATCAGCAAGAAATATCCACAGATTCTCAATTTTTACCAAAAATTACTAGGATCTATATTCTGAATTCTATATTATCCCATAAATTTTTAGGTTTTTAACTCATAATAGTCGATTTTCTATAATTTTTATCAGTTTTATAATAATTAGCATAAATAGTAAAACATCTCTAAAAATCCCAAATTTTACACAAACTGTTCTTTTACGGTACCATATTTCATGTAAAATTTTCATAATTTATCTCGCCTTTTTGTTGTTTCTTCTTATTTTCTAATTACAGAGGATTCTAAATTATAAAACTCATTCATATCTACAAATTAAATCATAAAATTTATCCAAAAATTCCTATAAAATAGAAGGTCTATCGTATAGTTTTTCCAGGTCTTTACCAGGTCCGGAGCTTCCAGATGATAATTTTTTTTTATTAGCTTAAATATATTATATAAATTAATTTCCTTATTACAATTACACCAAAATTCAGAGAATGTTATTTCTAATATTTTCTAATAAATTCCTAATTTTATTCTCATAATCGCAATTATTTAAGTATTTAATTC
Source organism: Flaveria ramosissima (assembly GCA_025215565.1). Taxonomy (NCBI): domain Eukaryota; kingdom Viridiplantae; phylum Streptophyta; class Magnoliopsida; order Asterales; family Asteraceae; genus Flaveria; species Flaveria ramosissima. Next base: position 204,461 of record CM046043.1, on the reverse strand, counting down.
AATTCATCAAAAATATTAGGGTTTTTATCCTTTTAGTTGTAACTTTTATGTTAAAACCTTTGCTTATAAAGAGCTTTCTTATTTTAGAACTTCTATTCTTACTGGTTTTTAAAAGAAAGTCAGATGTGATATGGTTTAATAATTATTCTTGATAATTTGTTTTCTAAGAGTTGGATTATATGTGTTTATTCAAACACATATAAACTTTTAAAGATTAATAATAGGTTTTTGGAATCTAACCTTTCTTGAGAGAGTAACTAATGGATCGATGGTTTGGTTGTGGTGGCCTTCTTGGTGCTTGATCTTAAGTTCTTGAAGTTGAATCCAAGATGGTGATGATTAAGAAGATGATGATGAAATGGTTGGAGTTGGTGACTTGAAAAACTGAGAGAAAAGAGTGTTGCTGGTTTAGAAACCGAATGATGGTTGAGGTTATGGTGGTTTACGGTTGTGATGCTTGTGGATGTGTGTAAGGCCCCGTTCCCGGGACGCTTACAGTTGGTCATTCATCGCACATAAAACATTTAATTACATTTGCCTTAGGAAAATATTGCAGCGGAAACATTCAAAAATGACATCTCATTTCATTATAAACACTTTTGCCAAATAATACATCATTATCCGATTACAAAATACATGTTTGCATTACAACACAAAAGCTTTATAAATGGATGCCATCCCAAAAGAGCCGAGTAGCCTTGCCGTGCCATCCTCAGCAATCATTACCTGCCAACTGGAAAACATATAAAAGTCAGCGTTGCTTAGTGAGTTCTAGTTTTATAAAATAAACATACTTTACTTTCATTAAAAACTATTCCTTTTATCATGCATTCATTCAACATACGTATACACAGATAATATCATTATTATCTTTCATCTCATTCATTATCTTTCGTTCCTTTCATACATTCATTCTTCCGAGTCTGTTGCGACAACATAGTCGCTCACCTCAATATCAATCTCAATGATTGCACGCTATCCGAGTCTGTTACAACCATAGGGTTGCTCACCTCATTGCCCATATTAATGATAGCAAGCTATCCGAGTCTCTTGCAACAACAAGGTTGCTCACCTCAAGGCAACATCACGATAGCACGTTACTCGAGTCTTTTGCAACGACAAGGTTGCTCACCCCATAGGCAATCTCAATGATTGCACTTCATCCGAGTCTTTTGCAACACAAAGTCGCTCACCCCATATATATGCTTGCAAGCCTTTCTTTCGTTCATTCATCATTCATTAATGCATGCATTCTTACTTCATGTTCCTCTTTCATTATCTTTCACTTTACATTACATACTACTTCATTCATTCATTAACATGACATGTAAAGCCACAAGAAAGATAAGCATACATCATAATAAGGAACATATCATACACATTCATCATCATCCTACAGGGCAACATCATACATACATAACATGCATAAACATGCAACATCATCATCATCATGCCCTACATGCTCTCTAAGGCCATAACAGTCATCTTACATGCTCTTACAAGAAACTTTACGTCAAAACTTACATCTGCACCTTCCCCCGAAGGCCAGAAGTCAAACTACACATTCCTTCGAGTGCAACAGCCCTATTCGGGCGTATGGACACCCTTCAGTCGCATGGCCTCCATGCGACTGAACATCATGCGACTGGACTCATGCGGATGATCATCTACGCGAATGAACATTCAATCATGCGTATGGACCTTGTGCGAATGGGACTACTGCGAATGGGCACCTATGCGACTAACCTCATGTGAATGGACTCCTACGACTAAGCATCTATGCGACTGAACCTCAGTCGTGCGATCCCCCATGCGACTGGACTCCCAGTCGTGCGACTGAAGCCTTAGTCGTGCGATTGAACCCTTAATCGCCTCTCATTCGTCCGTATGGCCTCCATTCGGTCGCCTAGCCCTAGCTGATGCAGAATGGAGTTCATCCCGAACCCAATCTGCCATTTTCGGCCTACAAGCTCATCCAAACCCATTCTAAGCCTAAATTAACCCTCCTGGACCTTAGGAATGCATACCATAACACCATGCAAGCACACACAAGCCCAGAAACATACTCGAAACGCATCACACACATCTCACCCAAATGGGTCAAACACATACTCACACCAAAAACAGGTTTTAACATTTTCCAGCCCCAAAATCGGTTGAAAACAAGTAAAAGTGGGGTCCTAGAACTCACACAAACGAGCACAACGTCAAGGGCTTCGATTTGGCTTGCTACACGACGAGTTTGGCCACCCGAATCACCCGAAACACTACTTTTTCTCTCTTTTTCTCCTTTCTCTCTATGTGGGCTGAAATGTGGGGCTAGTGGGGAGAGTTGGCTGCCCTCTCCCTACTAATATCACCTCATTTCCCAACTTTTCTTCGTTGGCGAGTTTGGTCCCTCGACTTTGAACTTTATTTCATTTTCTTTCTTCGCTGGCTTCAAAATAATAAATATCCGGGTGTTACAATGTGTAATCAACCGAGAGAGAACAAAGGATGGTTGGTGTTTGTAGACGTATAAAACCGAGAGAGAGCAAGGAAATAGAGGCCGCGGTTGTGTGGGTTTGTTGATGAAGTGGTGGTTGTGTGAAAGCCTTCGGTCGAGGACTCATGTAGTGGGATTTAGTCATGCTTACATCTAGTATTTAGGGTGGTGAGGTGGTGATCTTAGGGGAGCTTAGTCGACCATTAGAGCTAGGTGGCGGGTTTGGAAGATTGCTTGGTGTCTTGGTAGTGTGCTAGGTGGCGGTCAAGTGAGTTAGCCACTCACTTAATCATTAATGCAAGGTTAACATAGTGTTTAGTTACTTAACTTGATCTAGTAATGCTTAATGAACCGATACTAGGTGCATTAGGTTGTGTATTAGTTGGTTTTTAGGTGTTTAAGATTAGTTAAATGTTGGTTTTTAAGCATAAGGTTAACTTGATGTAATATGGTTTTATTAATCTTAGATTTTTAGTACATTACTTATAGTTAAAATGGTTTTATTAATCTTAGATTTTTAGTACATTACTTATAGTTAAAGCATCAAATGTTAAGCTAACCAATCACTTAATCTTATGGTTGATAACCTATACATATGGTTTATTAATCACAAAGCTTACAAGCATATACATGCATACGTGAATATTTGTGCATGGGTGCATGCATGCACATATATATATATATAATCAACTAAACACATAACATTTATAAAAAGTTAGTCAAATAAAACTTATCCTTATGATTCCTTAATAAAGTATAAATATAAGTCTATTTATAAGATGTTAGTTTGTCTAACCTTAGGGTCGTCACACACGCACTTTTTTTTAATCTTTAACATTTTTACTTAAACCAATACTTTTATATTTTTAACAATATAATTCCAAATTTATTTTACTTTCAACTTTCGTTCCTATACTTTTTATATTTTATAAAATTTTCGTTGTACGTTTCAGTCTAAATTTTGTGAGTTAGCACGGCGCAATGTGCATGTGCGGTTCAATGTCTTTACACTTATTTTTTCACCATTTAACGGATCCATCCGATGCTCTGGTTCAAGATCAAGTTGTTTATTGTTTTATATGTTTTTCATTTCGTCTGCGTGGTTTAACTTTTTTACATCTACTTTTTGTTCGGCTTTGATAATTTTTCTACTTTTTATTTTCTTTTTTAATATGATCTTATTTGGTGTTGGTGGTCAACGGGAGTGCCATTGATACTATTTATTTTATACATCCCACTGTAATGTGGGGGGCTTAATACTAGTTACATTTAAGTGACAACTTTATATATTTGTTTTTATGTTTATAGTTCCCATTTTATAATGGCAAGTGTTTATATTTAAACTTTCCTAAAACCGATCCACTTACTTAGGTACGGCAAATAATCCTTAACCCACCACGTAGCATGGATATATAATGAAATTTTGTTGTTCTTTTTACCTTTAATTAAGTTTAGGCTTGATGTGAACGGGTACATCCAATGGTATAAATAACCGATTTTCACTGTCTACATATTAAAAAACTCACATCGTATTCACATTATCATTTCAAGATATATCACAGCGAATTATGACACTGCGCGAAGTGTAATACTAGTTTAAAAAATTTTTCATCTTTTACCAAAGTTTTAATAACATCAAAGTTTATTTCTAACTTACTAACATTTAAATTAATATTTATTTATTTTTTACTATTCCAAATTTCTCTAAGGTCTTTCTTGAAGATTGAGGTGCCCTATAGATGAATTTATTCAAGGTGAATGCTGTGAATTGTTTCTGAATGGTTTATGTATCTTTTACTTCTGAGCTTATTTTTTGTTTCCCATAACTTATTTAGATTGTTTGGTGTTTACCTGTTAGATATTTTAGTGTAATTGTATTTACTAATGACTAATATGGTCATAATATTTATCAAACAAGTCAAGAGGTGCAAAATGCATGCTTGTTTGACTTTATTATGATCTTCGAATACCAAAAACCTCCTTAGGGGTATCCGAGGGCAGCGCCCCTAGTGGCGGGTATCCGAGGGCAGCGCCCCTAGTGGCGGGATCCAAGGGGCAGAGCCACTGTTTGGGTTCAAGCTTTTGTCGGGGGGTAAAAAGAGTTACATGTGAAATATTATTGTTTTACTAAAAATGTATAAAATTTTGATTTTCCCGAAATTTCACATGTGAAGCTCGGGATGAAAAATAGTCAAATTTTAAGTTGATAACTGCCTATGGCAGTTACCCTAATCCCTGCAAAATTTGTTTTGTATGAATTTGGTCATCTTCATCGTTTATTCTTTGATTTACGAATTCTCACAACACATATCATACTCGTTTCTGTAATTTAGTTTTATCTGATTGAAAGTTTTGATGCGAACCCAAATAATTTTAATCTGATAGCTTTTCGTAACTCTCAATTTATCACAGTATTTCTCTATAATACATTTTTTATAGAATGAAATCATTGAAGCTACTTATATATTGCAACACTAGCTTTAGTAAACCCGTGTATTACACGGTTTAAATAAATAAAATATTAATATAATAAATTTATTAATTAAACAATGATATTCTAAGATATGATATGACTTAAATAAAAAACGTTAATATCAACATTTTAAAATTTTGTTTTTAAATTTCTTTTATTGAAAATAAATATTTTATTTTAAAACAAACCGTATTAAAAATGTCATTTTTAAAAGTTTTCTTATTACAACTCCCAAATTGATAATTTAAAAATATCAATTTATTTAGATACAACCTTAATAAAAAGATTTCTTTCTTAATTTATTAATTATTAAAAAGTATTAAAATAATATTATTAGTAATTAAGGTAACTATTTAATAGGAGAGAGATGCGTGAAAATTTTGATGAGGATGATTGTGGTGCTGACACATGTCATCCCAATAATTGTGGTGCTGACACGTGGCACCCAATTTACCCTTTTATTAGAGTAGGAAGATATGTACAAAACCTCAAATTAACTTAAGACTACATAACGTTGTCAAAACATTTATTTTTATCATACTTTAATATTATATCAAACAATATATTTGATATTAATGACTCAATCACTGTATGTTCGTATGTACAATAACTCAATTAAACAATATTCAACCAGTATATTAGATTCAACCATCAATTAACCCATAATATCTATGTGGGTCTTCTTCCGGTCATCTTCTTTATTTTACAACCTCCGCTAATTGCTTAAGTCGTTTTTGCTTCTTTCTTCGTTATTTTAGATATGTTCAATGATTAAATGTAGCAATAAAGTCGTATGTGTAAAAGATTTACGAGATAAATGGTCTACCTTGGATAGAAAAAAAAAGCATTGATCTGAAAACATGAGAGTATTAGGAAATTTTGAGAGTTCGTTTGTAAAAATGATCATGATCATGAGTGGGTTTTCGGTAAATTATGCCCTTTAATGACGGTTTTCATTTGCCAAATTTATTACCAATAATGGCCTCAGAATCAAGACCAAAATTTTAAGGCATTATCAATTAAAAATAAATAAACACTAAAAACATAATGATAAACCAAGTTAGGGACAAAATTGTTACCTTAATCATTGGGTGGCCCACGGATCCAGATTGTTACCTTAATCCTGTAGTCACCGAAATCAAGATCAAAATTTTAAGTGAATGAAAACAAACGAGCGGTTATATAGAACAATAAACTAAAGAGGGTTTAAAGTGTTACCTTCATCGCGCTAAGTAGCCCAGAGACTGAAGTTGCTTGCTTTAGTCACCAAAAGAACCCCTTATTCCTAAATAGAATGAACAAAAAAGTAACAAAAGCAAAATAAAAATGATATGTATTGGTCTAGAAAATTCTCCATTAACTAGGTTAATGCTCCAGGCGTGTTGCTTCGGGGATTTTATGGTGAACCTAACTTTTTAAACATACACCATGAATTTGAAAATCTAGTTCTCTAATCATAAGGTAACTTTAGAGGGTAAACAAAACTCACTAGAAAGGAAAAGCAATTTAAAATGCGGAACCAAGTGCAAACCCCGAAGTTATATCCTGTATTCATAGAATTCTTAATCTTAATCACACTTCAATATATTTTCATGTATGAAATTATGAATTAAGTGACAAAGTTTCTTAAAAAAAATATGCAATTGGACTATATATTAACCAATTATTGATTCCAACGTGTCTTAGATGCCTCATTTGTTTTCAGAAATTAGCAATTAAGAACACAATTTGCTAACTTTTTTATTACACTTCATAAGTAATTTAGTACATTCTAATGAAAAGAAGAAACAAAAACATAGAAATTGAACGAGGAAGGCTTACCAAGTTCATTCCAGGTATGATATTTTTTCAGCGAAACTGACTGATTTAATTGATTTCTGAGTGGGATATACTTTCACCTGCTTTGACTTAACTACAAGAAGTCAAACAAAAGGACTAGGTAATTAGCTGTGCATTTGGAGGAGTACAATTAAATAAAGCAAAACATATTAAATGTTTAGTTATCTTAACAAGTATGCAACTCAAACACATGAGACAACAATCTAAAATGTATTTGTATAAATCGCTAACATTGGTGCTTCTTAACATGCAATATTGTAGTTTCAATGTAAATATAGTCTCTAATACCAAAACACAAAATTGCTAAAACACATTAAAAATATTGGCATTTCATTGATGTTCATAAAAAAGTGCTTTACTTTTAAGCAACAAAACAATTTATAATATGATGTATGAATTAATTAATAAATAAAAAAACATGATGATAGAACTATTTTATATATATGTAAATGTTACAAAAAAAAGCATTCAGATAATAATATAAAATAGTTATGTTGAGTTCAAATCTGCCTAAGCTTAAACCTGGTGACTATGAATAAAATTGAGTAACCATTTAAAACAGACAATCTAAAAACAATACATGTAGAAATATATATATATATATATATATATATATATACATATATATATATATGTGTGTGTGTGTGTGTGTGCGTCTTATTGCACCTGCTCGCAAGGCTTTCTGTGTTACCTTCTCAGCTAATGCAATTAGAACCTGTTGGGTTACTAATGTGGTAAAATCCCTCAACGACTCAATTTCCAAGCGTCAAAAGGGTGAAAGCTCAAAGCTACTATCCTAGATATTAGATCTTAGCTAACTGCCTAATTGTTGTGTGTGTGGTTTGGGTAAACTTGATAAAATTTGGTTAAGGCAAGTGAGGTTAACCTGATGAAATTTAGTTTGGGTCGACCATATGAAATTTTCAATGTCACCTACAAATGTTGAATCATATATAGAAGATCAATAACAGAGGAAAGAAAGCGTTAGTTGATCTCCAACCTAAATATTTCTAACTAACAAAATCAATAATGGCAAACAAAGATTGCAATCCAAAACAAAAAATCAGATTCATCATAACTTATTAACAAAATATA